>CP025654.1:17134352-17387412 GCA_003576665.1 Ipomoea trifida
GGGCAAGCAAAGTCTAAGTGTGGGGAGATTGCGTACTCACGCTGAGCTCACACCGTGAGTCTTAGCGTGAGTCCCTGATCAGAAACCACACTGAGGACTCATGCTGACATGTGAGTGTCAACTTGAGTTCTTCTAATTGACTTTCACGCTATCGTTTTGCTCCTTCGTGCCTCGGCGTGCCCTCGGGTGTTTTCCTTGTGCTTTAACGTCCCGTTTTCTCCCAAGATTAGCATCTTTTCATGCTTGTTTTCTCATTACTTGATCTTTTCTTCCTTCAAACAAAATACACAAAATTAAGAGAATTACTCTACATTCATTTACATAACTTTTGAATAAGAAACAAGCATAAACAAGCACAAATGCGACGCCATTTAATGACATATCATATACTCATTAATTAGTATAACTTCAATATCGTTATGTAAATATATCTATTGTATAATCTGTTCATCTATACTTGTATCCTTGTATGTAATATTGTGGTTCTCATTATATTCCTCTATAATCTATACATACATTTTAATTACTCCTAACTCCCTAATCTATGGTTTTTGAATTTATGTTGTGATTCCCGGCCCATTATATTATTTCATAACATCCTTTATGAACATATTTTCCATGACACAAGGATATTAGTAATGACAAATGCAGTAAAGTTAATTGATATTGACACACAAAATGTGGGTTGGAGTTGTACAATTCATGTCATTAAGAAAAACGAACCAAAAAACGCTATTGGAACGCCTAAGAAAAAGTATATGCTCATCGTACTTGAAAATGAAACACTAAGTAAATAGTAAATTTTTTCTCCCTTTTATTATTATTATTATTATTTTTTTTATCATTATTAGTATTATTATTATTATTATTATTATTATTATTATTATGAAAATGCTCCCAGTAAATAATAAAACTCTCTTATCTATTTTATAGCTTTCATTATGCAATTCTAGGGTTTATTTACATCGTGTTATATAAATTTTTAGAATAAAATTTTTAATTTGGTCATTTAGGATTTATAACAACGACAACGACAACGGTAATAATAATAATAATAATAATAATAATAATAATAATAATAATAATAATAATAATAATAATAATAAGGGAAAATGACACTTTTGCTCCCTATGTTATGTGCTTATGGCACTTTTTCCCCCTATGTTATTAAAGTGACTGTTTTCCCCCCTTAGTTATTTTAAAAGTGATAGTTTTCTCCCTTGTAATATTAAATTGACATTTTTGCCCTTAAAAATAACCATTTCATTTATTTTTATTCTCCAACCAATTATTACTAATATGTATGGAAGATCACAGTTCGATACGAACCTAATCGAACACTGTAGCAATTGAACTTAAATAGTATAGACGGTTACGGTTACGATTCAGAACCGAAAAAATAAAATCAAATAATTGTTGAATTTAGACTATTTATAAATTAGAAATACAATTATAAAAATAAATAAATAAATAAGTTTTTATTGGCGGTTCAAAATCGAAATTGGAACCGAACCGTACCGATTTATCAAAATAAGTGTTTGATCATTTTTACTATATATGACTGTGGTTAAGTTCCGGTTCACGGTTCAACAATTATTTAATTTTATTTTTCGGTTATGAATCGTAACCAGAATCGTCCATACTATTTCGGTATGATTGCTACAGTGTTTGGTTAGGTTCGAATCGAATCGTGATCATCCATACCTATAAGTAATAATTTGGTGGAGAAGAAAAACAAATGAAATAATTATTTTTAAGGGTAATAATGTCAATTTAACATTTCAGGGGAAAAACTGCCACTTTAATAACATAGGGGGAAAAAGTGCTATAAACACATAACATAGGGGGAAAAATTGTCATTTTCCCTAATAATAATAATAATAATAATAATAATAATAATAATAATAATAATAATAAGAACATCCTTATCAATGGAGTTTTTTCACGGTATTGGAGAAGTTTTTGTAAGTGTGATTAGGAAAGAGAAAGTGAGATGGGAATGAAAAAAAAAAACAAATCAAATTTAGAAAACAAAATAATAATAATAATAATAATAATAATAATAATAATAATAATAATAATAATAATATTAATAATAAGTCTGTCAGAGCGGCTGTGCTGTGCGTCTTCGATTTCCGGAACACCTTTCACTATTCCAATATCTGCTATTAAGTTTCGAGCCTTTCACTGTTCCAATATCTGCTATTAAGTTTCTTCGATTTTCGGAACACCTTTCACTGTTCCAATATCTGCTATTAAGTGAAGCTTCGGAGGTGTCATCTCCATGTGATGAATAGCCCATAAACAACAATGATAGTTTCTTCGATTTCTGGAATACCTTTCACTGATAGTTTCTTCGATTTCCGGAATACCTTTCACTGTTCCAATATCTGCTATTAAGTGAAGCTTCGGAGGTGTCATCTCCATGCGATGAACAGCCCATAAACAACAATGATCATGTTGATTTTTTTGAATACTACTAACTATATTACAATGCAGTATATGTTCCAAGAAGAGTCAGTACTTTCTACTTACTATAAGTACTTACTCCACTAATATCTGTGTATATGTTTATAACTAATATTTTCTCAACCAATTGAAGCATAACTACAGCACAAGAAGAGTCAGTATTGACTCCACTGAGGCTCGAACCCACCACCTCCCGTATAAAGGGAAGGATTTGATGCCACTAGACCACAAGGTCCTTGGCAATAATCATGTTGATTTACTTGACTTAGAGTTGTGATTCAATCAAGAAGAATGTCAAGTCACTCAACTTAGCTCTCTAGATCTTCTCACGATGTATATTGATTTCTCTCTGTATAATTCCAACTACCGCTTCTGAAAAGATGATAGAATAAGGCTTAAGTATTCTTCTCTTAAAAGATCTTCAACAGGATAACTGCCTTGAAGTTTAGCTCGAACTATGTCTTTGACTGGTTCATTCTTCAATACTCTAAGTGTGATATGAGACCTACTTAAACTAACTCTTTATGCTAGTACAAACTCTATCTACCTAAGTACAAGGCTAAACTAGCTACATCTTGAACAATTTCAATTTTCTAATGTTCCATAAAACATTAACAAAACAAAGGGGTAAAAGATAGTACTTTTTTTTTAAACTTTAGAAATCATTTTTCTTAAGTGACTATTTTATTAACAATCTTTCCCTTTGTTAAGTTCACTGTTGTAAAAATCCCACATATGCACCGATTAATCGCCGCCTAAGCGCTAGGCGCTGGCTGGCCACCTAATGTATCACCATAATCAGTGGTTTGATCTAGGCGGCCGATTAGACCGCCTAAGTGCCGCCTAGGCATCGACTAGGTCACCCAGTCGGTCGATTAATTAGCTATTGTTCACATCTTTTTAAAAAGAGTTATTTCACTCAAATCGATATCGTTTTGAGCGAAATAATCCTAAATTGTTCAGCTTTTTTTATGTTAATATTTAATATTTTAGTATTAAATATTAAAATACTAAAATATTAAATAATTTATAATTATCAAGTCTTAGAATTTTATATATATATATATATATATATATATATATATATATATATATATATATATATATATATATACAAATTTTTTAAAAATAAAAAATAAAAAATAAAAAAATACAATGGCGCCTAGGCGCTGGTTAATCCCCACATAGGCGCCCCCGAGTATCCGGGGAGCGCTTAGCGATATTTTCAATTATGGTTAAGTTTATGGCAATGCAGTTTGTTCATGCAAAATTAATACCTAAAATAATTAAATTAATAATGTTGGACAGCAAAAACTATCAAGTCCTTTGATTGACAGTAAGATAGAGCCTAACATAAAGTTCTTGAACACGTACACTTATTACAGAGACATTTTAACTAGAAGACCAGGTAAAAAAAAAAAAAAAAAAAAAAAAAAAAAAAAAAAAAAAAAAAAACCTTAAAACATCAAAGATCAGCAACCAAGAAGATAATATCTTCAAGGCCTACTTCAATTTCGGCCAACCAGTAACCAGGACCAAGTATGAAGTAACCAATGATATTATATTAATTTTGAGTGCTATCACTCATTGTTAGAAACTTGTGAATCTGTAGCCGCGATATTTCATTGTCGGGCCAAGCACGAGTTAAAAGACAATCAATCAAGATCATTAGTAGGGGACTTGTCTTCTTGAATTGATGTTCCCCAGTAGTGGTGGTACCTTTCTGATTAGCAATTTTGACAGTGAGTTCTTCCAGCATCTTAAATCTTAATATCTAAATGATGCTTTCTCTAAATCTTAAGAAAGAGAAAATGATATGAGAGGAAAAAAGATAATAAAACAAACCAAATTTTAAAAAGAAAAATTAAAAAAAAAAAAAAAAAAAAACATTGTCAGCGCCTAACGCGTACCGCAAATGATGCTTTCTCAAAATTAATGTCAGAAAACATTGTTTTAATAACTCTCATTTGCAGAAGGACCAAAACTTCTCTCACTAATCTCTCTATCTTCCATGTGGCTTTCTCCTCCTCAATTACCGTAAAAGAATTGATGTAGTAGCTCATATATACAGAGACTGCCATATAGATTATTTTAAGGGTGTGTTTGGTTCGCACATGGGAATCGGAATTGGAATGAGTATCAAATACTTGGTAATGGTAATGGGTTTTGGTGAAAGTATTTAGCATGTTTGGTAGTTGGGTGGAATGGGAATGATTATTAATAGTTGGGGAAGAAAGGAGGAAGGGACATGAAACCCTTATTTAATAAGGGTATGTGTTTTCTTATTAATGGGGTATTCCATACCCATAATATCATTCACAAAACCTATCAACCAAACACAAGCAATCACTTTCATACTCATTCCTTATGCCTAAACCCACCAACCAAACACACCCTAAAAATTTTATTTACATTTGTTATTAAAAAATACATTCCGGCTAACGATCGTAACCGTCCACCGTACCGATATGGGATGAGGACTCTCCTTGCCCTTTGTCCACTATATCCATGGCAATCATAATGGACAAGGTAGTGAGGCACCCATGGCAGACGGCAATTTATATAATGGAACAAAGTCTGCAAAGCATTATGAACCTTGAATTGAAACGACGATACATAATTTATATTTGTGAGATACATATTTTCATGACACAAGACACACAAAAAATACAACACAAGACACATACACATGTTATATATTTACTTATTTTTTAAATTTGATTTAAGTACATAATTTGTGTTCGGACAGAATTTCACAACATGAGACACAGAAATTCATAACATAAAATACAATTACTAGTTTATTTCAGGTACAAAATATATACTCTTAAGGTACAGAATTTTATAATACAATACATAAAAACTCACAACATACGATACATAAATAATACACACTAGAGTTCATAGTGCATTGTAAATCATGGTTCATGGTTTAAGGATTGATGGAAGACATGATTGGTCGAAGAAAAATTATATGGCTCAAGGAGTCAAGGGCAACAAAAATCTCCTTTTCGATCTGATTTGTCCTTTCTCCAGTTCTGAACAATGAGTGGCATTCATTCAACACCTTAAAATGAAATTTTCCAAAAATAAAATCAAGCAAGGCAAAGATTTTCCTTGCATAGACGAAAAATATCCACACATGTCATTATGTGAGAAATATTTTATTTATTTATATATATATATATATATATATATATAAAGTTTCTCAGCTTACTCCTCACTAATTCTAAGTCTCCAAAACTTCTGTCCAAGAGTACTAAAGGAGATAAATCGTGAGTCGTCCAATTAGTTCTTAGTATCACCCCTATCTATACATTTTGTGCACAATGAGTCCTTGTCACCTCTGTAAAAGGTAAAACTTAAATATACAAGACCAGAACACATGATTTTCACATATGCTTTAATTTAGCATTTAATAAACATACCTGACTCCATGGCCTCTCTGCAGATGCTTCAACTGGAGACTTGGTTTCTCCCTGCAGACCCTAAGCAATTTCCTTTAGTCTAAAGAACTCTGATGGAGAGAGGGTTTTAGTTTTGCGGAAAGGTTGGAGGAGGACCACAGTCACTGAGTGGTTGATAAACCATCTCACAGTTCCATCAACGTGAGATGGTTATCTGAGCAGTTGAAACTGCTACTTATTATAATTGACCAATAATAGAATTATTATTATTATTAAATTTAAATAAATATTTATGAGCCATAGAAAATAATAATGATAATTATTCTAACATTCTCCCACTTGGCTTATAAATCATAAATTTAATAATGAACGTGAAACATAATATGCATAGTATAAGCTAATTCCTTCGTTACATTGGCCAAAACATAACAGTTAGAAACTAATAAGAATCATGACGGTAATACGTCACTAATTTAACGCAGTCCCTTCCATGTATCACAATATTAATTTCAAACTTAATATGATTCATAATGATATTTTCCATGATGGTCCATGATAATGTCTTTGTCAAAGACAAATCTTGTTCATATTGACATAAAGCATTCATGTATATATACTTCAAAACTAAACAGGATACTTAATACAGAAACAAAATTATATTGAGCTCCAAGTATCAAATATATCAAAACACAAACATTAACATAATGTTAACAGTTTTCAATCACGCTGATATCTACTATTTTGTACAATAATTCAACCTTATTTTAGTTGTTTTGATGCTTATTTTCTTCATCCTAGTGAAATTGATAATTGTTTGTGTGTTATATTGTCCCAAGGGTTGAATTATCCACAAGGAGCAGCAAGGGAAGATTTTTGGAACATTTTGGATAAATTTTGGAAGAAAATGAAATTACTTAAAGGAAAGGAAACAAGAATAAGAATTGGAAAAGAATTAGAAGTTGCCTCATGGGTCTAAAGCTCATCTATCTCCTATATATTCTACATATTCTATACAATTTAATGAGTTCCTAACCCTAGTTAGTTTTAGTTTATTTTTCCTCTTCTCCTTATATTTTCCTAGCATAGTTTAGATTAGTTTTACATTAGTTTATTTAATTCAAGCTTGGAATCGTGAATTGAAGTTGGATTTGCTCTTCATCATTAGTAAAGTTCTCTTCTTCCTTTATTTACTTTCTTTTCAGATTTCTAGCCATGTTTATAGTTATTTATTATTATATTGCTTTACTTTGTTTACTTTTATGATGCATGAGTAGTTAGCATTTTGGTTTGGATTAGGGTTCTATTGCTATTCTTGATGCTAGGTTTATTATTATTGCATAAAGGAGATAATTAATTAACCTAGGGTTTTTATGTTTGAATTGGATTATAAATTCCTCTTATTGATAATTGATGCACAGCTTTTATTGATTTGCTTTGGAGAGGATTTCATCACAACGAAAGTTGGGTGAAAGACTCAGCCTAACCAATTTCAACCCAATTTTTCCTACTGTGAGAATGAGGGTAATTTGGGGGTTTATAATGCTTTTGTGTTTTTTAAGGTTAAGATTGATGCATCACGAAAGTGGGGCAATCCTAGCCTAATTATAGTTTATTGATTACGAAAGTAGCTGAACTGAATTCTTGAGTGCATTGCCAATAAATCCCTTGGTTAATTGTTTTTCTCCTAATTTTGAGATTGTTAGAGTATCAAGATCGCAATACCCCTAATCTGACACATTCTTTTATCATATAGTTTATTCCTCATTTAATTTGCATCTTTTATTTTATTTCCATTCATTAATCTTAGTTTGCTTGGATTCTGGTGAATTCCAATACTTTAGTGCCTAGAATTCTATATATCATACAAGTACGTGTCATAGTCTCAATCCTCAGCGGAACGACATTTACACCCTATTTTTACTATCACCATTTTACTCATCAAACGCCCATCCTCTCATCATGCTCATTAAATGCCTTTGGTGGCATGGCTTTAGTTAATGGGTCTGCAATCATTAATCTAATGATAATGTGTTCAATTGATACCCTTCGTTCTTGAACATCTTCTTTAACGGCAAGATACTTCAAATCAATATGTTTAGCACCACTTGTATACTTGTCGTCTTTAGAAAAGAAGACTGCGGCGGCATTATCACAATAAATTTTCAGTGGCTTGGCAATATTGTCGACAATTCGAAGTCCTCAAATAAAATTTTGCAGCCACAACTCATGATTTGTGGCCATAACACATGCCACAAACTCAGCTTCCATAGTGGACGCAACAATGACAGTCTGTTTCGCACTTTTCCAAGAGATAGCTCCCTCGACAAAAAGGAATAGATATCCAAATGTGGACTTCCTTGTGTCCAAACATCCGGCAAAATCTGAATATGTGTATCCCATCACCTCAAGGCGATCGGACCGCTTATAAGTAAGCATGTACTCCTATATGAAAAGCAATGTACATGCGAAGAATGCATCATCATCATCATTTACAGTACATTTTGAAAGACGCATGCGGAAAAACATAGAGAAAAGCATCATCATCATCATTTACAGTACATTTTGGAATACGCATGTGGAAAACATAGAGAAAAGCATCATCATCATTATTTATGCAAATACATTCAGGATTCATGCAGAAAAAACCAATTAATGTGTCTATTTTATCATTATATATGAAAAATTATATGTTCTACAACATAGCTCATGATACCAAATGAAAGGTAAAACTTAAACATACAAGACCTTCAGAAATCAGAACACATGATTTTCACATATGCTTTAATGTAGCGTTTAATGGACATACCTGGCTCCATGGCTTCTCTGCAGATGCTTCAACTCGAGACTTAGTTTCTCCCTCCAGACCCTAAGCAATTTCCTTTAGTCTAAAAAACTCTGATGGAGTGAGAGTTTTAGTTTCGCGGAAGGTTGGGGAGGACCAGAAAGAGTCACTGAGTGGTTGATAAACCATCTCACATTTCGAGATGATTATCTGAGCAGTTGAAACTGATACTTATTATAACTGACCAATAATAGAATTATTATTATTATTAAATTTAAATAAATATTTATGAGTCATAAAAAATAATAATGATAATTATTCTAACAATCTAATCAATTTTTCGATGTTCGGGTCGTATCCAACCTTGCATTCAAGCTAGTAAAAGACTAAAAGATCTAGTGACTTCACAATAGAGTATCATAAATTTAATCACAATCCGGAACTGAGCCTCGTCCACAGGGGCGGAGCCACCCCTTGGCTTAGGGGGGCCTTGGCCCCCCCCCCCACCCCCACCCCATTTTTTAGTAGGTATATATTATATATTATTATAATATGAAAATTTTATACTTTTGGCCCCTCCTATTGTTTTTAAAAAATGTATTATGTATATATCAAATGAACTCAAATTATATATATATTTGTAGAATTCGTCCCTAATTGGTGGTCGTGCTCACTTTTCGTCCCTAAACTATAATTAATCGGCGTCGTAAATTTCGTTGTTTTAATAACAGGTTGTACTCACACTTCGTTCTTAAGCTATACTAACATTGCAAATTTCGTCCCTAATGTCTTAGGAACGAAAAGTGAGCACGACCAAAAATTAGAAACGAATTCTACAATTACCCTATAACTTAGGGATGAAAAGTGTAATTTTCCTATTTTTTACCATTGTATATATTTTGTGTTATGTGAAAAATTTGATAGTAATGTTTAAAAACCTTAACGATCATACTCATCATATAATTATATATTCATATATTATACTATTGCACATAGTATAATTAAAAATAATTATCAATGATAATCTACACAATCATGTATGGTGTATATAACGATATTGTATGATTGATACTAATGCCGATTAAATTTGGCCCCCCCAATCCAAACTTCCTGCCTCCGCCCCTGCTCGTCCATATAAATTTTTGTGGTTACTAGTATAACTTTATAGATTGGGAAATAAAAATTTTATTGTCTTATTATCAATTAATTATTTATACATAACCTTTTGGTGTAATTCTTGAGGTTTGAACAGAACTATCGAGATAATCTCTTCATGCATTATTCCCTTTTTCCTTTGTATATTTTCATTTTTGTCACCTAAAAGTTGCCCAGGTGTTTTTTTCTCTTTCATCACAGTTAGAGCACTTTTACTTATTTTAATGAATTTCCTATATATCACTTTTAAATATATGAACTAGGAATAAAATCGTTAGCATGCAATAATGCAAACTACCAAGAGAAATTAGATTCTTATTTAATCTCTGTATATATCTAACATCATGCAAGGTTTTGACAATACTATCATACCTCTACATGTTAACATCGCCAATACCCACAATATTATGACATCTATCATCAGTCAGAAAAATATAACTAAAAGAAAACTTGACTTATAGGTTGTAAAACCACTCTTATTAGGCGTAAATGCGTAATATGATAAGAGCATCCCGAGTCCAGAATCCACACATACATTTACAATTGACTCAATGAAACTGCTAATACTATAATTTTAGTCATCAGCCTGTACTATATTCGCAGCCTCCTACTATATATAATCTTCAACTTTTGACAATCTCTTTCAGTGTCCAAACTTTTTGCACTTAAATATGAGTTTTACTATACATATATACTCCCAAAATTCTACTCCCTTATTTATACTCCTTGAAGTGGCAAACAGAGATTGGTTATTTTCATCATGTGCGTCCACAAAAAATGTCTACATCAAAAATATGTGAGAGGAAGTACAAATTAAGAGTATAAAGTGAGAATACACCAAGTATTCTCCCTTAAACATATACAAGTACAAAAATATCTCCATACTATGGGACATACCCAACAAAAATCAAGCAAAGGCAAAGATTTTGGTTTATGTAGACGAGAAATATCCACACACGTCATTATATGAGATACATTTTATCCAAACTTGCAGTGGAGCTAGTAAAGAATCCAGTGACTTCATCATAATAAAATATCATAAATTTAATCATCACAATCCGGAACTGACACTCGTCCATATAAATTTTTGTTATCAATCAATTATCTATATATAGCTTTTTTGGTGTAACCCATGATGTCTGAACCGAAATATCAAGATGAATCTCTTCATCATGCATTATTATTCCCTTTTCCCTTTGTTCATTTTCATTCTCTTCCTCTACAAATTTCTATTCCCATCTCCTAGACACACAAAAAACTCACCACCATCACCCCCAAAGCTTCCAATACTAGGACACATCCTCCAACTTGGGTCCCACCCTCATCGCCACCTCCACCAATTATCAAACCACTATGGCCCACTCATGCTGCTCCACTTCGGGTCCGTCCCGGTTCTCGTCGTTTCCTCCCCCACTGCCGCTAGAGAGATCATGAAAACCCATGACTCCATCTTCTCCGACCGCCCCAAATCCAGCATTACCGACCGCCTCTTCTACGGCTCCAAGGACGTCGCCTTTGCCCCCTACGGCGAGTACTGGCGACAAGTGCGAAGCATTTGTGTTCTCCATCTTCTTAGCAACAAGAGGGTGCAGTCATTTCGCAACGTCAGAGAAGAGGAAACACAATTGATGGTCCAAAAGATCAAACAATCATGTGGTTCCCCTATAAACTTGACTGATATTTTGTTGTGGCTTAACAATAATATAATATCTAGGGTGGCGTTGGGGAGAAAGTACTGCACTGAGGAGCACGGGCAAAAGGATATCATGGGTTTGCTGGAGGAATATATGAAAGTATTGGGGGTATTTGATATAGGGGATTACATCCCTTGGCTTGCATGGGTGAATAGAATCAATGGTTTTGATAGAAAGGTGGAGAAATTGGCTAAAGAATTGGATGAATTCATTGAGGGAGTCGTTGAAGAGCACTCGCGTGTGGAGAAACAAGAGGCAGATGGGTTAGACTTGGTGGACATTTTGCTTCAAATACAAAGAGAAAATAAGATTGGCTTCCCCATTCACAGAGATACTGTGAAAGCTATAATCTTGGTAATTCTTAATTATTCAAGCTTTTCATTTAGGCACTAATATGGTTAATTTATCAGTCAATTTTGACTTATTTGATCACTATTGACTGTTTGACTTGGTTAAACAATTAATATGGGTGTTTGTTTAATTAACTTCATTTGTTTAGTGGCTTAACATATTTTGTTCTCTACTTTACTTGAAATTTTATATTTGTTACTAGTGCAATAATTAGAAATTTGTACATAATTTTTTTTTTAAATAGGATATGTTTGCAGCTGGAACTCACACAAGCTACACAGTTCTTGAATGGGCAATGGCAGAACTGATAAAAAATCCCAAAATTATGAAAAATTTACAAAATGAGGTAAGAACAAAATTTAAAACCTATAAAGACATAGAAACCATGCAATACTTGAAAGCTGTCATAAAGGAAACTCTTCGGTTTCATAGTCCTGCACCATTGCTACTCCCTCGGAAGGCAATCCAAGATGTGAAAGTGATGGGCTTCCATGTGACAGCCGGCACCCACGTGCTTGTTAATAGTTGGGGAATTGGAAGAGATCCAACAATATGGGAAAACTCTGAAGAGTTTAAGCCGGAGAGGTTCTTGAATTCTAATGTGGATTATAAAGGAATGCATTTTGAATTGATTCCATTTGGAGCTGGGCGGAGGGGTTGCCCCGGCTTGGCTTTTGGGGTTACTACGGTTGAACTTGCATTGGCTACGCTCATACGTGAGTTTGATTTTGCATTGGGAGAAGAAAAATTGGATATGAATGAAGGAATTGGCATTACATGTCACAAGAAAATTCCTCTCGTTGTAATCGCTACTCCGATGGTTAGCTAGAGTACACATTTGCCCTAGCTAGTATTAAATGTGTTTTTAATTTGACATTCTAGCTAGATGTCCTGTAGTAATATTATGTATGGAGTAATATATTATTAATTACATTTAACATATTATTCATCAGCCATTAATAAATTATGTATCAATTACAATTAACATATTATGTACACACTGTTAACATATTATGTACTTTCAGTTAATAAATTATGTACATATTACAATTAACATATTATGTACCTGCAAGCTACCATTAATAAATTATGTATTTATTAGAATTAACGTATTATATACATGTAGTTAACATATTAAATACATGCAATTAACATATTATATATTTGCAGTTAACATATATATTACATATCTGTAGCTAATAAATTATAAATATATTACAATTAATATATTATGTACATGCAATTAGCATATTACATACTTTCAGGTAATAAATTATGTACATGTTACAATTAACATATTATGTACTTGCATGCTATCGTCAATAAATTATGTATTTATTACAATTAACGTATTATATACATGTAGTTAACATTTTTTTTGAGTACTATTTAGTTAATATGTAGTTAACATATTAAATGCATACAATTAACATATTATATATTTGCAGTTAACATATTACGTATCTGATCTACAGTTAACATATTACGTATATGTAACTAATAAATTATGAATCTATTACAATTAATATATTAGGTATATGCAATTAGCATATTATGTACTTTCAGTTAATAAATTATGTAGATGGAAGTAGGTTCGAAAAGTTTCTGAAAAATAGAGAAAAATAAAACCTATGAAAGGTTAGAATTTCTGGAAAAACAAGGAGGACAAAGGTGGATGGTGATTTGGGTAGGTTGCAAGTAGTCAAGTACGAGTCGAGTTGCACTATCTCCTTAAAACCTTATTTATCGCCTCCCAAGTGTTAGGAGCGTTGCGGTCTAGGCTTCCCAAGATAAAACGTACTATGATTCTAAGTATTGAGGACTCAAACTTAGAACCCAGCGAACATGAATGTGGGATGAACACAAGTGGCTAGAAGGAAGGGAGAGCAGAGTTTCGAGAGGTAGATAACGAATTTATGTGATTGTGTTGTTGTAAAATGCTACTGCTCAACTTGGAATATATATAAGAGGAGAGGAATTAATAACACAATAATCATGACATTCAAAACTGGTTTTAATAACCATAGTGTAACCTCTGAAACAGTCATCCACTAACAGTAGTTTAACTCTGAAAATAATCTCCTGAACGGTCACTTTTCAAAAAGTGAATCGACTAGCCAGAGACTCTTCGGAAGGTCACTTTAAGTTACGTTCGGAAGGTGACTCTGAGTCGCATACGGAAAGTGAGCTACGTTCAACGTTCTGCGAAACGTAAGCTTCTTTCGGCCGTGGAACGAGAACAACTTCCGAACCGTGGAACGTAACTTCGTTCAGCCGTAGAAGGTAAACTCATTTTACTTTCCGCGGACAGTGGTCCAGAGATGGAAAACTGATACGAAAATTTGGTATAACTTAAAAAGGCTCTTTGTATAAATAGTGGTGCACACTCACTTTCCCAACCAATGTGGACAAAAGCTACTTTAAAACTTTTTCACATGCAATTTTCATCTCAAATGGGTCTACTTTGAGAACTAATTTCTCATTCACTCATTATTCATTTTGAGCGTACAATATATCAATCTCTTCGTCTAACTACGAAGAACTCGAATCCACTTTGACCCGACTCGAATCGAAAGTGGACCCCACATATATTTGTACCACAAAATAGCCACTTAAAATGCTTTTTTATGTTATTTTTTCCAACAGATGTTACAATATACCATTGAAACACACTGCAAAGACAACTCCAACGCACCGATCCCAGACTTAGAACAAAATACATGATAGTTTACTATAGTACTCAGAATATCATTAGATTACACATTCAGAAGCCAAATAAAGCATGGAATCCATAACAATAAATACTCATATACATCAAGATAGAAGGATAATGAACACAAGTCCATAAATCCACAACATAGGCTCAACAATCCAACAACTCTATTTTATAACTTCATGTTCACAATTTCACAGCTCTACGTTCACAATTTCATAACTCTATGTTCACAATTTTATACCTCTATGTTCACAATTTCATAACTTTATGTTCAACAGTATCAAAACTCTATGTTCAACAGTATAACACTATTTTTGAATCTATATAACAAAATTGTGAATATAGAGTTAAAAAAATTATGAATATTGAGTAATGTAATTTTGTATATAGAGTTCTAAAATTGTAAACAGAATTCTAAATTTGTGAGTATAGACCCGGGTCCACCTTGCAAGGTGGACCCAGGTCCATAGCATAATTTGCCCATTGTAGTTGTCATGCCGTGGACCCAGTCCACCTTGCAAGGTGGACCTGGGTCCAATACGACGCCGTTTCACAATTTTTTTTTAAAAAATAAAAAAAAATAATGGTGTTAACGACTCCTCATCGCAACAGAACACAAACTCTACATTCACAGACTTTATACTTCATATTCACAATTTGAAAACTCCACATTCACACATTACATGGCTATATGTTTAGTAACTATAATACCACTGTTATGCATTCACACATTCAAAACTCTATATCCATAGGTCCTATGCTCCATGTTCACAACTTGAGAACTCCATATTCACATATTACAGGGCTACAAGTTGCTAGGACTCTGTTAACTGTACTACAGATTCACACATTTATAACTCTACATTCACAAATTCTATACTCCATATTCACAATTTGAAACCTCCACATTCACACATTTCAGGGTTATATGTTTAGTAATTTTTTTTTTTAAAAAAAAATAGTGAAACGGTGTCGTATTGGACCCAATTCCACCTTGCAAGGTGTACCTAGGTCCACGGCATAATTTGGCCTAAATATATGGTTTCAAAAAAAAAACTAAATACATAAAAATCCATATAAAAATCACTAGCAACTAATAAGTAATAACAGGCTGTCCAGTGAGAAAATCCAGGCCTCTTACATTCCTACTGGAATACGAATTGGGCCTACGATGCACTAGAAGCCCACGAACCATTCCCTCCATCCATTCCGGAGGGAAGGAAAGCAGATCTAAGGGCCAAATGAGCGACACGTGGACGGGTAGATTTCACCTCAACCGACCTTTCCCGACGCTGAAAGGCCAATATTAGGTGAAGAGATAGGGTTTCAATCCCACGCATCCTTATTCTCTCTATCTATCATCATCTCCTTCAACTTTCTATCTCTTTCTAAATTTCTCTGCAACGATGGAGACGGAGCGCGTGACCGAGTTTCCCCTCCCGCAACTCGACCGGCGACCACGGAAGCGGCCTCGATTGGGCTGGGACGTCCTCCCTGAGGTCCCTAAGGTAAAAACACGTTCCGATCTTGGAATTCTTAGATCTCTTTAAGCTTTACGTTTTTTTTTTTTTTTCTTTTTTCGTATTTCGCTTCTGTTTTTGCTAGATCTCATCAAAGATTAGATTCTTTATCGCGTCAGGTATGATAAATATGTATTTTTCTTGAAATTTTGTGCACGTAGTTTTGACTTTGTAAAGATCTATATACATATCTATAATTCATAATTTTTAAGTTAGATATTTAAGGATTATGGTTGTTTTAAGCTGCGTGTATCTTGTGCGGTGTTTAAATCTTAATTGCATAGTAAACATGCCAAAAGTTTGATATTTTTGTTTTATAGGTTCAGATCTTTGATTTTTGTGCAGATCTGATTTGTAGGAAATATTTAACTAATTCTAAAATCGATTTTGTCTGATGCTAAGATCTAGTTTGATCGAACATATAGTTGGATACATAGAACAGATGTATGGTAGATAGGTTGCTTTATTGGTCATGTGTTAATCTTGAAAAGGTGTCTGATGGCATAAAAGGATAGATCCACACAAATTTAAATATTATAATTTGGTCCTGTGAATTTGAGAATTCTCTAATCTACTGCTCTATTCAATTTACCTCTTTGCTTTGATTTTTTGGCTGCTTGATCGTGAAGTTTGTATGAAGGTATCATTGAGGTAATGGAAAAATCAGTTTTATATTGTGGAAAACATGAATGGAATCCCTGTGTGTAGGCTCAGCTAGGATTGTTTTGTGGACAAGAGGTTGGGAGTGTGACAAGCTATGCATCTTCAAGGCAACCTTCCGACCTTACTAGTTCCCTTTTTGTTAAGGGAGTTGCTCAAAATGGTTCTCCCCCCTGGAGAGAAGATGACAAAGATGGGCATTATATGTTTGAGCTTGGAGAAAATTTAACTTCACGCTGTAATCATCTTTTACTATGATTGAAATTAGACCTTTTTGTTAAGTCTTATAGACATAGTGGTTCTCAGCATTTTATTGTGCATTAATGAATTTAGTTAATAGTTAATTATTTCCTATGAATTCACATTTGGTATATCACTCCAAAAGTTGTGTGAGGAAGCTATATATTTATTTAAAGAGGCATGCATATAATTAAAAAATGGAGATTTTAGATGACTTCTGATGTTATTTTTCAATGCTCTGACTTTCTGGTTGCTCCAATTACAGATAAGATACACAGCAAAATGGGTGAGGGCACCTTTGGACAGGTTCTAGAATGTTGGGACCGAGAAAGGAAAGAAATGGTTGCCATTAAAATTGTTCGTGGCATTAAGAAGTATCGTGAGGCAGCCATGATTGAGGTTGATGTTCTTCAACAGCTTGGTAAACATGATAAAGGAGGCAATCGGTGAGTAATGAAGCCTATTGTAACATTACATACTTTTGCTACGGTCCCATTTTGGCCTCTTGTAAATTGGCAGTGGTTGAATTTTTTTGTTCCTTGCAGTTGTGTTCAAATACGGAACTGGTTTGACTATCGTAACCATGTTTGTATTGTAAGTATTTGGTTGGTTAGTGGATTGGATTAATTTCCCCAGTTAACAAATGTTATGGGGATTAAAATTGTGGATGAACTTAAATGATAACAGGTCTTTGAGAAGCTTGGACCAAGCTTATACGATTTTCTGCGGAAAAACAATTACCGCTCATTTCCTATTGACCTTGTCCGTGAGATTGGAAGACAACTGTTGGAATGTGTAGCATGTGTGTAATAACTGCTTTATACTAAACTTCAATATATTTATTCTATATTTGTATGAGCTATCAATGGTGTATCTTTAGGTCTTGTAAGTCAAAAGTTAACCATCTGGCTTTTCCTTATCATGGTTAAATAATTAAATGAACTAAATTATGTTGGATTTTACTATTATTACATATATGAATATAATATAAATATATAATGCTTAGACTTTTGTGCCGTTTTTCTATCTAATTGGTAATGGCCATTGAACATTTGCAGTTATGCATGACTTGCATCTCATCCACACTGATTTGAAGCCTGAAAATATCCTCCTTGTATCTCCTGACTACGTGAAGGTTCCTGATTACAAGGTAAGTGCTTTTAATTTAGTCTACAAATATGTACAGATTGTGAGTTCAGTGGATTTTTAATTATTAATGATTTTTGTTCTGTTGTGTATGCAGTGCTCATCCAGATCACTTAAGGATACTTATTATAAGAGAGTCCCAAAATCAAGTGCAATCAAGGTAATTGATTTTGGTAGCACAACTTATGACCGTGAGAATCAGACCTATATTGTATCCACACGTCATTACCGGGCACCAGAAGTCATTTTAGGTCTTGGATGGACCTATCCATGTGATATATGGAGTGTTGGTTGTATCCTTGTGGAGCTATGCTCGGTAAGTTCTCTACCCAGGTTGTAACAACTTTTTTATTATGTTGCTATTTCTTAAATGAAGATGTTTGAGTTATATCTGAATTTATGGAACTCTAATGGGAGATGAACTCTTTAAATTCAGTTTTGTACTTCTATTTCTCTTTAAAGAAAAGGTCAAGTATCTGATCATTTAATTCTTTTCCAGGGTGAAGCATTATTCCAAACTCATGAGAATTTAGAGCACCTAGCTATGATGGAGAGGGTACTTGGTCCTATGCCACTGCACATGTTAAAGAGAGTAGAGTATGTTCTTCATTGCTTTATTTTGACATCTGCTTTTACATATCACTCAAATTGTGTGCTTAAAACGCTCAATTGCTTGGTTGCAGTCGGCATGCAGAGAAGTATCTTAGAAAGGGAATGCTGGATTGGCCTGAAGGTGCAGCATCAAGAGAAAGTATCAGAACTGTTCTTAAATTGCCTCGGCTTCAGGTTACATTTTAATTTTTAATTGCATCCTCTGTTACCCTCTAGTCTTCTTCCCACTTCTTGATTCTGAGCTTATTTGGTTTTGTTCAACAGAACCTCGTGATGCAGCATGTAGACCATTCTGCTGGGGATCTTATTAATCTTTTGCAAGGACTACTTAGATACGACCCTTCAGAGAGGCTTACTGCTCGGGAAGCCTTGCAGCATCCCTTCTTCTCAAGGGACCATCTAAGGAGATTATGAGACTCAAGTAAATAAGAGCTTTGTTTTATGAGAGTATGATTCCGGCAAAAGCCAGACTTGTGTGAAGCACCTTAGCCACCTGATTAGGTTATATTTCAGGAAGTTGAAAACCAAGTAATATACCAAGGGAGTGGGTAGAGCTTGTGTAAATAGGGATGATGTCCTCTGTTAACTACATTCTTGGATAGAGTAGGTGCATAATAGTTAACACTGTCTTGACCAACTAATTTGTGTGCAGAGTAATGGAATATTACTCTTTTTTTATTTTTTCTAATAGACAAATTTGCGTCTTTATGCAATTTTTTTTAATGAGTTTATTGTATTTATTGGTTTTGAGAGTAAAGCTAGCAACCGAAATTTTGATACATATTGACCCAAATTAAACTTAATTAAACATGACTATGGTAAAGTGAAGATCATCAAATAAAATAGCAGCAGGGCTCTATGGAGAAGTCAGCGAAAGAATAGAAATTTAGCCGCATATCCCTTGGTCAACATTGGGCACACTTCAAGTTTTAAAGCAGAACTATGGGGTTTTCGGGAAGGTCTCATTATCGCCAGGAGACGTGGTTTCTCTCGTATCGTTGCAGAATCGGACTCTGAAGCCATGGTGAACATGCTAGTCAATGACACGGGAGCTAGCCTCTTCGACTCCATGCTAGTTGCGGATTGCAAATCTCTTATTCGGCAGTTCCAGGATATCAAGATTAACCACGTTTTCCGCGAAGGGAATAAATGTGCCGACTACCTGGCTAACATGGGGCAAGCTTCGACCTGGGGGACTTCTCTTCTTGATCATCCTCCTGCGGGGATTCATGACCTCCTGTCTCAGGATATGCAAAGCATCGCCACTAGTAGATGGCGTTAATTTTGGGGGATCTTAGGGTCCCTTTTCTTCACCAAAAAAAAAAAGCATCTAAGCACGTATTGGGAGTATCCTCAAATGTTGAATGTGAGTTGTAATGGTTTGTAAGTATTTAGAGAAAAGAGAGCTAATATAGTAATACGTAATATATACATCAACTTTTGATCCGATTGATTCCTGTATGGATACTCAAATTCGTTGAACACTTTCAAAGCAGAGACATGTTTTAACTTTAATCATGCATGCAATAGTGATGCAAATATTGGCAATTATTAAATAATATTAAAATTAATATCCAATTATATATATATATATATATATATATATATATATATATATATATATATATATATATATATATATTAGATTTTTTATTAATAAGATATTATTTATTTATTTTATAATTTTCCATATTAGTCTAAAAATTCATCAAATAATATTATTCATGTATGATTTTTTTAAAGTAAAATACAAATTTTAAAAAAATCATACATGAATAATATTATTTGATAAATTTTTAGATTAATATGAAAAATTATAAAATAAATAAATAATATCTTATTAATAAAAAATCTAATATATATATATATATATATATATATATATATATATATATATATATATATATATATATATATATATATATATATATATATATATAATTTCACAATATTTTAGAGGAAAAATGGCTAAATAGGCTATTTAATTATAGACCAACAAGCAATTAAGCCCCTAAATTATAAAAAGTTCCAATTAGACATCTCAACTTTTCATTTTGATGCAATTGAATTCAAGTAACTGGTAAAAATATTTTTTTAAAAAATATTTTTAATTCAAAAAAATTATAAATGATTTTTCTTAAAAAGAAAAAAGATTTAAAATATTTTAAATTTAAATAAATAATTAAAATAAAATATGTTTTTTTTAAATGGAGAAGCATGCATGGCTTCTGCGTCCAAAATTTATGGCTTTTCCTATTGACAAAAATCTGACAATTTGTATTTTTTCTTTAAATTCGCATAAGAGCATTTTACCTATTATCATCTTGAGTTTACCTATCGATTGATATAACATCAATGCAAGAAATTATCGACTAAATTGCATCAAAATGAAAAGTTGAGATGTCTAATTGGAACTTTTTATAATTTAGGGGCTTAATTGCTTGTTGGTCTATAATTAAATAGCCTATTTAGCCATTTTTCCTCTAAAATATTGTGAAATTATATATATATATATATATATATATATATATATATATATATATATATATATATATATATATATATATATATATATATATATATATATTAGATTTTTTATTAATAAGATATTATTTATTTATTTTATAATTTTTCATATTAATCTAAAAATTTATCAAATAATATTATTCATGTATGATTTTTTTAAAATTTGTATTTTACTTTAAAAAAATCATACATGAATAATATTATTTGATGAATTTTTAGACTAATATGGAAAATTATAAAATAAATAAATAATATCTTATTAATAAAAAATCTAATATATATATATATATATATATATATATATATATATATATATATATATATATATATATATATAATTGGATATTAATTTTAATATTATTTAATAATTGCCAATATTTGCATCACTATTGCATGCATGATTAAAGTTAAAACATGTCTCTGCTTTGAAAGTGTTCAACGAATTTGAGTATCCATACAGGAATCAATCGGATCAAAAGTTGATGTATATATTACGTATTACTATATTAGCTCTCTTTTCTCTAAATACTTACAAACCATTACAACTCACATTCAACATTTGAGGATACTCCCAATACGTGCTTAGATGCTTTTTTTTTTTGGTGAAGAAAAGGGACCCTAAGATCCCCCAAAATTAACGCCATCTACTAGTGGCGATGCTTTGCATATCCTGAGACAGGAGGTCATGAATCCCGCAGGAGGATGATCAAGAAGAGAAGTCCCCCAGGTCGAAGCTTGTGTTAGCCAGGTAGCTGTTGCCATTATCCCTTTTCGCGGAAAACGTGGTTAATCTTGATATCCTGGAACTGCGAATAAGAGATTTGCAATCCGCAACTAGCATGGAGTCGAAGAGGCTAGCTCCCGTGTCATTGACTAGCATGTTCACCATGGCTTCAGAGTCCGATTCTGCAACGATACGAGAGAAACCACGTCTCCTGGCGATAATGAGACCTTCCGAAAACCCCATAGTTCTGCTTTAAAACTTGAAGTGTGCCCAATGTTGACCAAGGGATATGCGGCTAAATTTCTATTCTTTCGCTGACTTCTCCATAGAGCCCTGCTGCTATTTTATTTGATGATCTTCACTTTACCATAGTCATGTTTAATTAAGTTTAATTTGGGTCAATATGTATCAAAATTTCGGTTGCTAGCTTTACTCTCAAAACCAATAAATACAATAAACTCATTAAAAAAAATTGCATAAAGACGCAAATTTGTCTATTAGAAAAAATAAAAAAAGAGTAATATTCCATTACTCTGCACACAAATTAGTTGGTCAAGACAGTGTTAACTATTATGCACCTACTCTATCCAAGAATGTAGTTAACAGAGGACATCATCCCTATTTACACAAGCTCTACCCACTCCCTTGGTATATTACTTGGTTTTCAACTTCCTGAAATATAACCTAATCAGGTGGCTAAGGTGCTTCACACAAGTCTGGCTTTTGCCGGAATCATACTCTCATAAAACAAAGCTCTTATTTACTTGAGTCTCATAATCTCCTTAGATGGTCCCTTGAGAAGAAGGGATGCTGCAAGGCTTCCCGAGCAGTAAGCCTCTCTGAAGGTCGTATCTAAGTAGTCCTTGCAAAAGATTAATAAGATCCCAGCAGAATGGTCTACATGCTGCATCACGAGGTTCTGTTGAACAAAACCAAATAAGCTCAGAATCAAGAAGTGGGAAGAAGACTAGAGGGTAACAGAGGATGCAATTAAAAATTAAAATGTAACCTGAAGCCGAGGCAATTTAAGAACAGTTCTGATACTTTCTCTTGATGCTGCACCTTCAGGCCAATCCAGCATTCCCTTTCTAAGATACTTCTCTGCATGCCGACTGCAACCAAGCAATTGAGCGTTTTAAGCACACAATTTGAGTGATATGTAAAAGCAGATGTCAAAATAAAGCAATGAAGAACATACTCTACTCTCTTTAACATGTGCAGTGGCATAGGACCAAGTACCCTCTCCATCATAGCTAGGTGCTCTAAATTCTCATGAGTTTGGAATAATGCTTCACCCTGGAAAAGAATTAAATGATCAGATACTTGACCTTTTCTTTAAAGAGAAATAGAAGTACAAAACTGAATTTAAAGAGTTCATCTCCCATTAGAGTTCCATAAATTCAGATATAACTCTAAATATTTTTAATTCAAAAGAATTATAAATTATTTTTCTTAAAAAGAAAAAAGATTTAAAATATTTTAAATTTAAATAAATAATTAAAATAAAATTTTTTTTTTTTTAAATGGAGAAGCATACATGGCTTTTGCGTCCAAAATTTATGGCTTTTCCTATTGACAAAAATCTGACAATTTGTATTTTTTCTTTAAATTCGCATAAGAGCATTTTACCTATTATCATCTTGAGTTTACCTATCGATTGATATAGTTACATCAATGCAAGAAATTATCGACTAAATTGCATCAAAATGAGGAGTTGAGGTGCCTAATTAGTGTTGTTTTTTAAAATTATAATTTAGGGGCTTAAATGCTTCTTGGCCTATAATTATAACTTAAAAGGTTTTTTTTTTAATTAATTTTTTTAAGAAGCAAATAATATAATTAAGGATATTAGATCTAATGGAAAGAAATTATAAATCAATTTCAATCAATTGGACCTAATAGCAATTAATTATAAATCATTTTTTCTTAGATGATTTTATTTATTTATTTATTTTTTTGAAAAGATGATTTTATTTTATTAGTAAGTAGATTTAGAGGTGTATTAATTTTGAAACAAATAATGTTATTTGTATTTAAATTTGTGTTTAGAGATGCAATTTAGCTTGATGAATTTGTGATATGATATCACACTAAATAACTTGTATCTTTCTTTGAAACTTTTACGGCGCACAATACGGTTTTAGTCAAGAGTGGTGAGCACACTTTGTGTGACAAAACAAATCTCTCTCTAAGTGTGCAATATATTAATCAGGAAAACTATTAGTGGTGCCAATTACTTTTAGGAATGGCAATAAGAGGAGGGTGATTACATCAACCTCTTCACTCACTTTTATTTTTTTGAAGATAAAACAAACAACTTGGAGGTGCGGGGAATCGAACCCCGTGCCTCTCGCATGCGAAGCGAGCGCTCTACCATATGAGCTACACCCCCTCTTCACTCACTTTTATACTTTTTCCATTTCCCTTCACCTTGACCTTGTTCTATACTCTATAGTAGGTGAACTTTTTCAATATCCATCACTACCTAGATGTAAGTACCCACTATGAGAACATATTGCTTGTTAAGTTATTATCCTTTTAAATAGTAATAGAGTTATCTTCATTTTTGGTCCTAGATTTATATGTGACAATCCACTTTTAGTACTTAAATAAATCTTCAATTTTTTTTCCCTTTAGATTAATCTTCAATTTTTCTGTTGGTTTTTTATTTTCTCTTGAAAAATCGATAACCAACTGAAAACGGAAATAATTGATTTTTTTTTTACCATAACAACCGAAACCGAACATAAAACTAAAATATTCGGTCGGTTCGATTTTCGGTTGTATGTTTTTTTGGTCGGTCTTATTTTTTGCTCACCCCTACGGCTGGTTGTCTACACGTATCATCCAGCTACCCGGTTGGCTGCCTCCGTTAAGCATCCACCCTGTGATTGACCGGCTCTATCGTCCTACCTACATGATTGCCTGCACCCATGTCTCTGCCAGCCTACTTGCCCAACGTCCTCTTGATCGACTGGACAATACTCGTCCGACTGGTACCTTACCTTCTATACTCGGTCTACCCACCGACTTTGCATATCTTCCCTTCCCTAGTCTGACTAGGTGTATATTGTAAGTGTACAAATGATACACGATTTACCACCTTATTATTGGCTAAATTATTTGACAAACAATATTAGTTTGGTTAGTTGCAATTTTGTGTTTCTAGTCTACCTTCCATAGTTGCCTCAGAAGTTGTTGTGCCTGGGACAGTGCGTAACTCAGTTTGTGCGGATCTTGCCTGGGACAGTGCGTAACTCAGTTTGGGCGGATCTTCTAACAGAATTTTGTTAAAATACAAAGTCTTCAGGAAGCCAATTTGAATTGAGTGTCTCACCTTACTTCAAGAATTTCAACGAAGGGCTGTTAAACTCTATTGATACATTGTGACGTCTTTTGATGGGTGAAGAGTAAATCGGCTGGAATTTGGATTGCAACGATTTCAACCAACTCAAGGAGAAGATGCAGAACGAGTTTGGTTTCGATGATTAGACCATAGTATTGTATGAAAAATCGGTGTTGGATTTCACCTTTGTGTGGCCTAGCAGACGTAGGAGAAGTTCCCCGAACTGCATTATCATCTCATTGTGTTGTTTGGTTCTTTTTATTATTATGCTCTATATTATTTTGCTGTAATTTGTTCTGTATTGTGTATGATACTGGCTATAATCCAGACGATTTAATTAATTAAAAATTTAAAATTGAATATGAACAAGTTAGGATTCCTGTATTCAAAACTCAGGATCTTTCATACGCCCATCCCATTACCTCCTGTGAGCATAAATATAATATGTGCAGTCCAACTATCAGCTTAGGCTTTTAGTTGGATGGAGCACATGATTCAATTCCTCCAATTATAGAACTTTTGATAGATAGGAATTCGATAAAAATAGTATAATTAAAATAATATAACCATTCTAATTTCACTTCTATTACTTAGCTTTAACCATTTGAATATCACAGTTTTTATAAATTCACTATTGCTAACTTTAAAACCTAGATTGTAACTTTCTTAAAAAAAAAAAAAAAAAAACCCTAGATTGTAACTTGTAAGGACATGACTCCAACCTAAGCTTTTTAAACTTTTTTAGACTCATGTGGAAAGTATTGCGTGCCACACGGAGAAAGTTTTGAGGCAGTGAATCCGTGAAAGACTGGTAAAAATAAGTGGCCTACGAATAATTAAAGCATTCTCAAATTTGACCCAAACATTATTGGTTAATTCTTGGTCGCCCAAATTGGACTTCATCTCCCATCCTTTAAAATATGTTTGTAAAATAATGTATAATATGTATACAAGAATAATGTACTTTATAGGTTAAAATAATAAAATTTTTGAAACAAGATGATGTACATTATGTGTCAAAATAATATATTTTATGTATTAAAATAATATACGTTATAAGTTATAAAAATGTAACTATTGTACCTATCAGGTACATTCATTGCGCGCCAGGATGACCGGATGATCACCAACTCATAGCCACTTTGAACATTTTTATTTTTATTTTTATTTTTTATAGTAGGACGACTCACGAAAAACTTATTTTAATTGGCAAAAACTTGTGTGATACCGTCTCACCATGAGACGGGTCGGGTCGGGTCGGGTCGATATGCTAATGCGACACTTATATGCGCAAATGTCATACTTATATGCTCAAATGTAATACTAATCAGGAATAAAATTCTTGTTACTTATTAGGGTAAATTTAATACTTTTAAGGAAAAAATACAATAATTTTACATTTCGATTTAAAAGTATTACATTTTTCCTCAAAAGTATTATATTTGCCCTTATAAGTGAGAGACACTTGTCAACATTACTTATTATGAAAAATGTATTACTTTTTCTCTTATAAGTAACAAAAATTGTATTTTTGATTAGTGTTATATTTGAACATATAAGTGTGACATTTGTATGATGATTTGACCCGACCCGATCCGTCTTACGAATAAGGATCCGTGAGACGGTCTCACATGTTACCCATTTTAATTTGTCTTGTTGCGATGCTCAATGGAACTGGATTCTAGTCAAGAAACTACGACATCATTACTTGCCTTTTTTGAGCAGTAAGGAACGATAATACAAAAGTCAAATCAAAATAGTAATAAAGATAATAATGAGCAATTACAGATGAGAGTGAATTTGGGACCACAAAGAATAATCTTCTTTTTAAATCCTCTTTTTGAGATTCGATGCTCATACCATCATGAGTTTTTAATAGTTTTCCTATTCGAAATTTGTGATTGTAAACATGTTTTCTGTTATCTAATTTTTCAATTTACAAAAAATTAGAGAAATTTGGCAGTTAACAAATGGGCTCAAAATTTTTAAGATTTTCTTGTCCGCTTCTTCTACGGCCAGTTGTTATATCGTGGACCATGGTCTAAAAGCGACATCGTTTCTTTAAGTAAAGAAATGACTGTCGTCACATATTAACGAAGCTCCGTAAATAAAACTACAGTTCATCTCAAATGATACTGTCTCACATTTGTTTTTATATTATCAAATGAAATTGTACTTATATCAAAATGAAATTGTAGTTGTGTTGAAATGAAACTGCAATGTATATAGAATAAAACTGAATAGCAATTTCACATATTTGAGTGTATATTGTCCAATAAAACTGTACGTAGTTATATCGAAATGGTACTGTAACTGTGTTGAAAGTAAACTACAGTATATTATAAAAGAAACTGTAGTTGTGTTGAAAGAAAACTGAATAACAGTTTCACATATTTGAGTGTATAATATCGAATGAAACTGTAGTTATATTGAAAAGAAGCTGTAGTTGTGTTAAAAGGAAATTGCAGTGTATATAAAATGAAACTGAATATGTTATACACACAGAGTTAAACAGTGCGGAGCGGATGCTGTTTCTTTTCATTAATCAAAACAACGTCGTTTTGATGCTTGGACTATCATGCATTGTGGACCGCGGTCCACAGTAAAATTTGCTTTCTGCGACGGCCTCTCTCAAGTCGGTCTTCTCTCTCTACCAATCTATAAACTTTCCATCAATATTGTTTCAATTCCTTGATCGTTAATCCGTAGTTCCTAAATAGATTTAGTTTACACAATCATCTCTAATAATTAACCTTCTCAATATTTTGAATCGTTTTCGATATCCCTGTGAACGATGTTGTTAAAAAGCAACAATGGAACTTGTTCTATTGTCCATAAAGTGGAGTACCGTAAATCAGCGCAAGAAATATGAGCAACAAATATGAGGAAAAATCCATCTTCAAATAGCTACGGATCTGTTAAGGTAACCATGAATAATTTTTTTGTCTAGTGTTAGATTCTTCAATTGCTTCCCACATATATACTGAGGAGGATATAATTTTTTTTTGATATAATTCTTCAATGGGGTAGCTCAAATGGCAAATGAGCTCTCTTTGTTTGGAAGAATTTCGGGAGAACCCGGGTTCGATTCCCAGAAGTGACGATTCCCCCCTCATTTTATGTGTCTAGTTCGATTAACGAGACTTGACTAAAGTTATTTTTAATTCAAATTTTCATAATATTAAGTTTAATATTAAATTGCAAAATTCATATATTTAGAAACTACACTAAAAGTACTATTAAACACACAAAAAATTGTCAAGCACCTTGTAATCAAATGGTAGAGTAGTGACTTTCCTATGTGGAAGATTATGAGTTTGAGCCTCAGCATAACATACCCTTTTAGGGTCTATTTTCCAGTGCTATATATCTTTTCAGAGTGGAAAATGATATTTTTAAAAATATTCTTAATTTCTTCCTTATCCGTTGGTAATAACCTCTTCTTTGTTATTTAATCTAAAGTATTGTTTATGTATATAAATTATTAGCGAATATGATATATTTGATTTTGGTAATATACATGATAATATTTTTTTTTACTATTAACTCTGTTACAATGTAGTATCTGTTCTCACCCCTTCCATGTGGGGTTCAATCGGGTGCCACTAGATCCCAAAGTCTTTAATATGATAATATATAATCTACTGTAGGGTGTTTTGTGTATATTAAAATTATATTTTACATCTCACATAGTTCCCCCTTTTTACCTTTTTACCTTTTTTTTTTTTTTTTTTTTTTTTTTTTTTTTTTTTTTTTTTTTTTTTTTAATAATTTATGACGATTTCTTGTCCATGAATAAATAAAAAAAAGTGCGGTGATTTTTAGAAATACCAAATTAGCTGGTTAGATGAGTTAAATACAAATTGCTTCACTTTTAGATTTTCTTGCTTTTTGAATCTGATAGTGTTTATTCTTGTAGTGAAGAAGAAAGAGCACGAATCTGCTTGTTAGTTTTCAATTATGTTTATTATATAATCTAAACCAACTATGTTCTTTGCAAGGTACGGAGTAATATCTTTTCAATATACCCTTACCGGAGTTCAATTCTGTAACTTTTCATAAGGAGAGCCATAGAGGCGCCAACTGATCGAGTATAAGGTGTTTGGCGGTTTGAACATTGTTTGATTTGAAGAAAAGTGTAATTAAACCCTTTAATATGTCAAATTGAGGCAATAAAGCTCAAGAACCGGTAAATGAACTGTTGTTACAGGTCATTTCAGTTCAGGCACGAAAATTCAGCGATCAACAACGATTGAAAAGTGCAATTAAACCTTTAACATGCAAAATTGAGGCAATGAAGCCCAAGAATTGGTAAATGACCTGCTATTACAGGTCATTTCAGTTCAGGCACGAAAATCTGATGACTGGCGGTGACTTGGTTGTCGTCGGTCGCCATCTTTGGCGGAAGGCGACTAGATTAGAGAAGGCGACCAGATCTGGTCACCTTCTTCGGGGGTTTGGTCGCCTTCCGTCAGAGATGGCGACCGGCGACGACCGAGTCGTCGTTGATAACCGGATTTTCGTGCCTGAATTGAAATGATCTGTAATAGCAAGTTATTTATCGATTTTTGGGCTTCATTATCTCAATTTGATATGCTAAAATATTTAATTGCATTTTTTAAAAGTTTAGGTGTCTAATTGACTTTTATGTAAAGTTTTGGAGTGAATTCCTTTTTTGGTCCTATTGTTATAGGGGCATTTCCAATTTTAGTCCACTTTAATTACTTTTGTCACATTGTGACCACTCTTATTGAGTTCTTGTCACTTTTTGTCCACCGTTAGATTTTCCGTCAAGTGACTGTCCAATGCAGGGGCTTTTTGGTCTTTTCAGGTTTTTACAAGCTTTCCTTTCGCATTCCTAGCCACATTGAGACCACTCTGATAATCTTCTACCTGCCATCAAGGTTTAGATACATTATGAACAGAGGATTATTAGCATAAAAATGGGATTGACAAATCAAAACAATTTTAAAATGGGATTCCTCATTCTTGTTGTTCTAGAAATTAGGGTTCAAGATCCTCTACAAATGTGTCCCTCACTATTACCGGCAACCACAGCTGCACTGGCACCTCCCTTCTCCACCGCCCGACAGAAACATCAACCACCACAGTTGCATCTAGGTTGGAGACACAGCGGCGGTTGACCGACACCATCTTCACTCCTCTCTCTCTCGCTCGGCGGCTCAACCGGAAACCATAGCTAGCAGCTCTGACACCTCCTTTCTCCACCGCCTAACGAAGCCAGCAACCACCGCTACCTCAGCCACGACATCTTTTCCTCCTCGGCCTCTGCAATTTCTTCCGGCTACGAAGACGAGGTGACACCGATGACGCTTCATCCTCTGGTTTCCGTCTCTCTCGTCGTCGGCAGCAAGGAAAACGAGGTGACACCGGCGACGCTTCATCCTCTGGTTTCCGTCACTCTCGTTGTCGGCAACAACGGTGCCTTCTTTTTTCTTAGACCGTAATTTTCTATTAAGCCTAAGGTTTAAAGTAAATTAAGATGTGTCTTTGGAGAATTTCCAGAAGCTAAGCCCAGAAGAAGAAGTAATAGTGTGATTTGTTGAAGTACTGCAAGTGGTGGACACCTCTCACCCCAAACGACACCATTATGAGGAAATTAAAAGTTGAAAAGACCAAAAAGCCCTTACATTGGACGGTCACTTGACGGAAAATCTAACGGTAGACTAAAAGTGACAAGAGCTCAATAGTAATGATCGCAATGTGGCAAAATTAATTAAAGTGGACTAAAATTAAAAATGACCCTATAATAGTAGGACCAAAAAGGAATTCACTCTAAAGTTTTGGATCCTCCTTTAATTTGTTTGTTTGTTTGTTTTTGTAAAATTTGCGGGCCAGGCAGGGGATAAAGTGCAGAATAAATAATTGGAAGTATATTCACTACCATTCTTTTTTGGTATGCCTTTTCGCGCTTCTTAAGGCCCTCCTTCCTTCCTACGAATTTCCTCCACTCCTCTCTGCACCTCAGCCCAGCCGCCTCTCTCCTCCATAACCACCGCCCCTTTCTTCCTTGATTTCTTCTCTATGGACGCCGCAGCGCTAGCCATGAAAAAACCTTCTTGCTCTTCCTCATCTTTCCTTTCTAAATCCATTCCCACTTTCACTCCCACCTCCTCGCCTCTCTCCAGGCTCTCCGTGAAATGGACCCAAACCAGAAATCCGTCAAAAATGGATCTCAAACCCGCCTCATCATCTCCCAAATTCGTTCTCCGGAGCCCCCGAAATCCGGGGGTTTGTTGCGCTGCCTTGACATCCGAGACGGAGACCTGCCCGACCCACCTCGCTCCGGCGAAGCTCCGGCTCCTTGCGTCGGAATTCCAGTCTCTCCCGGAGCCGATCGACCGCGTGAAGCGCCTCTTGCACTACTCCTCTCTGCTGCCTCCCATGGAGGGCTCTCTGAAAACCATGGAGAATCGGGTGCCCGGGTGTACCGCCCAGGTGTGGCTGCATGTGAGGTTAGATGGGGAGAATAAAGTTAGGTTCTTTGCGGATAGCGATTCGGAGATTACCAAAGGGTTTTGTGCGTGTTTGGTTTGGATCCTCGATGGGGCAGCTCCCGAGGAGATTCTCGCCATGAAAACAGAGGATTTGGGTGCTCTGAATGTGATGGGCTTAAATGGAAAAGGGGTGTCTTCTTCTTCTCGGGTGAATACTTGGCATAATGTGTTGATGAGTATGCAGAAGAGGACTAAGGCTTTGGTGGCTGAAATGGAGGGCAGGATGAGAAGTGAGCCATTCCCTTCTCTGGTAATCACTGCTGAAGGTATAAGTGCCAAAGGGAGCTATGCTGAAGCTCAGGTGATCTTTCCTTTTCTCTTCATTTCTTGGTTTTGTTATTTAGTATTTGGCAAAAACTTATGTGAGACCTGTCTCAATACGTGAGACGAGTTGAATCCAGTTGGATCTTATTAATGATATCCTACCCATCAACCAAAGATCGGACCCACCTCACAAATTGAAACCCACGGTTTCACAAAAGTGTTACCCTTAGTATTTTAGCCTGCCTCTGAAATTCTTGCCACATATTACTTTTTGATAATTTTAGATCACAAGTACTGTTTTTTTTTTTTAATGCAAAATTGATCCATGATTAATGTTGATTATGAAGTTGTTTGGATCACTTGCACACACATTATTAACAAAATTTAAACTGATCAACTAACCCAAAATAAGATCATAATCTTTGCCCCGAAAAGTGCTTGGTTCGAATCCTACCAAGGACCATAAACGGGAGGTATGGATTTGGCCAGCATTTGGGGCCCGGATTTGGCCTTGTTGTGGGCATGTACAAGCATTTGGGGGGCTATAAGCTAGTTGAGGTACATGTTGGATTTACTTTTTCCACCACTCTCCAGGTAGGAGTGGAGCTAAGTTTGGGGTTCAAATTTATAACAAAAGCTTTTCTTTTATGTTTCTAAAAAGGGGAAGGAAAGGTTAGCCTTCATCTCATGGCAAGCACTGAATAATTAGTTATTTTTGGTTGCTTTGTGGCATTTCAGCTTGAACTGTTCACAACTATTTGTTTAACCATAAATTCTATGGATAAACGTTTTGCTCAAAATATTGAGATTTGTCAAGACTGTTTTCAGTATTGTTTATGGGTACCTTTTAAACTGCAAATGACAAAGAACACCCCCCCCCCCACCCTCCCCCCCCCCCCCACCCCAAAAAAGAAAAAAGAAAAAAAAAAGAAGAAAAAAGGTATGCAGTATGCTTGATGCAATGAGGCAAATTATGTAGTTCCTTGAATTTTGATGCGTGCTTGTAGAATAAAATGTCCTCATGCTTTTGATATATAGCAAGAAAGAAAAATAAAGAGTTGGTGCTTTGGAGAAAATCTCATTATAATTACGGAGTAAAATATGTGTTTCAACTCTATCTATTTTTAGCAAGACTTTATGTGAATTGGGTAGAATATATAATGAGGGAAAATATTTAGCAAGGATGCAATTACTGTAACTCCCACCTTAGAAATTCCAGACTTTAAAGGCCTAAGTTTCATTTTAGTGTAATTGCAGGCCAGATTTCTGTTTCCTGATGATTCAAAAGTCCAAGAGATTGCCAATTTGCTAAAGGAAAAGAAAATTGGCATTGTTGCACATTTTTACATGGATCCTGAGGTCCAAGGTGTTTTAACAGCAGCACAGAAGCTGTGGCCTCATATACATATATCCGATTCCTTGGTTATGGCAGATTCAGCTGTTAAGATGGCAAAAGCTGGATGTCAGTATATCACTGTACTTGGAGTAGATTTTATGTCAGAAAATGTCCGTGCAATCCTTGATCAGGCTGGATTTCCTGAGGTACTTTTCATCTCTATACCTTACCTTTCTTCATTCTTCTTGATATCTTTTGCAATTATGAAAATAACTTCCTAGTAAGTTAAGCATGAATTCTTATCAATTTTTGTGGTATGCAATTATTTCATATTTCATATGAACTGGGGTTTTCCTCTCTATGGTCAATATTACGATGACACTTATGCATGATCAACTAATTATGTAGGTATTCCTTCCCTAAAAGCTCACTAAGTAAAAAAGAAAAAACAAAGGACAAAGGAAATGCTATGTTTCCTGTCATTTCTTATTTCATCGAGTGGCTATAAATCTATAATATGTAACATAAGATGTGAACAATAGCATTGAGAACAAAGATGTAGCATGGGGCAATGAGATATGGTTTCACACTTTTGGCATATATTGACAGCTTTTCTTTGCAGGTTGGTGTCTATAGGATGTCTGATGAACGCATTGGTTGTTCTTTGGCAGATGCTGCAGCCAGTCCTGCATATATGGATTACCTTGCAATGGCTTCTCTTTCTTCTCCTTCTTTACATGTTGTTTACATTAACACCGCTTTGGAGACAAAAGCATATTCTCATGAGCTTGTGCCAACTATAACCTGCACTTCTTCTAATGTTGTGCAAACTATTCTGCAGGTTGTTTTTCTTTTATTTTGTTTCTCTTTGTTATTTTGGAAAATACCTTTTAAAAAAAAATCCCTTCTTAATATTTGACTTAATTTAATCTTCACATAATAATACCTGTGCAGGCATTTGCTGAAGTACCCAACTTAAATGTGTGGTACGGTCCTGACTCTTACATGGGCGCAAACATTGTGGAGTTGTTTCAGCAGATGACCATGATGACTGATCAAGAAATTGCTGAGATACATCCACAACATAACAGAAATTCTCTTGAATCTTTGCTACCTCGTTTACACTATTTTCAGGTAATAATAGATGGTTTTTACACTATTGCCAAGTACCTTGTGGTCTGAAGGCATCACTGTTACCATTCCAAACGGAAGGTCACAGGTTCGAGTCCCATCCCAATCAAGGATGTTGGCATAATCATGTTGAGCAAATACTACAGATAGGTTAGATTGCAGTCACCAAAAAAAGATGGTTTTTTCTTTATAAGTCGAGTGAAAAAGATATAGTTGTATTATAATCCAATTAACAGGTAAAAGCAACAAAAGGACTAAAATCAAGGAATTAATAATATGGATAATTCTTCATCTTTCGTATTTGGTCAATCAATTTCCTTCAATTCTTCCATTTATATTTTGGCTGTACCAGGAGGGAACATGTATTGTGCATCACCTCTTTGGTCATGAAGTTGTGGAGAAGATAAACGAAATGTATTGTGATGCATTCCTCACTGCCCACTTTGAAGTTCCTGGTGAAATGTTTTCACTAGCAATGGAAGCTAAACGGAGAGGGATGGGAGTAGTTGGCTCTACCCAGAACATATTAGATTTTATATCACAAAGGGTACAAGAGGCAATGGATAGAAACATCGATGAGCATCTTCAGTTTGTTTTAGGAACAGAATCTGGAATGATTACTTCAATAGTTGCAGCAGTTCGCAAATTATTAGGCTCCGTGAACTCTACCGACAGAGCAGCAAAAGTTAGTGTCGAGATTGTCTTCCCTGTATCATCTGAGTCGGTGACAAAAACACCAAAAGTTTCATCTCAGGACCTCCCTTTAGGTGACATGGGTGATTTCTTAAAGGTCCCTATTATACCTGGAGTTGCCAGTGGAGAGGGGTGTTCTCTTCACGGTGGCTGTGCATCTTGTCCTTATATGAAGGTTAGCATATTTCCTTTCAAATTGGTGTTCCATGACTGGGCAAATTTGTTAGTTTTCCCATAACCTATCTGATCATTACCTCACTTAGAAGTACACCTGCTAAGGGCATTTCGCCTTTAGTTTTTTTTTTTGGATAATTTCTCTAGTTTTGTCATTTCTGCTTATGCTAGCTCATTATCTTAGTTTTTTCTCTATTCCTCGTTTTCTCATGACAGATGAATTCTCTGAGCTCGCTCCTTAAAGTTTCCCACGGCCTGCCTAGTGGCAAAGATAATCTTTCAGCATACGAGGCTAGGCGATTCAGTGTGCTAACACCAAACGGGAGATTGATCGCAGATGTTGGTTGTGAGCCAATTCTGCACATGAGACATTTTCAGGTAACTTCAACACCGTTATCATTTATTATATTTACAAATGTGGAGCTTTTAGCACCGTCATTGCCTTAGCTAGAGTTCCCAATCCAATACACCAAGGATCGAGTCTCACCAGTAGCAGTGTGAGAGCAACCTCCCAAACTGAGGGGGACTCTTTGTGTGCAGTGAACAAAAGTCTAGTCTTTGTTGATCAGTTGAGTCACCATGATTTATCCCTCAACAAATTGTCAGGCCAGAGTGTGGGGGCGCCTGGGGTGGGCGATTCCGTCTTTTGTCACAAGAGTTACTTAAGAACACCATTAATATGCCAATGCCTTTTGAATAACCTCTGAAACCATGGGAGCTTGCAGAGTTTTTGACACATAATTTTACGAACTCGTGTTTGTAGGCAAAGAAACAATTACCAGAAACGCTAATCAGTCAAATACTGCAACGCGCTGAAGCGAAGATTTAGCAAGTCTCGGGAAACTCCCTGCAGACGGTATCACGGTAAGGCTACACAAGGAAAAAAGAAAAGGAAAAAAAAAGAAGATATAACAGCAAGCTAACCAATATAAACACCATTATTTATTCTCTCCATTTTGAAGTTTGATTGTTTAGTAGTGGCATAAAAGAGGAAGAGTTATATATATCTTCACTCCATTTTGAAGTTTGGTTGTTTAGCAGTGGCATAAAGGATGTAGAGTTGAATATTGATAATGTAGATGAGTGGAAACAATTATATCCTATTTGTATCCGCTTATGGTCTGTAATAATTTCACTTTGGTCCTTGAAATATACAGAAAAAGATTTATAGGCATTTATTTGCATGGTTAGAGAAACTAGTGTTGTTTTTAGTACTATTGATTCTGTTACAATGCAGTATCTGTTCATAACTACTTTCTCAACCTACTGAAGCACAAAAAGTCAATATCGCCCGTTCGAACCAACCTCTTTCCATATGGGAATGCAATCGGGTGCCACTAGACCACAAGGTCTTGGCTAGAGAAATTAGTGTTATGCATCAATGTTTGGGTTGTTTAATTTTGCAAAGAAAGAAGTTTCTATCATGATAAAGGTCAAAGATGTGGGAAGTGGTTGCGAGATTTCTTTATCACTCAAAAAATAGAAGTCAAATATATTCTCGGAATTTTTTTTTTTTTTTTAATTGTCATGCATAGACATGCCATAAGGACACACTTAATATTTTGATCAAGTGTTCTCTTGTATTTTTTTTAGTCTTAAGTTGTTTATATTAGACCCAAGTTTCTAACCATCTAAAATTTTTTGATACTCTTTTTTATTTTTTTTTGAAAAGAAATTTTTTTTGATACTCTTAATCATGAGTTTTGGCTTGAGAGTAAGTTAAGGAAAGAGTTTTTGTGTGACACGAGAATATTTCTTTCTTCACGGTGGGTTGTGCATCAAGGCTAGAAGAAATAGAGAAAGAAATCATCATGGACACATGGTGATAGATTGGATAGGTATAGGAGATTCACAATATTAACAATATTATACCCAATTGATAGATAATTTAAAAAATACAAAAATCAACATGAGTTTATGACTATTATAAAAAATAAAAAATAAAAAGCACAGAAGAAGAAAAATTCAAAGCAAGATGGAGAAAGAATGAACATGCACACATTAAATGTGAACATGTGGACTCCTTAAGAAATGCACAGTAAGTTCTACATAAATACACAATAACTTCTCCGAAATGCACAGTCAGTTCCACATAAATACACAGTAATTTCTCCTAAGCATGCCTTGCAGGATGTTGGAATAGTTGTGCATTCATGTAGTACTTATCGTGCATTTATTTCAGTTCACAGGTTCGCACATGAAGAGGACTATATTTTTTGAGTACTATATATATATATATATATATATATATATATATATATATAAAATTTAGGATCACATGAGAACCATCTCCACATGAAAACCGTGAACAAATCTCGACTGTCCATCTTGGGTAGTGTATGGGTGTGATTTTAATTTCATATTTATTTACCTTTTTATTTACATAGGGTATTTTGCTAATTTTGATTTGTGTTTTGAAAAGTGTGGATGTTATTCTTGATTTTAGGAGTTCAATTTATGTTAAATTAAGATTTCTGTGCTGATGTACTCTGATCTCCTTTTTTGTGTGAGTTCTTTCTCCATCTTGCTTTGAATTTTTCTTTTTCTATGTTTTCTTTTTTTCTTTTTTAATAGTCATGAACTCAAGTTGATTTTTGTATTTTTTAAATTATCTATCAATTGAGTATAATATTATTAATATTTGCACATATTATCAGTTTCTCGCGGCTGAATTTTAATCGTATGTGTGCGTTTCGTCGTGGTCAAGTCGCTAGTGTGCACTTCGTATTCATGTGATGTATGTGTGCATTGCAAACTTGGTGTGTGTACATTACAGTACATATGCGTGTGCATTTGTGTTTGTGCACTAGTCAGTTATATGGATGCAACTGGGATTTTTATCTTTATTTTCCTTGCTATGGTGGTGGTGCATTTCAGTGTGAACATGTGTGCAGTGCAATATATAAGTGTGGTGTGTGTGTGTGCGCGCGCTCAGTGTGCACTATAGTACATATGCATGACATTTGTTTTTTTTTTTTGAATACTACTAACTCTATTACAATGCAGTGACATTTGTTTGTGATATGGTTTGCATCTAATGATGTGTTTGTATACTAGTCAGGTAAGTGAATATAATTAATTTGGGTTCTTATCATTGTTTTCATTACTAGTGGTCATGGTGCATGATTTGTATGTGTGCATTTTAATTTGAATATAATGTTATATATTATTTTATTGAAAAATAAACAGTTTTTATATACTATTTATACGTAAATTATTATGTTTTATATTAAATTAATCACATAAGTGGATAATAAATTAATTTACCAAATCCGCAGCCGCCTCGCCGCAAGACTTTTCACGAAATTGAGGTTTTTGTTGGTATATACAAGCTGCATGCGGCCTGCATTCATAGATGTCCAAATTTCCAACGTTAACACTTAACAGTTGCATGTCGTGCGCATTCAAATATTTTATTTTGATGATTAATAACAGCCAACTGTCTGGCTGTCTGGTGCAGCGGTATTGTGATATGATATTCTACTCGAACAACAGTAACGTGTGACGACTGAATATTGCGAACCATTATTGTCACTGTCACAATATCCAAGTTTCAATATTTATATATATATATATAGGGTCATGTTCAAGTGTTGCCGCGTCTTAACGTGTGAACAGTGCGGCCTCACCACTATGTATACAGATATACACCACTCAGTGTTAGAAAATGCACCACACAAATATGCACTGTGGTGTGTTTCTTAAAATTGTGGTGTGTTTCATTGTGGTGTGTTTCTTAACATTGAGTGGTGTATTTCGTAACATTGAGTGGTGTGTGACCGCACGGCCACACCTAAGAGCACGGCCACATTTGAATAAAAATCTATATATATATATATACCTAATAACATTGATGGATATATTAGGCTTGTTTGGTAAATAACGGATCCGTCAAAATTTTAGTGAATCCGTCATTTTGACGTTTGACTGATGCTAAATTTAATGTTTGGTAATATGGCGACATGACTGAATTTTGGCACGAGCCCCAAAATTTTAGAAGGTCCAATATTTAATTTTTACCTAGCTAGTTAAGGCATTAAAAAATAATACGTTTACAATTAATATTAAAAGATTCTAAATGAAGATATGGTAAAAATGCAAGTTTATTGTTTTTCATACTTGAGATTAGATGTTCAAATCTTGCCTAAAAATCTAAAAATTGGCCCTGCATGGCAGTTTGAAGTAGTAAATTGCTCCAAACCGCCATTTTTGTAAACACTGCATTTTACAGCCGTTTTTGGAAAAAGTTTAGCAATTAAGACTCCTTAAATGAAGAAGTCTTTTTCTTCCCAAAAGGTTGAATCCCCAATCCCAAGAGCTCCCACGCCCCGACCCAACAGAGCATCTGAAAAGATGTAAATCATGGTGAGTGGTGACTCAGCTGAAAGGCTAGACATTTGCTTATTAGGCACAAATGAAGAAGCATTTTTAGCTTCTCAATAGGCAATTATGTTTAGAAGAGCAAAATTGCCCCTCATATATAGATAGCTCAAGATCTCCTCTTCTAAAATTTTTTGATGTGGGATCATAATCCCACATCATTTACAAAGGCTCCCCTTTGTCGCCGGCCTCCTCCTTCTTCTTCTTCTTTTATTTTTTATTTTTATTTTTTTTTGTATTATTATTGTAATTATTATCATTATTTTTATTGTTATTATTATATAAATTTTATTTTATATAATAATAATAATAATAATAATAATAATAATAATAATGTTCTTATATGTCTTTACATGTTAAACGCTAATAGTAACAATGCAACTAATTTTACCAAACATCTCTTTACAAATCGCTAATACAATCCGCTAACACAATTTTCTATTTGTTAATCGCTAACATAATCCGCTAACCGCTGATTGTCGCCCCTTGCAGGCTCGATTGAGGCATATGAGGACACGATCAAGATGGGCTATAATTGCCCGTCCCGAGCGGGCGATGCCCGATTTGCGCAGGATAGCTATCAGAGGAAGCCAAGTATAAAAGAAAGTCATTTGTTCTCATTTAGGACATGACTTGTCTTCTTGAAACATCTCTTGTAATGCTTTGGAAATTTAATATGATTATACTATTACATTGCCTCTTTCAAATACCCTATTGTCTTTATATACTTTCATTCCTTTATTCTCTTATTTAATTGGATTTAGTTAATTTGTGCCTAACTCATTATGCATAATTATGTTGCTACTAGTTATAAAAATGTGCAATGTGTTATAAAGTTTGATACCCGTTAGTCCGTTAGCTCCTAACTGGTGTGTTGCAAGATTGAATTAACAATAATATATAATAAAGTAAAAGGCAATAATGGAGAAAAATAGATGAGAGATAAGAAGGAAGAGAGGAGGAAGAAGTGAAGAACCATCATCTTATTATGCACTCAACACATATATAATACATGAGGATAGCTATTACAAATACATCTTCATAATGGCTCATAAATAATAATTGAGAATAATAATGTCCACTTCATAATATTTTGTAACACTCTCCCTTGAACATTATTTAACCATAATCATGCCTCGTTAAAAAATCATCACTTAAAAAACCTTGTGGGAAAAAATCAATAAGAGAAAATAGTACACGATATATGAATAATGCATGTGTTGCATTAGTTGCCTCATTAAAAACCTTACACTAAGAAAACCCGGTGGGAAACAAACTTAGTTAAAGGAAAAAGAGTACAACTATAAACCTTCTGGGTTCAAACTTCAGGATTGCAAGAGTTGTCGGCTTTCTGGACCAATAATTTATGTGCACCGAGATGTTGTTGCTCCCCCTGAAGACAACAACCTTCCTAACATACGCATACCAATTTTATGAACATATTTCTCAAAGGTAGATGTAGATAAGGACTTAGTGAATAAATCTGCTAGATTTTCACTTGATTGCTTCTTTTGGACTTGTATTTCACAACTTTTCTGGAGTTCATGTGGGTAAAAGAATTTCGATGCAATATGCTTGGTGAGATTACCTTTAACATATCCACTATTCATTTGTGCAATACATGTCGCATTGTCCTCATACAAGACAATGAGGTCTTTCTAATACTCATTATTCCACACGAGTCTTAAATATTATGTATTAGTGACATCAACCATACACATTCTTTTGATGTCTCATATAAAGCTAGCAATGATTTCAGAGTGGTTTGACAAGGTAGCTACTAGTGTCTGTTTAATTGATTTCCATGAGATAGCAGTACCTCTACAAAGGAATACATATCTAGTTTAAGATCTAGCATTATGAGGATCATATATATAACTAACATCCGAATATCCCAATAATGTGGTGTCTTGATCCATTTTAAATAGAAGTCTAATATCATTTGTGCCTTGTAGATATATGAGGACGATATGTTTTATGCCATTCCAATGCCTTCTGGTTGGAGCAGCACTAAATCGAGCTAACATGCTTATTGAAAATGAAATATCAAGTCTAGTGCAGTTGGCAAGATATAGAAGTGCTCCGATGGCACTTAAGTAAGGAACTTCTGGTCCTAGAATATTCTCATTATCTTCTTTAGGTCTGAACAAGTCCTTATCAACTTCAAGTGATTAGACTATCATTGGAGTACTAAGTGGATGAGACTTATCCATGTAGAATCTTTCCAATAATTTGTCTGTGTATTCGGATTGGCATATGAATATCCCTTCAGGGAGGTGCTCAATCTGTAGGTCAAGACAAAACTTGGTTTTTCCCTAGTCTTTAATTTCAAATTCATCCTTGATTTTTCCCAAGTCTTTCATTTCGAATTCATCCTTTAAACACAAGCATGCCCCATTGACCATGATGACCATGAAATATCAAAATGATGACCATGAAATATCGAAATGGTCCTAAAGAAGGATGAATTAGACCACAAATATCGCCCTGTAACCTTTGCAGGAAAACAAGTGACTCAGAACCAATCTTAAGATGTGAGGGCCGAACAATAAGCTTTCCCTTCGCACAGGTAACATAAGTGTAATCTTTTGTAGAAAGAATGTTCGTCCTAAGAAGGTTATGTCTAGCCAAATTTGAAAGTTTCCGTCCTATCATAGTTTTTCTAGGGTGACCTAAGCGGTCATGCCATAGACCGAAAGAATGTGTATTTTTAAGCTTTACTGCAAGTGCAATGCAGGAGATTGTGGGCCGAATATAGGAATAGTACAGGCCATAAAAAAAAAAGAAAATTTTCAATTTCCTTTTTCTGGTTATTGACCATTTAGATCATGACAAAGAATTCTGTATTGTTTTTAGTTTTAGTTTCTATGTGGAAACCGTTTGACTAAATATCCTTGAAACTAAGCACAATTCTTTTGGATTTGAGGGTATAGGATGTTTGTTTCGATTGTTAAACAAGTATCCTTAGGTGATATTAGTGGTGCTCTTCCGGAGCCCAGAATGAGAATTCTATCATAATCAATAATAGTCAAAATATTGTCGTTGTGTGGATTAATTGTGTGAAAAAATGTCCTATATGTCAAGATAGTGTGAGTGGTCGCACTATCAACCAAGCATAAAGTGGAGGGAAAATTGCATTTTTCATCCCTAATAAGTTCTAGGGTAATTGCAGAATTCGTCCCTAAGTTATGGTATGGGCCTTTTCGTTTTCTTGGTACTTCGTTGGAGTAAATCCTCTTCTTCCGGCGATCCTCTTCTTAATGTTTATCTTTTGGTGGATGGCAACAATTCTATATTTTTATTTATTACTTGTAAATTAGTTGATTATATCTTATGTTAAAAATAATATATTGTATTAATCAATTCAAATACAGAAAAAATCAATTAAAAATTATCAAAATGAATATACTATGAGATAAAATTAAGAAAGGGATGTAGCATTGCTTTTATAATTATTTGAACTAATTAATTTAATACAAAAAATATAATTTTACAAATACTAAAAAGATATTGTATCTACTATTACAATTAGAAAATAAATTTTTAAATAAAATTATAATTATTACAAGTTATAATTATTTGCCATTCTACAATTTCAGCATGGTAAGATTTTCATATTTAATAAATACAATATCAATTTCACTTAATAATTGTTATGATATCTAACAATGACATAATGAAATAATGAAATAAATGAAAGTGAAAGTTTCATTATTCTAAATACGACCATGTTAGAGATATCTATAATTGTCACTCTTTGATGTGTCATTTTTTTTTAATGGAATACATAAGGTTTTTTTTTTTTTTTTTTTTTTCATTAAGGTGAGGTCAACCAATTTCATCAAAATAAACCATGAATATAAATAATTATCTTTGTAGTGGTCCATTGGAGTGTATCCTTGACCCCCACTTGGCGGAGACCATCACATGTAAGGAGGCACCGTAATGGATTAAGGAGAGAGGAATAATTAATAACACGCTTTGTGAATCAGACTCTCTTAGTTTGTCAAGGTATATCGGGGGGGGGGGGGGGGGGGGAGGACATGATGCATATAGGCTTAGTCATTTAGGAGTGTATTGGACTCGTCTAGTCCTTATAGAATATAAGGGTGTGCCATATTAGAAGGTCGGCGAATCAGATAGTCCATGCACTTGCAAGAGCCTTGAGCTCTCAAGCTTCGATTTTGCATTGAACTGACAACCCACCTGGATGTATTCTTGAACTTTCTACCATGATCTAATTCAATAAATGATAGTTTTGTTGACTTTTTTTCCTATTAAAAAAAAAAACAGAGAAGCTTTCTTTGGAATTTTTTTCTTTTTTTGGTGTGTGTGAGATCTCGAAGGGGCTTCCTAATTATAAGAGTAAGAATCATATTCCTTCTAAATAATAGTAATACTTGAATCAAATTTACTTTTCATAAATTCTCTTACTAATTTCACATTAAAAAAAAAAGAGTTTGTAAAGTATCTTACAACATCGACATTCTCAAGATTTGACTAACTTTAACCATTTTATGAAATCCAAAATAATAAAACAAAAAATCTCTCATTATTATTCATGAAAAAGCTCAAACAGATAAAAGATTTATTAAATCGGCAAGTTTCAAGGTCTTCCCCATGCAATTAATTATTGTTAGCAGTCTTATGTAGGAATTTATCTAATCGTGTATTGTTAGTTCGTATCTTAGGTTTGTTTATGATGATTGTTTAGCTTTGGTAGGCTCTTTACCTTCATGTCAAGTTAGTTTTGTGAGTCGGTCAGCGAATCACGTAACCTATACACTACAGCCGTGATAGATTCTCAGTCTGTTTCTTAGGTTTGGGTCGACACTCCACCTGAGAATATTATTCATTTGCTTGATTAATGAAATAATTTAGTTTTATTATTTTTTTAAAAAGGCCTTCCTTCCCCATGCAATTAGTTATTGTTAATTTCGCAAATAATTTTGTATCATTAAAAGTATTTATGGAAATTTAAAATAAATATTTTAAAGGTAGATCGTTGACTTTTCATGTTTCCATTTTTGTCCAGAGAAAAGGAAAAGAGGCTGTTGGGTGACAATCAGTTAGCTGACTCGCTCTTGTTTAGGATGAAATTACCAAACTGCCCATGGCTTTCACACATGCCTCATTTCTTTTATACGTTTCTTCTTCACCTTCTTCTTTCTGAGATTACTGATCTGTGTATGTAATCGAATTATATATTATTTATATATATATAATACGTTTATATTTGTATACGCAATATATGCATACATGTGAGAGATAATTTGCTCAACTGTCTGGATTTTCTGTTCATAATCTGGAGTTTCAATTTAATTGCTCGGATTTGTGTTATTTTGAATTGAACTGATCTGGATTTTTGGAGGAAGGCGAATATAGGGTTTGGATTTCCGTCGGTGGATTTGATTTGAATTTGAGTTGGAGAAAAATAGAGAGAATGCTCCAGGATTCTGGTTCGGAGGTGGATCCTGAAGATTCTGAATCCGAACCCGAGTTCGTTGAGATCGATCCTTCCGGTCGCTATGGTCGGGTTAGTAAACTTATTATTGGTTTTTTCCTTTTGTAGTGATTTTCTCTTCTGAATTCTGTGCGCATCAGATTGTTACCCCTTTCCTGGCCTTTCAGTTTCGTATCTGCTTATTTTTCTGGATTGTTAGTCGTGAGAGAAGTATTCCTGCTTGTTGGGTTTTAAATGCTCGTGCAGATTTTTTTTTGTCTTGTTGTAAATTTTAAATTTGGAAACTGAACACTTTAATTTTTTGGCTTTTTCTTCAGTTTTATATTTAATGCAGTTCCTTAATCTCGTGTTATATTAAATTATTTAAATCAATATGGGTCCACTTTAATTTATATGATCTCAGTTTGATCAGTGGACAGCATAATGGAGGAATTTGTTTTCAGGGAGTTGGGAGTAGTTTTTTCTTTGAGCTGTAAATAATCCGTACATTTAATGATCTGAGTGCATTGTGTTGCAATTTGCAGTACAAAGAGGTGCTAGGAAAAGGAGCTTTCAAGAAAGTGTATCCTTTTGCGAGTTAGCGTCATTCAGAAATGGGCCTACTTTTGTATTAAATTCCCTTTGTTGAATTCTCTGTTGTCCACACAACTTTGATAATCCTTGACTTAATGTTTGGAAATACAGATATCGAGCATTTGATGAATGGGAGGGAATTGAAGTGGCATGGAATCAGGTTAAGGTCACGGATTTGCTGAAGAATTCTGTGGACTTGGAGCGTCTTTATTCTGAAGTCCATTTGCTGAAAACTCTCAAGCACAAGAACATTATCAAGTTCTACAACTCATGGGTTGACACAAAGAATGAGAATATCAACTTCATTACTGAAATATTCACTTCAGGAACTTTAAGGCAGTAAGTTGAAGTGAAATATTTTTATTGTTGTGGTAAAATGCAGGATACCTCTTGAGGTTTCACCAATTCACATCCCTATGGTTTAGCACATGGTTATAAATTTCTGATTTTTAAACCCTGCAAACTGCCCCATAGTAATAATTGTCAAAAGGTAAATTTAGGAGATATCTTGCAGGGTGTTAAAACCTTAAATGGGTTATCTATATATTTTTGAACCATATGATTCTCAAAAAAATCACAGAATCTATAGGGTATAAATATAATTGGCATTTGACACTTTTCTTTGACTTTCTACTTTCCGAGTATAATACAGATCTCACTTCCAATTCATGAAAGTTGCCTTTCTGTATGCTTATTTAGGTATCGTAAAAAACATAAAAAGGTTGAAGTGAGAGCATTGAAGAATTGGTCTAGGCAGATATTAGAGGGGCTTTCCTATCTTCACAGCCATGATCCTCCAATTATTCATAGGGATCTTAAGTGCGACAATATATTTGTAAATGGTAACCAAGGTGAGGTGAAAATTGGTGACTTAGGACTGGCTGCCATTCTGCGTAAAGCTCGTTCTGCTCACAGTGTCATTGGTGAGTTCTTCAACCTCTGTTCTTTTTATTGTTGTTATTTGTTTATTTATTTTGTTTGGGAATAAATTTTTAAACAAAATGGTTGAACTGTTGACTCTTGCTCATTATACATAATTCTTGAGCTATCAGCAAATTGAAGTGGCTCCATCTCCTTTATTAGGCACACCGGAGTTCATGGCACCGGAACTCTATGAGGAGGAATATAATGAACTTGTAGACATATATGCCTTTGGTATGTGCTTGCTGGAGCTTGTGACTTTTGAATATCCATATGTTGAGTGTGCCAATGCTGCTCAAATATTCAAGAAAGTGACAGCAGTAAGCATTTATAAACTGTTTTTTTTGTTTGCTGTACAAATCCATCCTATCCTTTCTTGCATTTTATTTATTTATTTTTGCCTTACTATTCTAATGTTTATTTTACTAGGTTGTGTATTTTAAGTGACTTAAAATATCATAGCTCTATGGAAAATGTTACAGCTATGGTTTGGTTTTGTCTCTAGACAATAATCATGCAAAATGGAGTTTAGAGAATGCATAAATTTTTACTAGATGTGGCGGATGGGAGGATTGGATACTTGGATGAAACATGGGCAATTAAAATTTTGGCTAAACTAAATTTTGGCAGTATGAATTCACCTATTCTTTTCAGTTTTCAAAAAATATTAAAATCATTCATGGTTCTCAGTATAAATTTGTAGTTCTTCATTTTGGAATACTATTTTACTCCATTTTAATATTTTCTCAATGTAGTTGAGTCAACGTAGCACTAGAATGAAAATGTTGCAATTTTAATTTTAAAATAAAGCCATTCTATCATTTTTTGCTTTCCCAAAACAGAAATACATTTCAATAATTAGCATAAACAAAAAGTTCTGACATCAAAATTTATTTTAGCAGTAGTACCTAAAAATGGAAAGGAAAATAATTTAGTAATAATCAAAATTTTAAAAAATGTAGAATCCTAAATAAAGAAAAAACAGCCCTATGAAGTATAGTGATAGACTTATAGTATTTTATCAATATTATGAATAATATCATGAAGTTATATTTATGTGTGTGTTCCACAATAAGTAAAAAATGGCAATGAAGATTTGATTTCAGTTTAAATAACAAATTTGCATGGAATAAAAATTTTAGAAAAAATGTTTTAATTGTTTGAGTTGGGTCCACATTTCTACCAAAAGACTCTGAAATGCCTCTCATGGGTAGAAAAAGCTACAGGCAGGAAACTAAAATATGGGTAAGAGGGCGCCCAATGGCTAGGCCATGAAAACTGATATTTTGGGAAGGGTATAATATGGGCTGTCAATTCCGGGCATATAAACTTTTTACCACCTCAAAATTTAAAAAAAAAAAAAAAAAAAAAACAGATTGGTTTACCTGTAAAACGGATTGAAAATAAAGCATGTCTAATTGTTTGTCATGCTTCTTTGAAAATGGAAAATAAAGCAACTTATCTATCAAGTTAGGAATTCAAGAATCTTTTCTAAAAAAGTTAAGTCAGAATGAAGAAGAAATCCACTTTAGGTTCTCTTTTCTCCAGTGAAGGTGTGGATTAATAAGTGAAGGGTACCATGCATGGAGTCAACTTTCCATTTCTATAAGAAATGACAAATGAGTAAAATCAATTTTGTTAAACATTTTGTGATATGTTTTGGTTGGCCTCTGTGTGTGTACATATATATTCTACAGCAAACTTCAAACTCCTGAGGAATAATAGATAGTGCAATATTGTTGTTTACTTTTACAAGGATCTTGCCCTCCTTTATCAGAGGTGCTTTACACAGAGAACATATGATAATTTCAAAATTTAGGTTTACTAGTGTGCTCTTCTATTTAGTGTTTTTTATTCTCGAAGCAATGAATATTTTACAATTTATGGATATGGCCACTATGATATATAACAAATAAATAGAACATCCCAAACAACCTAGGACAAATTACCTATCAAGGAGAGACTATAACATGTCCTCATTAGGATTGCTCTTAGTGGGGCTTGAACACATAACCAAGAGTTCTACTGTCAAGGATCGTGCCTAGTGTGCAAGGCTTTGAGATTATTCAGTGTATGTTATGTAGTCATAACTTGGAGGTTCTAGAGTGAAGGGGATTTTTGGCATAGTCTAATACGGAGTATTATTTTATTTGAATAGTCAAAAGTATAGGATCTGTTTAGGGTCTATTTAGTTACAAATTTCTGTTCATTTTTCATCTCTCTCTCTCTCTCTCTCTATCTCTCTCTATATATATATATATATATAAATGCAAATGTCAGTGGTAAGTGACAATAATATTGAGTGGTGGTAGAGATACGAGTATGTTGTGGTACAGTAGGTAGATAGATAATGGTATGTAAGATCTGATTATAATGAATGTAGTTGTGGTGGTAGGTCGGTGATGGTGTGGTGTAGGTAGCTGGGGTTAAGGTACATGAGCAGGCGGTAGTATGGGTAAGTAGGTAGGTAGTGGTGGGTGGAAGAAAGTGATGATTACAACGAAGATAGTTGTGGTGGTGTTGATGATGGTGGGGGGTAATTAGGTGGTGGTGTGGGTAGGTAAGTGAAAATTTCTAACTAATGATAATGGTAGTTATAAGTGAAACTATGTATGCTTTGTATTTGGAAAATCTGGAAAACATGAAAAATGTGTTTTCCATTTTATATTTTCTAATTTGGAAAATAGTTGCTTTTGAATAAAAACTCTGTTCCATTTTTCCAAAAAAAAACTAGAAAATTTTCAGCTACTAAACAGGTATTGCTGTGTGACTTTCCTTCTCTGCATTTCACTTGTAATACATTTGAGCTAATCTACTAGTCAAGAGGTTATTATTTGCTCCTCAAATCTTAAGAATAGTTTAGACTTGGTGGACTTTAAGTTCACAAAATGTGAAATTACATCTAAATAATAGAATTACTTTCTAAAAAGTAATGTGAAATTACGGGAATTTAACATGACGTTGTGTGTTAATTTAAGATTGTGGAAATATAATATTACCTTGAAATTGACTGCAGAAATAATATATGCAGCATTAAGGGCAAAATTGAACAAGGTTCTCGCATTGCCTTCATTTTACCTCATTCTCATTCCCATTCCAATTCCGATTTCCATGTGTGAACCAAACACACTCTAAATATTTTCCATGATAAACTGCTTACTATGCCAGAAATATTTTCAAACTTGCAACTTGAATCACCATCTCTTTTAAACTGCCAATCTCATTCCTTTTGTGTTAATAACTTTCATATCCACAAATCTCATTAATGAAATAGATTTTATTTGAAACTAAGTATTGTTTATTTGATCTTAATGCATACATGCATGCTTGCGCACGCACACAGATATATGCATATGTATGCTTGTTAACTTGCAATATTTATTGACTAATTTTTGGTGGCTCTTTCTCTGATTCCAAAGGGAGTCAAGCCAGCATCATTGGCAAAGGTGAAGAATCCAGGAGTGAAAGAATTTATTGAGAAGTGTATTGCAAGAGTCTCTGAACGATTGTCTGCCAAGGAACTATTAATGGATCCTTTTCTCCTGACAGATGACGATTCTGGAAGCTTAGCTCGATCGCCGTTTATTCCACACTATGCAGGCGTGTTTTCTATATACTGATTGGCTTTTGTTAATATGCCCATAATTCTTTGCATTTGACATTTCTAGTGCTGAAACTTTTCCAGATAGTCATCGCAGTTATGAACTCAACAGTTCGAAGGCTCCAGTGCCTGAGGGAGGCCGAGACTTTACAGTGCAGGGTCAAAGGAAGGACTTGAATACAATATTCTTGAAACTACGAATTGCTGATTCATCAGGTAGGCTTGTGTTCTTTGTTTATTTGAAAATATAACATGCGCTCTATTTGATCGGTCTGCCTTCTGGGCACAGGTCATATCCGGAACATTCATTTCCCATTTGATATCCAAGTTGACACCGCAAATGCTGTTGCTAGCGAAATGGTTGAGGAGCTGGACCTGACAGACCAAGATGTTTCAGCGATTGCTGCAATGATTGATGCTGAAATTAGGTCGTACATTCCAGATTGGGCACCAATAGAGAGATCTGATGATCATATTGCAGACGAACATACTATTTCTGATGCTGCTACTTTTGCCAGTCATGATGAATTATCAACAATTGAGTGCACCCGCACTGCAGGTCTTGTATTAGAAAAGCTTCCTTCTGGTCGTAAGTACTGGTCTGATTCACCCAAGACTACTAGTCCTGCAAACTCTCCACTCCGGCCATTACGGGCTGGTTCACCATATGCATTGCCACATAGTGAGAAAGATGAGAGTGGTTCACCAGATGCTGCTGCTGCAAATGAGCATCTGGAAACTGAGTCTAATACTGATAATTATATGGAACAAGAAGTAAGTGCACTCCGAAATTCTTACATGGGTGAAATTGATCATTCTGCTGATCTGGTTTTTGCAAATGGGCCTAATCAATTGGGCATGCAAAATGCAACATCTTGCAAGACTTATTCTGATCTCACGAAAAGAACTGTGCAGAAACTTGAGCAGCTGATGTTTGAGCAGCGAAAGGAGCTTGAAGAACTTAAAAAGAAACATGAAATGGCTATCCTAGGTTTAGTGGAGGAACTTCCCCGAGAGGTTCGTTATGGGGTTCTTGCTATTTGTGGTAAGCAGTTCTCTGCCCGTAGGCCAGAGTATGAGAGATGATATTCTACTAAGAACTCTGCAGATCAAAGTGCTTCATAGTGAAAGCGCTTGAGATTCCAACTAAACCATTGAATAGCCATCGATAGTTCTTTGATCATGCCAGTCATCATTCTCATTTCAAATGGTTTCGGGACATTGCAGAATGCGGAGGAACGTACACTGCAGGGGTTAACATAAACACCGGTTAAGGTATTACCGAGGTTTTGTTAGTTGAATTTACAAAACCTGCTGAGATTATGACAGCATGGCTTTTCATTTTCCTTTGTTACTACTCAGCTCGTTCAGAGCGCAACTTAAGCTTTGTTTCTGCTCATTCCACTAAGCAAAGCGGCATTTTGCTCTCTCCATTGAGGTTTTGTCGAATGCCTAAATAGGTTCCTAACTCACACTCCCCCGTCCTTTTTATAGATAAAATAGGCATTTAAATTTCAATTAAATGTATAATACGTGTACATATGAGCTGTATTGGCAACTGGATTGGTTGCTCATGACGTTTGAGATATTACTGGTTTGTTGGTTCTGAAATGAAATGGTTGTTTTGATTTTATTCAAAAAATGTTTTGTTTTTTTTTTTTTTCTGAGATTGTGTTTTTGAATGGAGGGGGGAATATCTGATGGATGATGGGGATGGGGATTCTGGAGAAGAAGCTGAGACCAAGAATACATTCAAACTTGAGTTGCTGAAAGCTGAAAACGTGGCCTAAGCAGAGACACAAATGATGTGCTTGCATTGAGGCTTAAAGTGGATCACCTGTCTTATCTCTCCATTCACTTTAAGCCACAAGACTCGAAACGTCTAAGCTTATTATACATTTATACTTTTACAATATTTCTAATGAAAATAATTAATGCCACCAGCCAACCACGGCCCACATGTCCAAATGGATCTACCCTGTTGTATTGCGTTCCCTCTCAATTAAAAACAGAGAAAATTATACTTCTCGTCTTAAGTCATAGAATCTTGAGTCACTGCTACCGCTTCCATCTTTGGTTCTGCCGATATCTCTTTCTGTTGGGCGGATTGGAGTCTGCCGCGATCTCTTTGTTGGGCCGATTGGAGTTTGTGGAAGGATGATGTTGAAAAAGATGATCAAGAAATAAAGTCTTGCAATTACCAAGATGCCATTTGATTTAACAATCATTCGATGAAAATCAGCATAATCAATGATCGTTTTGGGTATTAACTTAATTTTTTTTATAGAACAAAAGTACTCTCATTGTTATAACTTTTTATCTCTTCAAATTGTCGTTATTATATACATGCATTCATCATTTCTTTTCTTCTATTCTTTAATGGATATTTATTAAATATATGTAGACATTAGATCAAAATAACAAAATAAATAAAACATTTAAGTATTAAGGATTAGTTCGTTAGTTTTCACTAAGGATTGAACTTTTGATCTCTCACTTGGGAGGGCCACAGCTATACCGCTTGACCACAAGACCTTTGACACATTAGTTCGTTAGTTAGAGTAACAACATTAGTTGGGTTTTTTCAGGGACAACTAGGGGTGAGGAAGGAGAGAAAAAGAGAAGAAAAAAGGAAAAGGAAAAAAAAAAACGAAATTGTCTGGGAAAAGAAACTTTGACGTGGCGCCTACTAGGTGTGCTTGTTGCGCTCAATGTGCGAAAAATGACTTTACTTTTTCATTTTCTCTCTCCGAGTGGGCCTCACTAAAAACTCACATTTACAAGAAGAAAATTTGTGTAAAAATCAACTTTCTCCTCTATCAAAAACCTGCTGCCCAATTTTTTCCTCCTGCAAAAGTCACTAAAAAACTCCGTAATGATCTGAGGTTGCTCTTAGTTAGTTATAGCCTAAAAATGAATATTGAAAATTTATGAAAATGATTTACATTATTAATAGGGAAAAGCATAAATAATTTATCTTCTTTATATTTTTAAAATTAATTTACTATAATAATTTACATAAGCCCAATTTTTTCCTCCTGCAAAATACATTATCTTTAAATATATTGGTAAAAACAATTAATTTTTTCCAATAATGTACCCAAAACTTGGAACTTTGTAGTAAAAGGGAAATATTATTCATTGGTCACTTTCAATTTTTAAAATTGTTTACAATTTTCATTGAAAACTAAAAAAGGTGCAAGCTCAAATTCAATTATTTGAAGGTGATCCTATTTCATCGTATCTGTTTGTCATGTGTATAGAAAGACTCAGTCATTTAATTAAGGCAGAATTCAACAGAGGAAATTGGCATGGGGTTAAACTCTCAAGGTATGGTCCCTTAATTTCCCACCTATTATTTGCTGATGATATGCTTCTTATTGCAGAAGCTAAGGAAAACCAAGTGGATGTGATTAAAAAATTGCTTGGATAAATTTGAAGCTACTTCTGGTCAGAGGGTGAACTTACACAATGTAAGAATATGATTCTCGAAAATCACTAAGAAAATGGAAAATTCAGAAAATTAAAAATACCCACGTAGGGTAATTAAACCAGGAAAATAAACCTATCAAAGGTTAAATAAACCAGGAAACTCCTTAGGGACGAAACATGACGATCTTGGGTTGGTTGGAAGCACGAGTCGTGTTGCCACTATCCTTAAAACCTTATTTACTGTCTCCCGGGTGCTAGAGCGTTGCGTCACGCGAACTAGACAACGAATCACGTGCCGAGAGAGAGCCTCTATGCTATACAAGTTACTTCATCATAAAAAGACTCTTGTATATATAGTGGGTCAAATCTTCATTTTCAACCAATGTGGGACAAAAGCTACATAAGTTTTTTCCTCACCAAATTTCATCTCAAATGGGTCTACTTTGACAACCAATTTCTCATTCACCCATTATCCATTTTGAGCGTACAATATATGGATCTTTTCGTCTAACTATGAAGAACCCGAATCCACATTGACCCGACCCAAATAAGATGTGGACTCCACTTTTAATTGTACCACAAAATGACCACTTAAAATGTCATTTTAGTGCTATTTTTTCAGCAATCCACCACATGAATGAAAATTGATTTTCAAGGGAATTTTGAAATCGGAAATAACTGCGTTCAACGGTCGATTCCTACATCGCAGAGGTAGGTGTTACCCTTTGAACCTTGCCTCATGAGATCTATATACCCTACTGGTTGTACGGTAGAACGCGATGTCTTTGAACCAATTGCCGTTTGTGTAGACATTGATATATCTCACTCAGGAACCTTCCTACCACGTTCTATTCTCATGATTGTGCCCATTTTGATCGTGTGACACCATTCCTGGTTCTACAAGAGTTTCTAAAGAATTGAGCCCAATTCAATTCTCCTTTGAAGCGACCCACACTTCTCTCTCACATAGGTGATTCTTTCTCGAGTTTCCAGCAACTCAACATATGTCAATCGACATTGCATACTCAGCACATGCCAATTTGACATTCGAATCATTAAAGCGCTAATGTGCTAGCCTCGTGCGGGAGTCACTATTTTAACGAGGAGTGTTAGGGAGTTGGGGACTCCCACAGTGCTCATTCCATAATTTACTTGAGGAATGGGACTTACCTTTGGAACCCTCACCAGGTTCCACCCTCGACTTTCCCTTTTCCGTGGTGATACAGTTAGCTTCACCAGGGCTCTGATCCTCCGCCGAAACCTCGAACTGATTATCGCGACTGGTCAGAGTAGCTCCGGACTGCTTGGGCTGGCGTTGAAGTTTTTTCTGCCCAACAGTCTTCGATTTCCTATTCACCAACATCCATGACCCATAGCGACGATTACCATGAACCGACACGGGAGCTAGAGCCGAAGTTTCCGTCTGTTGCATCCCCTCTGATTCAGGGCCCAGAGTCTCATTAAGGTCCATATTTGATGCTTCAAAAACTTTGGTCTTGTCGAGAGTACAAGCTTGCTCCCAGTGGTTAACCATGCTACATCCGAAACAAACGATATGCAGGCCTTCATACTCGATGGGTTGAACTGTATTCCTAACCCAAACCTCGGAGACTAAGGGTTTATCTAGGTCTACTTCCACGGCTGCTCACGCAAATCAGCCCCTTGACACCGAAGTCGGTGTCCGATCAAGCTTAAGCGGTTTTCCCACGTTCTCCAAGATGAGTTTGACGATATCGTCTCTAAAGTACTCCACCGGCAAATCCGGCAGTCTAACCCAAACCGCCATCTTAGAGATTTTAGTCGTTTTAGGTATATAATCCGGCTCCCATCTTTGTGTAACCAAGTAATTATCGAAAATCTTCCAAGGTCCGTCAAGCAAAACATGGAGATAATCTTTTTTATTATCAAAGCGAGCTACGAAGCAACCGTAACCAATATCTATGAGGTTGAGGTGCCCCTGCAAACCCCAAATATTGGGAAGTCTCTGGTTCAAAACATTATAGCTAATGTTCTTGCCCAAGTATTTGATGATCAAGGCAAGTTTCCACTCACGACACAACTCTTTCTGAAGCTCCTTTGGTATCTTCACTATTGGTCTGCCATCTGAAACCTCTAGCACTTCCATTTCCAAATTAGATTCAATGTCAGGGTCTTCAAACTCCCATTCATTCGTATCCGATTGGAGAGTTTCATCCATATTGAAGGTGCTTTGTGACGCCACTATGTCTGCGAACGACCTTTTGGCAGTACGAACTTTCTTGACAGAATGCGTCTGATGATCACTATCTTCCATCAGGCTATCCGGTGGGGGATCAACTGGACCAGGCGGCGCTTGAGCCATCGCAACCCACCACACGTCGCCGCTAACGACTAGGGCATGACGGAAATTACCTAAAATAAACTATAAAACAAACGGTAAGAAGATCGCACCAATCTTTCCTTGAGAGAGGTAGTATCCATAGGGATTTCATTTTAGTTGTAGGGATTATACATATTTAAAAATTCGATTAATTTGGTTAATCGATAGTTTCAAACCCAATTAACTGTTAACTAAAATTTTACAAAACCTGTAACCATTAACCGAACTAAAGTATTAGTTATAAAACCGTTAATCGAAATTTTTCAATTTGATATGTTAATCGAACTTTCATCGAAATTTACACATCCCTACCTATGTTGGAGTAAGATGTATTTTGAGCTCCTTGTGAGCATAATAAGTCATGAGATTGACTGAAAGACTATTCATACAATTCAAATTTACAACCTCTATAGATTATCGGGGCCGGGAATTGGAGATTATGATTAGTCTAAGTGTAAACTATGAAACCAATATATTAAAAAATGTATATATTACCTAGTAATTTTTAAGCCATGATACGTGTCACCATATGAGATGGGTTTGACAGAAATCCCATACTACCTCTCGAAATTGCAAAATTGCTACAATATATCAATCCGTAGATGTTATCCTCGCCCCCATTGTTTCAGCCACATTTCCGATTTCTCACCCAAACCTCTCTTCACTCTCTCCTCTCCACCCTATCCTCTTCTTCTTCTTCCTCCTTCGATTCTCTCTCAAATTCCAGCCACAATGGCTTCCATTTCCGCCGCCGCGGCCGCCGTCAACGCCAAATTAGTATACCCATACGCCCCTTCTTCCACCCCCACCTCCTCAAAACCCTCAAAGCTTATCTTATCCTCTTCTTTCACCCCAACTCTCTCCACCCACTTCGTCCACTCCCCTTCCGCCGCCGTCCCCGCCGCCGCCGCCATCCGCCACCGCCGCTTCACCGTCCGCGCCGCCCGCGGCAAGTTCGAGCGGAAGAAGCCCCACGTCAACATTGGCACAATCGGCCACGTGGACCACGGCAAGACAACCCTAACCGCCGCGCTCACCATGGCCTTGGCCGCCAACGGAAACTCCGCCCCGAAGAAATACGACGAAATCGACGCCGCCCCGGAGGAGAGAGCCCGTGGGATTACGATTAACACCGCCACGGTGGAGTACGAGACCGAGAATCGGCACTACGCGCACGTGGACTGCCCCGGCCACGCGGATTACGTCAAGAATATGATTACCGGAGCCGCCCAGATGGACGGGGCTATTCTGGTGGTTTCCGGCGCCGATGGGCCGATGCCCCAGACTAAAGAACACATTTTGTTGGCTAAGCAAGTGGGGGTCCCTAACATGGTGGTGTTTCTCAACAAACAGGACCAGGTTGATGATGAGGAGCTTCTTCAGCTTGTGGAATTGGAGGTGAGAGAGCTCTTATCCTCTTATGAATTCCCTGGTGATGATATTCCAATTGTTTCCGGCTCTGCTTTGTTAGCCCTAGAGGCTTTAATGGCTAACCCTAGTATTAAAAGGGGTGAGAATCAATGGGTTGATAAGATTTATGAATTAATGGACTCTGTGGATGCTTACATTCCTATCCCACAAAGACAGACTGATTTGCCATTTTTAATGGCCATTGAAGATGTTTTCTCAATTACTGGTAGAGGCACAGTGGCCACAGGGAGAGTAGAGAGGGGCACTGTTAAAGTTGGGGACACTGTTGATATAGTGGGATTGAAGGACACTAGGAACACAACTGTGACTGGGGTTGAGATGTTTCAGAAGATTTTGGATGATGCCATGGCAGGGGATAATGTGGGGTTGTTATTGAGAGGTATGCAAAAGGCAGATATCCAGAGGGGGATGGTGTTGGCGAAACCCGGGACCATCACTCCCCACACCAAGTTCGAGTCGATTGTTTACGTGTTGAAGAAGGAGGAAGGCGGGAGGCACTCCCCGTTCTTCGCTGGCTACAGGCCGCAGTTCTACATGAGGACGACCGATGTGACCGGGAAGGTGACCGGGATTAAGAATGACAAAGACGAGGAGTCGAAGATGGTGATGCCCGGGGATCGTGTGAAAATGGTTGTGGAGCTCATTATGCCGGTCGCTTGTGAGCAAGGGATGAGATTTGCTATCCGGGAAGGAGGAAAGACCGTCGGGGCTGGTGTCATTCAGAAAATTCTCGAGTGATGAAACCCTAATTGCTTAACATTGTGTATCTCATGGTCTCTGCATTTTTGTGCAATATCTTCAAACTGTTATCATATATTCAAGTTTTTTGTTTGCTTTTATTATGTGCTAGACCTTCTAGTTTAGTCCGAGAATTCATGTTGTCACTAAATGGCTAATGCTTTATATTTTACTTCTGATTGTTGAAGATTTTCTAAAGATGTGTGCTTGCTTGTGATGGTTTAGTATCTGCTAAATCCCGGAACTTCCATTTGTATTTAGACCCTAGTATTCTCAACTTATCATGGAAACGGGGAAGGGGGAAGCACATATTATGCATTATATATGTGAGTGAAAGTGAAGTTCCACACTTTATTTGTGTATTAAAGCCGAGGTTAGTTGTTGTCATCATGAAACTTCTCTTTCTGGTTTGGTTTACTCATAGGACATAAGTTTCTGCTAGTTAGTAACTTGTTATGCACATCCAAGATGGAAAATGTTGTTTTGACTTTTGACAATTGCATGTTTTCCTTTTGTATTATAATGTTGCACATCCTTTCTATTCAATATCCACACTGTTTTTTCCTTCTAAGTCACATTTGCTTCATGCTAATGTTAATGTTAATCAAGAAAAGATCTGTGTACCTATTATGTTTACAAGTGAGTAATGATGATATTATGATGTTGTTGGATATGTAAATGAAGTTTTATAGTGTAACTTGTCCATAAAAGGTGAAATTATCCCGCCTCTAGGCCCTCACACTCGGTCCGACATGATATTGGAAGGGTTTTACTGCTCATTAGGTGGAAGGACCTGTGCATGGCTCCCACAAGGAGCTCACCACATTGGGTGTAACTTTCACACTGCAATTGTCAAGACCTGTGCAATCGGCTTACGTTACGATTGTTGGACTCAATCCTGTGTCCTAACTCACAATTTATTTATTATCTAGGAACTAATTGAACTGCCCGTACAAGCCACATTTACTCCTCCATTCAAAATCGATTGAACCTATCGAAAACATTGCCTTGTTTGTGGGCTTCCTAATCGTCCACAAAGATCATCTCTAATGTAGTAAGAATTTGTTTGCTGTTGTTTAGGTTTTCGTTCAAGAAAGTCATGTTAAAGTACAATTTTCCTTGTCCTATATTAGTATTGTTTAAGTTCCGTCCAAAATAATTAAATCCATTAGAACAAAAGGACAAAATATCCCACTTGATAACTAAATTGGGTGTACTATTGCAACTCAAATTTACACCTACCCTATAGCTCAAGGGCTATAATTGCAAATTTTCCTAATTTTAATTATCTAATTAAGTAATCTTAACCAAACGCAAACCATGATGAATAAATGAAACCTTTAGATATATATATATATATATGGAATGTCATTTAAACTGGTTCATTACAGATATACAATTCCCATATTATCATGCCACAGACAAGAGACATTGCAAGACCAGACCACATACCCATTGTCACCTAAACCTGAAGTTCCATAGCCATTTTACAGGCAATATCACAATACACCATAGAGAAAAAAACACCTAACATTCTTTAGTAGTGTTAGAATGCCATCGTTCACCTCTCTTTGTCGTCGGCTCAGACTAAGGAACTCGGATGACGGAGTTTACTGATCCAAGAAAATGGTTGAAGCCATCAGCTCCTGAAGAAACGCTGCTCGCTTTCTCTTCTCCGCATAATCTTCCTCCCAAGCTGGATCTGATAGATGCTGCTTGCTGCTACAATAACCACCCGAGACATATATTTTAGCATCATTTCTTTTGAGTGACGAGAGAAACCCGCAATCACTACTGAGAGTGTGCATTGAAAACCCTAGCTGGCAAAGGATCACAAGAAGGTAAACCAGCCTAGGTTGCCTGTAACTGTCTGGCTCAAACCAAGAATACTGGGATTCGAACTCGTAATCTTGTGGTTACAAGTTTGTATCCTTAGCTAGCTTGGCTGGGATTACCCCCTTATTTTAGCATCATTCGTTCGCATTACCATGCGTTTTGCATGCTAGTATAATCTGTAATTCTGTAAGGTATTAAGGTATCTTTGTGGAATTATTCAGTAAATAGTACCTTTGTGTATCAGTTGCAGTAGCAACGTAACAAGAATTGTTATCTTCTTGCATACTTTCAGAATCCGAATGAGGCACATTGGGAAGAAATGGCAACAGAAGTGGATCGGGAGTGGGTTCTTGCCCATTGAAATGACTGTTGATGATGTTAGAGCCGGTTAGATCTCGAAGGTCCCTGCCAATCATTGCTGCTGTGGCATTGTTCCAGAAGCCTGATTTTTGATACTTTCTCCTCCTCTGTAGACCGAAACCAAGAATTTTTGTTTATATGTAGATCCAATTACATTTACATCCTATGAAAATGTGTATAATAATACCTTTACAGATTGTGCATGCTGTACGGTGAAATGACTGATAGGATCTTTCCCGAGAGTAGCAGCACATATGGGACAAACCTGGATCAAAGACGGTAGAAATTATGACCAAAATTATCAATCTGCAACACACTTTGCCAAAGTATATATTCCAGTTTCCCAGCTGCCACATCTTCCCAGACAAAATAATAACAGAAATTGAGACATTTTCAGTAGCAAGAATTGTGGTGCTAACTCATTTTTGGTTTGACCACGAGGTGTCCCAAGTAGGCCCTATATAGGAGGCACCTTTAAGCCTGTACCATACTCAAACTAATCCCGTTTGCACCGGGCCGGCAAAAATTGGTTACTTTGGCGAGAATCTGAGGGTATACTCACGCCAACAAAGCTGGTTATTGTGGTGCTAACTCATTAAATAAGGGTTTTAATCAATTATAACAATGGTGCCTCTTTAGTCCTTATATTAAGCATAACAGCATCAAACGACAAGTCCAAACAAGACAAATTTTGTTTAAATCCAGTGTGCAAAGAAACTAAATCTCCGTATTTTGAAAAGTGAAGGAAAAAAAAAAGAACCCGAAGGCATCGTTTAATGGATATAGTACCGCATTTTTCAAATCAAAGCAGTGTTCTTCTTGCAAGTGAGTGCAAAGCACTGGAACTTCAATCTCTATGTAACAGAATGGGCAAGGAAACCAGGCCCTCAAATCTTCTGCTCCTTCATTTCCCATGTTCATGTAAGTGTCTGCTAATTGCAAAACCAAGACATCATAAATGGGTGAAATTAAGACAAACAAACAAAGAGTAACACTACTCTGAACTTTCACTCCCTATTTGGTTATTTTACTCCGTATTTGATCATTGCATACACTCTTTTTGACTCATAGTAGGGTTGGCCAATTCCTAGATAGCCATTGAATATAATTATATAAATAGCTTACTTTAGGGAGTGAAAATATCATTCTTTTATAAACAAAAATGAAATGGCAATCGATCCACCATCTTAGTGTTCTCTTGTAAGTCCAAACATGTAAGTATTATGGAAAGTAAACCACCCCTGGGGCAAGTCTTGGGAAGTCTGATTCATTTTGTTTGCATCCCAACTTTTGCCCCTCATATGAGGAACCCTGCACTTGCCCCCAACCCATACTCATAGAAGAAGAAAACCAAGCCCCAAGGGAATAGCTCAGTGGTTGAAAGGTTGAGTGTGAGTGTAGTGCCCAGTCAATTCCTGGGTTCAAATCCTCACTGGGCGAGGAATAAACCTTGGGAAAAAAGCAAAGCACTCAAAACCTGCATCACTGAGGCACATTCCACGATTTACCTCCTCTTACGGAACCCAAGGGCATGGATTTGAAGGGCCATTAGGTTTGGGGTTCAAACTTTAGAAGAAGAAAACCAAACATTTCCCATGAGAAAGAGGGCTTACATATTTGTGAATTTAGAAACAGTATTTTTTTTTTAATCTAGAAACAAGATTTGAGAAAACTGAGCTAGTTTTTTTTCCCCATAAACCCAAAACTTGGAAATAGGATATCATTTAGTCTTGAGCTTCAACAACAAATAAGTCAGAGAAGAATAACACTTCAAATCTATTCAAGAAAACAGGTCTCTATTATTAACATGTTATCACTGTCCTGCTTCAATATTTATCTGTAATATTCCTCATCATATCAAAAAATTGACAAACTATTCAACCAGAATCCAATATCAAAGTTCAATCTTGAACAAAAATGAAACCCACAAAAGATTCCTACTTTACCTTTATGCATTCAAGTCTTTGTAAAATGTGAACCAAAAAGAACATGAATAAACAAATAATTGACCAAGAAAGCAGTCCACCCTACAAATCTGGTGAGAAGAATGAATGCCAACTAGTAATAATTCACAAATCAATTAATTCATTTATACTTCACTAAAGCACCACTAAAGATTACCATACCCTACACTGAAAAACCCCAAAGGAAAAACACCCAATTCCCTTTTCACAATAATAGAGTGAAGACTTCTTGATAATTACCAGAATTGGTGACCCTGTTAGCTTGGACAGCAGAGTGGTGCTTTGTTGAGTGTACCCTTGCAGCCCAAAAGTCTATATCCATTTCTGCAAATCCTCAAACTTGTTGGAAAATTAAACAGTGGGTCAACTTCTATGGTGCTTGCTGGAGAATGGGGAAAGAAATTGGGGAAGCAAATAGTTTGAGAAGATATCCAAATCTAAAGAAGTTATAAGGTTGAGCTAAAAAGGAAGAGGAAGAGAAGGGAGTGGCTGTGCAGTGCTGGGCTGAATGTTATTTTTCTTTCTTCTTTGTGTGTAGTTGTCTAGTTGATGAGATGCTGTGTTGTACTATTTTGTTGTTTTCTGGGGGAAAAAAGTTTATATAGGGGAGTGTAGGTGGTGGGGTGACACTTTAGGAGACTTTTCTCACACGCATAAATGTATCCATAATTAATTAATAAATGGCCCGCAAGGCTAGTCTAACTGGTTCGATCGATCACTCATAAACTCTTGTGAATAGAGTGTACTAGCAAGCGGTGAGAACCAGAAAATTGACAGAATGACTCGTGATTTGGTTCGATTGATCGCTCATAAAGTCTTGAAAAATCTTGTGCATAAAGTGTACTAGCAACGACTTGAGGATTGACGGGATGACTAATAATTTACCTGTTTTAAGAGGATTGAGGGTTTAAAAGTAATATGACCTAAACTGACAAATTTAAAGTATAAAAAAAGAATTAATAAATAAATGAACAATACTGTAAGGTGTGCATTGGTCCGGCGGAAAGAAAATAAAAAATTTCAGAACTAATGATCTGTCAATGAATAAAAGGTAATAAGAGTATGTGTAAGTGTAGTATACATCTTAATTAATATAGTTATTAGAGATTATTGAAGTTAATAATGAACTTCATATGTACAGCTGACAATTGTTACTTTCAAAATGAAAATAAAATAGATGGAATGTAGTTGCTCTCCTATATGGAATGTCATAAAATCGAGTCTCAGTTGAGACGAATTAACTCTTTGTGTTTTAACACATTGGGAAAGTATAGATGAACACATACTACAATGCAATAGGATTAGTTGTAAAAATCACTAGGCCCTTGTTTTTTTTTTAATTATTTAATACTTGATAATTGTAAACTATTTAATACTTTAATAGTTAGTACTAAAATATTAAATATTAATCTAAAAAACATCTAAAATTGTAAATTGTATAAAGATAGAATCAAAACAAAACAAAAAGTCACAACTCACAAAGTATTAATATTAGAATACTTGATTTAAGTTTTTTTTAATACATTTTTGGATTTGCGGGATTTAAACAATTTAGGGATATTTCACTAAAAATGACATTGGTTTGAGCAAAATAACTCATTTAAAAAAAACATGAAAAAATAGCTAATCGGCAGCCTAGACGACCGCCTAGGCCGCCGGGATTTTGTCTGTGCCTAGGCGGTTGACTGCCTAGAACGGCGATTCCGCCGAAATTCTAGGTAGTTGGTCACTACCTAGTGTCTAGGCGTGAATTTTTGCAACATTGTTTATAGTTAATTGCTATTATGTCCAATTGATTGAAGGTAATTTATAATTTGTTGTTTATTGCATTCAATTTAATTGTCCTCAAATAATTAATCGATTGACTATTTTTTAACCTAAATATTTCGATTAAGTTAACGGTTAATGATTTTTTAAAATTTTAGTTATTAATAATTCGGTTCGAAAGTGTTGCTTAACCGAATTCTTTTGTGTGGGTGTGTATGTGATTTAACTCCTATGAGAACCACTCTCCTCGTGAGAACTGTGGACAAATGTTAATTATTGATATAGTAGATCTAATGATTACAATATAAATAAAAATAAAGAAAAAATAATAGGATCACTTTCATAAATATTACAAATTTTGAATTTTGTAATATTTATTAAAATATCCCCTCTCCTTTTTTACCTTATTTTCTAACCATTCATTATTTTAGATAGACAACTTAAATTTGTCACCCGTACTCAAGGGGAGAATGGTTTTCATATGAATTGAACAAGAAAATACATACAATATATGTATGTATGTATATGTGTATATATATATATATATATATATATATATATATATATATATATATATATATATATATATATATATATATATATATATATTTGTGTTTACCTCTTAATTAATGTAGTAGTTAGAGATAATAGAAGTTAATCAACTCTTCATGTACAATTGAAAATTCAAAATTGTTATTCTCAAAATGAAAATTAAAATAGAAATTTGTGATATATGTATTAAATTTGGAATTTATGCCAATGACCTTGTGGTCTAGTGGCATGATAAGCACCAAGAATGGTACTTAAAAAGGGTCTAAAATGGATTAGAAGTGTAACGTTTTGTCATCCGATCATAACAATTGCGTGCATTTTAGCTCAGATATGATTAAAATCTTCTAACATTGATCCTAGGAAAAGTTTTTAGGTATCTTACAGGATGGAGAGGGATTTGAGGCTAAAAACAGAGCAAAAGACAAATAGAGCCGCAAAGCAGTATCATCCCACGCAGCCTCACACGCGTGTGGATGGGCGTGGAATCTTTCCAGTAACCATCCACGCCTACCACCACGCGTGGTGGCATGCGTGGTCGGGCCAAGGGCCATTTTGGGAAATTTGCTCCCTTTTGTCACCTATATAAATCCCTTTTGCCCTAAACCAAAGGGGAGAACAATTCTAGAATAGGATAGGTCTGAAAATTGTAGAGGGTTTTTTCCCCTCTTGGGGGAAAATTCCTTTTCTTCTAGATTAGATTAGATTAGATACAAGGGCAAGGAGGAAGATTGGAAATTCAAGAACAAGTGTAAAAGATCCTCTTCTTGAGGGTGGTAACTATTCTCTCCAATTCTTAATCTAATATTTGTTTCTTTGAGATTTCCTTTCTTTTTCTTGTTTCTTTAACATGATAGAGTAGATTAGATAGGGGATTGGTGGCCCCAAGGTTAATCTATGTGGATGTTTGATATTATTGCTAGTTGAATTGTGAGTTTCTTGATTGTTGGATGATGAACTTGTGTGGATGATGTTTTTCAAGCTTTGTGCCTATTGTGGCCACATTAGGTAGCAAACCCAAAGGAAGTGAGTGTGTGCGCGATAGCGGCCACTCACGAGCCTAACTCACCCACACCTCCGCCCTTAGTTCGAAAGGACGAGTTCCGAGAGGAGTGGTAGACAAGGTGTTCGACGAAATGCCCCAACCGAATGAGGATGTGGGAGTCCAAAGTGTGACGCCACTTGGTAACGTGCCACGAACTCCCTAGTCTATTCCACATCTTTTGCTCGCAAGCCTACCCAAAGATAGACCACATAGAGAAACCTAAAACCCAAATCTCCGCCTTTTCATTTATTTTACACAACCCCTATCAACCTTTCTACCTTCTTATAAATGAATCCTACCCTTAGCCATTCCCGTAACTCTTATCTTTCAACCTCTCAAATGCCAACACACTAATTCAGTTCCCATTCGCCATACTTGAGAGACAGGACACTCGGGGAGTCTTGACTCTTCGTTTTACCACCTTCACATCCACCTTACCACAATACAGACATCATCATGGCACCCAATTGCACCCACATGTGGAAGAGGGTGGGTTTGAGCCTCAGTGGAGGGCAGTGCTTCAGTAGATTGAAAATGTAATTATGAACAGATACTACATCGTAATAGAGTCAGTCGTACTAAAAGAAATTGAAATTTATAGACGAGATAGGATAAAAAAAAATTGGTTTATAGTTAATTGCCTTAATTAACAAAAAAAAAAAAAAAAAAAAAAAAAGAAAGAAGGTCAAATAGAAGAATGCTATGTCATGTGGCAAAAAGTAATTGGTAATTTTAGAAAGAGATGTAACCGAACTTAGAAATTAATATCATAAAAGAAACTTTTTGCATAAAGTGACAAATTAATATCATTAATTTATATAATCTTTGTGGTTATTAATTTATTTTGATACGTGGATTCGACACAAAATTACTACTTTTTATGATGCTTTACCGTGTTTCTACTCTACTAAGTCTTTTATGGGTATATCATGGTTCAGTATTTATGGAATAGCATTTCTATTACCTCAAAATTCATTCCGTGAATCAAATGTGCCGTAAGTCTTTTATGGACAAATTATATCATGGTTCAGTATTTACCTGCATTACAAATCCTGTTTCAAAATGATATTCAAATTATTTGTCCATAATTAACATTAATAGATTATATTGAGTCGGGTAACCCGATTCAAATAATCTAATAATTAAATGATAAATAATACAATAAATGCTATTAATGTAATGTAATGGAAAAGAAAATGCTAAGAGATAAAGACAGGGGTAATGTAATGGAAAAGAAAATGAATTACTAGTCACGGAGATGAAGTTTGTGTTAATGAATCGTGTCAAGCTATTACAAGAGATTGGAATGATGTCCTAACAAGATAAAAAGGAGTGTTTTTATACTACTCAACTTCTAACCGTCTTGCGAGAAAAGGGCGGCATGCTACAATCGCAATGAATGGCACCCCGCCCTGTACGTACCGTACCAACTGAGGACAAAGCACCTAGCCGAGCACGAGGCTCATCCTAGGTGGCAAAGCGCTAAGCTCAGCCTAGGCAGCAAGCACGGGGCTCGGGCGAGACTGGGTTGGCTGGGCTCGGCCACGCCACGGTCAGCCGAGAGCCCCGCAGTTGGTTTAATATATCCATTAAACATAGAGTAAATACCAATTTCGATCCCACGAGTATTAGTAAAATGCCAATTTTGGTCCACATGTTTATTTTCTACCAATTTTCATCCACAATTATTGTTTTAGCACCAATTTTCATACACGACTATAGTTTTAGTGCCAAAATTCATCGCGCCAGTCACCCATCCATTTAAAACGTGCACAAATCTTAAATTTTTAGAGTATTTTTTTTGTCTTTTTCAACTTAATATCCCAATTTGAGCATAAATAAATGGATTTAAGTCCTAAGATCGATTAAAATTCGCAGTTTCCTCCTCATTTTACCTTAATTTGAAGAGAAGAAATGTGAATTGTGATCGACCTTAGGGTTTAAATCTCTTTATTAATACTCAAATTGAGATATTAAGTTGAAAAGAACGAAAATATCTTTAAAATTTTTAGATTTTGGCACGTTTTAAACGGATGAGTGACCGGCGCGATGAATTTTGGCACGAAAACAATAGTCGTGGATGAAAATTGGTACTAAAACAATAGTCGTGGATGAAAATTGGTAAAAATTAAACATGTGGAACAAAACTGTAATTTTGTTAATACTCGTAGGACCAAAATTGGTATTTGTTCATTAAACATATTGTGCCTGCAATTAATATATTATGTGCATTCAATTTATTTACAGACATATAATTTATTAATTGCAGACACATAATAATAGCAACTGCAGATAATTATTGGATCAAAGCCTATAATGCATGGTAATCTTGATCCATGGTATAACAATTTCATAGTCTTATATAGGATTGCCTTCTCCATCTTCCAACAGTCCAACCCATGAACTCTTCTCCCAACTTGGCGTTAGTTTGAGGGTAAATTATTACCTGGACAATGGTCGTCCACACAATGGTGTGTGAATTATTAAAAAAAAAAAAAAGATACATTATTAATATACTAAAAATAAATTATTTGCGTATTAAATGTACATTATACAAAATAATGTACTTTTAGTACTCAAATAATATATTTTATCTAAATAAAGGTACATTTTTTTAATATACTAAAAATACATTATTTGTGTACTGAATGTATATTATTTGATAGTATACAAAATATAGTGTACTTTCAAACATATAAAATATTTGTCGGACAAAGGGTAAGGGAAGATAACCTCGTCTGGCTGTCTTTCTTATCGTCTTTGATGTAGTATTAATTTACCGTCAATTTAGCTTTTACATGTTAAACTACTAAATGAGCAAATTAAACATTTTGTTCACTTGTGGGATCTGAATGTAGGGTTATAAAAGAAAAATTCTTAAGAGGCTCAACTGTACTATTATGATTACTTTAAAAGTTTATTATTTGACATTTATTCTAAAGGTAGTAGAGAAACTCTCATGTAGTGTATGTGTTATGTTACCTTCTTCTTGTCTAAAGAGATCTTAAAAAAAAACCTTTATATGAAAAAAAAATAATAATGTCTAAGAATAAAGTTGGAGTGCACGGATAAGAATTTTATATTTCCATCTAGTCAGAAGCGCGCGGATAGAAATTTGTTATCACCACTTTATAGGTGTTGTTTATATTATGGTTGCAACACTAACAAAGTTCAATGAACTAAGTCACACTGCGAATAAAGAATTGTGGTTTAATTAACAAGACTCAAGTACTACATACATACATACATACATACATACATACATACATACATACATATATATATATATATATATATATATATATATATATATATAAAATAATAATAATAATAATAATCTGCAAACAGGGATATGAGAGAGTAGGAAAATAAAAAATTAAAAAAATGTCTTCTAACTAAAAATCTAAGAATGCATTTTCTACCAAATAGGAATTTTTTTTTCAATTTACCATAACAAAATTTTTCCAGAATATTATATTGTAATATATAATTCAAAGGTCGTGGAATTCAATCCCATATGTCATGGTCATGACAACATGTGAAAGTTACAAATTTATGCATATAGCAGGAACATTGAGGACAATTCACATATTCTGGAATTTTATCCAAAATATATGGATATTCAAGGGCGCAATAACGATGGTGATCCTGTGAGGAAGAAGCATGGTTCTCATAATAATCTTTGAATGCGTGGCTGAAACCATCGTTGTACACATTGGTATTCCATTCTTGAATCCCACTCATCACTTTCAACATTTTGTCTCCAAAGTCACACAAAATCACTTCTTCACCTTTACTAAACAAAACCCATCCTCCAACTGTTGTTGTGCTTTTAGCTTCATAAGCTAATAACTTTTGAAGTCCTCGAACAATTTTGTCCTCACCATCATCATGGCCAGCCTTATTTAAATAATTGGTCCTCGACACAAATGCACTCTGAAGCCGGGTCCAAAACCAGAAATATTCTTCATTAGAATTAATGACATAATCACTTATATTTCCTATAAGTGACTTTACTTTCATGTTTTTCCCAATATATGCGAATTTGATATCCAACTGGGTTTTCAAATTAACTTCCTTTACTTTAGTTGCAAATTCTTGAACACATTTGCTGTCATTCCCTCCACATAAGAAAATGTCATTTCTCTCTTTAATCTGCTCAAACAAATATTGTGGTGTCAAAAATGTAAAACACAACAAAATTTAAGCACAAAAAAGTTCAAAACATCTTTAATTTTTCATTTGTAGCTAAGCACCTTGTGCTTAGATGACATCTCTGTCCCTCCCCTTGAGGGAAGGTCACGGAATTGCGAACTTCGATGGTACAATATTGACTTTTTGGACTCAAAAAAATCTTTTTCATTTGTAAGGGTGAGCACAGGATGCAATTTTAAATCAATTGTTTATTAAAAAAAAATCACTATATACAGCAATGAGCTATATATAGTGGCTTCAATTATAAAATATGTAAATATAGCATGAAAAGTGGACTTACCCAATATGTTATCTCTTTATCTATGTCAAATTCACTCCATGTTCTCGTCTTGCGTACCAATAGTTCCAGATTCCAAGTTTCCTCATCCCAAAACTCTTTTTCTTTTTTACTTGTGTAATTATATGAAGAATACTAAAGAAAAAAAAAGTGTTATAATATAAAAGTGAAACTTATAAATAAAATTGTTTTCTAAATTGATAAATAGACATGTAATTGTAACTAGCTGAAAGGATTCATGATAAAAGCACATACCGAATCTTCTATCTTCTGGTTAATGTTGTTTCTCCAATCATGAACTTTTTGGTTAATGTCTCCAACCAAATTGCTTATCCTCTCCTTAATATCAACAATCACAGAATCAACCCCAGAAGTCATTTCCGTCAGCTCCTTTTTTATTAAAGGGATGATATTATATCCCCTACGAACAAACACCCTACTGAATGCAAGATCATCTCTCCATGTCAAGATCATGTGTAGTGCATTAGCATGAACCAATTTTCCGCAATTGTCGAGTGAAATAACAATAGGGTTCCCATCACTGAGAAAAGCTGGAAAGTATTTCTCCTTAACAAATCTAATGAATTGTGGCGTAATCCTTTCATGTGGATCCCGCACCATTAATCCAAACTCTAATATTTCTCTGAGACGGGATTGCATTTTTTGAGTTATCCAAAATTCAAGATCATCTATTATAGGAATCCAAATGGTCCAAACATTATTAGTTTGTAATTTGGACAACTGACGGGAGAGAAAACCAGCTTCAGAAACATTTGTGCCTGACACTATTACCAATAGCACCCTCTTATTATTCAATGTGCCTATTCCAAGTCGGCGATAAGCGGGCTGATATCAACAATTACAGAGGTTATAGTTATACAATCAATACTGAATTTTTTTTTTAGAAGAAAAAACCTATAAATACTTACCCAAGGATCAAAAAATATCCACTCTTTATCGTCCTTGACATTGAATATTAGCTTGAGAACTTCTAAGTTATTAAGAGAGTGACTAAAAGCATGCAATAATGCTTTATACAGTTTTTCAGTTCTCTTCGCCTCTGCAAATGCAAAATTATAAGTAATGTAATGTGATTTTCATATAGGGAAAATCACCATTTTGATATCTCAATTGCTTCCCAACTGTTAATGTAGTTCCCAGTTTTCAATTTCAACTAATTTGATCATCGAATTGTCTAAAATTTCGTTAATTAAACCCTTTAGAGGGACCAAAAAGATGATTTTCCCATTTAAAAAATTTCGTCAATTTGATACTCGAATGGTTTAATTGACGAAATTTTAAACAATTCGATGATTAAATTAGTTGAAACTGAAAACTAGGGGCAACATTAATAGTTGAGAAACAATTGAGGGGCCAAAATGATGATTTTTGCTTTTCCTGTGTGTATATATATATGTATATATATATATATATATATATATATATATATATATATATATATATATATATGGGGTGGGGTATATCTATAGTGCACACGCCACACTGATTATGCTTGATAGCTATTACTTAGTTGACGAGGAAAATGCACAGCACTACTCTACTATGTGTATCGGGTAAATTTTACCTTGTGACTCTAGTCGTCAAAAGACCACAATGAGATAAATTAGTCTAGGTTACTCATAACTGATCGACTCAAACTAAGAAGACTAATAAGTCACTCCCACTAGGAGTGTTATCAAGCTAACAGTCTGATTAACTTTGCTAAGGCAGGGTTGCCCCTTAATAGCTATAACTTGAATGGCACAAACCTAGCAGTGAGTAGCAGGAAGAGAGTATGCTTTTGGATTTGGCAATTAAAGTGGATTCTTCCATTATGTCAGTTTTGGACCTGAAAGAGAACAACATTGTTGAAACATCAGTAACCTTATTAATAAATGTACTCCTTTGTTGTTATATATATCATCAACAACTTGTGCAAATGTGATATAATGTATTGAAATTGTATACTCTTAAGGGTTATTATTGATGTATGCTAGTTTAGAGTTAGTATACTATTTATAATGGAGGTATATGCATGTACAAATGTAATATTATGAAGTATACACATAAATTAAATGCCTACATGACTACATCATGAGTATGTCTAAATAAGGAGGGTAATTAGTTTCTATGTGTTTACCAATAACTACTACCTGAAGGTGTGTACTGGATAAACCCCGTCTTATGACCATAGTCGGAAAGGACTACAAAAAGGTAAATCAGCATGTCTTATATGATCCTAGTCGGAAAGGACTACAAAAAGGTAAATCAACATGTCTTATATGATCCTAGTCGGAAAGAATCATATATAAGAAGGTAAATCAGCCTAGATTGACCAGCTTAAACTAAGATGACTAATAAACTGTTACTACTAAGAGTCAAACTTGAAACCTTGTGGTTACCAAATCAGCACTCCGACCAATTTGACTGGGGTTGCCCTAACTAGAATACATTAGTTTATACTAATAGTTTCAAGTGTTAAAAATTAAGCACGGAACATAGTACAATATTTAGCTTTAATGCACACTAAATAAAGTGAGTTGTTCAACAATCTCTAGAGTTCCAATAATATATCAGACATTAAATTAATACTTACTTAACACCAAAACAACGCCGGGAATAAGCAAAGCAACTCCGGGTAATCCAATAAGTAGCCAAAATTAGTGGTTGCGGTGGAGAGGAAGATGACGATTTATTAAACTTATTCACACCCTTAACAAAATCTATAATGAACTTAACAATAGAATCATCACATATTTTCTCAGATGGCGCAACAATTTGATTTTGTTTAAAAAGTCTCAACTTATTTGCTAATTTCTTCCAATGACTGTGTCCAGAAATAGCGATGAAATCTCCACAGATTAAGGAAAAAGCTGCAAGCATCATGACTAACTTGGCTTCCCAAGCGTAAGTTGATAATATGCTTAGTAGACCGATTGTTGCTAAGTGAGAATCAATATCAATATCCAAACTTTTAAATGCCACCTGTAAATATATATATATATATATATATATATATATATATATATATATATATATATATATATATATATATATATATATATATATATAAATGAACATATATGCACGAAAAGGGAAAAAAAGCATCTATATTAGCATGGACAAAAAAAATAATATTACAAGTATATATGATACAAATATTTAACATATTTGAACAAATTAAATTTTCAATATTGCAATATTGCGGGAATTGGTTACATTTGAATAAAGTATATATTTAATTTAATGAAGTTAATTTAATCATTTTCAATATTAAACATATATACAAATGCATGCAACCAGAAGTTACATGGTGTTTGGGTGGGAGGAGGGAATTAGGGAGAAAAGGAATTATAATTTCGTGGAAAAAGAATAATGTGAGAATAAAGTAAGAATTCAAATAATATTGTTTGGTATGGAGGAATATAATTATTGAGAATTGAAAGGGAAGAAGTGATATAAAGACTAAAATACCCTTGTATAATAATAATAATAATAATAATAATAATAATAATAATAATAATAATAATAATAAAGGGTAGTTTTGTCATTTTTCCCTTTTTCCTTTCCTGGCCTATTGGTGCTAAATTTCAATTTGGGGGAGCTATGAATTCCAATTGAATGAGATTGGGGAATTACATTCAACCAAACACCCTATTACATTGTGTGTAAATTTTTAAAAATTACCTCAAACGAAAGTTGTTTTATTTGATACAAGAGTTCCTTCTGGATGGGTGCTTGTGACATTGGAATGTCTTTCTCGACCTCTCTAAAATCTTGAATGGACTTTTCAGTTATTACCATGTGTTGTTCAACTTCTGTAGAAACCTAAAGTAAATTACAGCATATGTTCCTCCATTATTAATAAAATGTGACAAAAACATCAAACAAGCTTACTGTACTGTCAACTTCAGCTAATAGAACATTTAACATTATTTATTTAAAAAAAAACAATAATATATTGGGTATATAAACTAGTAAAATTTAGTCAAAGACATTAGCACCGAGGAGTGGTGTTATATACATGAGTTAGCATTAAACTACCAAATATAAGTACCGCAAGAAAACGGTAAAATGCCCAAGGTACTAAAACAGATTCATAAAATGCAAAAGTTTAAAAGCAGGTTGACAAACCGTGTTAGGATTGAAAATATTTTCCGCTAAGTTGATAACAAAATCTGCATCTAACTTGATGTTGTCATTGAGATCATGAGTAGCCATTACTTGTTCTGCAATGACAACGTCATCAAGGTCCATGTTTGAGAGTGGCCTATGCAGCGTTGTTAGTGTTTGTGAAATCAATGGCTGAGATTGAGGTATAAGTTGGGTTGTTCCAATATAGGCTGTAACAACATGTGTTTCATTACCCCCCTTATATAGCCATATGAAATTCGGAATCAAATGGGACAACATAGTGCGTATCAAAGTAGTCAATATTTTTATCTTTAGTTCCTTGCCTCATGTTTACTTCAATTAGGAATTTTTTTCATCTTCAATTCCTTGCTTGAAGTCTACTTCAATTAATTGGGACCTTTTTCATTTTTTGGTATTCTCAATTCCTTGCATAAACTTTACTTCAATTAAAAATCAACAATGCGTTTGCACAACCTTAGCTTAGTGGATTAGTAAGCAGTATTTGAGAGAAGAACAAAATGCAATTTTTCTTAGAGTTATACTACATGGGCTCCCAAATCTTACTCTCTAACTTTTACTCTCTGATAGATAGACCCTGATAAACTACATACTTTTTTCATGTGGCTCTCAATACAAGTATCTAGATTTTTTGTGTGGAGTAAAAATTGAGAGTGAAAAATAAGAGTACATTTAGTATTTTCTTTTTTCTTAATAATAAATGTTGGTGAGAATTTATTGATACACAAGTTTCATTTTAGATTCTACCAATGCAAGCTTCTTCTCAAATGTAGAATTTCTAAATACTATTGCTTTAGGTGATTATACTTTTCTTTTTCCTTGCTACATTCTTGATTGTAATCTGTCTGTTTAATTTGCACTATAAAAAATTGGGTTTAGCATCAATTATCTACTGTTAATTTGAAGATATATATGTATCTAGCTAGCGTCCATATCACTAATTGATGCTTAAACTTCTTTACATATATGTTAGCAACTTGGGTTGTTAGTTTCGTATAAAAATTTGAGACTGATCACTCAATCAACGAAACATTTGATCATATTACTTCAGCATGTGAAATACACTATCCTAAAAGTTTTCGATTTCACTTACTATGTAACAACGGTGCATAATCAAACTAGAATTTTTAAAATATAAAAATATGTCAAATTTTTTCAAGTTACTTTTTTTGAAAAATTTACTAAAGAAGTAACTAGAGATTTTTAGTCAGTAGAATTTCTCTCATAACCTCTGCAATAGCTTAGTTAAGAATCGTATATTGTATATCCTGACAAATTATGAAAATTCATATATAGCACACCACCAATATGAGTTACTGACTGTTAGCACACCTGTAGAAATGGTGAGACTTGTAATGGGTTATTGACTGTTAGCATACTACCAATATGAGTTGTTTAGTTCTCAATTGATTAAAATCATATATATATATATATATATATATATATATATATATATAATCAAACATCTACTCCTTTGTCCTCTTAAAACCAGAGTAATGAAGGTAATATAGGGTTAAATCTCACCCATTGATTTAGTCCAGATTAACAACCCATAATGAAGGATTGTTTTTTTAAAAGAGTAAATACCCAAAATGGTCCCTCGACTATAGCGAAATTCACAAATTGGTTCTCGACTATTAATTGAACCCAATTAAATCCTTAACTTTCTAATTTTTACCTAATTTAGTCCAAGGTTAGTTCCACCGTCTACTGACCGTGAAATCCAAGGGTATATAAGTAATTTCACAAGCTATTCTTTGTTTAATATAAAAGAAGCCATAATTCTTCTTCATTTTGGTTCAGAACGTACGTAACATTCGCTTCTTCCTATATTGTTGAAGTGTGGAAGATACTAGCGAGTGACGAGTCCTGAGAACGAGTTGCGATGCGAGAGCGAGTTAAAACTGATGCGGAATTGATGGCAGTGGCAGTAATGGATGTGGGAGTAGATGAGACAGAAATACGTTCTGGTTGCGAGTTGGCCTCCACCTGCTTGGCCGTGTAGGTGGTGAGACCTAAGGAAGAGGAGGGCGATGGAGATCAGAGTTGGCCTCCGCCTGCTTCCGGTTGCGAGCTGGTCGGCGGAGTTTGCAGGTCCAACGCCTTTGTTTATTTATTTATTTTTTCTTTTGTTGACTTATTCTTTCTCTGTTTTTTTAACTCAATAAAATTTAATCAATTTCAATCCAAGTGTAGGTAATACTCCCTCCCTGGATGGTTCTTATCCTCATCAATGCATCATTTCTCTTCCGGATCTCTTTACTTCCGTAATTCAAATTATGGTCTTTACTCTGGTCAGCTGAATGAAGCTCTGTGGCCTGCTGCGTGTTTGGTTTGTAAATTTGGTACTGCATGTTCATTTGCATGTACGAAAACCAATAAAAAAACTTCATATTTACAAAAGGTGATTTGGAGATGGCAACGCAGCATTGTCATGTGGTATGTTCCACTATAATATAATGGTTGATAACCCCATGCATCACTTTTGAATTACAGAAGAAAGGAACACATACATCATGCATCCACCAGTTTCCCTTTCCAAGTGATTGTGATGGAGCTACTACTCTTTGTCTCTTGCAATATAATTTGTCTCCAAGGCTCTTAGCTTCTTAGAGTTTGACTTTGCAGGATACGATTCAACAATGGGTGTGTAGTAAGGAGACTCCCCGCTTCAAGGGTCTTGAAGAGACCACATATGAGTCCTGCGATCTAGAAGTTCAACTTTTTATACAAGTATAAGATGATAATTTATGTGATTTTAGAGAGCTTCAAAATTTTCAGAACCTTTAGGCGGCAAAACCCATGATACTTTCTTAAGTGATTAATTGCAGCCACCGAATAGCAACAAATTCCATAGCATGCAGTCCATAGCTTCGTGGATTGCAGCAGCAACCAACGGCAGCACGGTAGGATTTCCTCCCCGAATAGCAACAATACAAGTCGCCGCAGTAGCGGCAGGATTATATTCTCCTTCACTTAAGGATTAAATACGAAAGGAGCGTCCGTTCGACGGCGAAGAATTATCCCTACAATCAGCGAGTTGTTCTGCGTTCGTTCGACGGGGAAGAACACATGTAGCTTGTGAAATTACATATATACCCTTGGATTTCACAGTCAGTAGACGGTGGAACTAACCTTGGACTAAATTAGGTAAAAATTAGAAAGTTAAGGATTTAATTGGGTTCAATTAATAGTCGGGGACCAATTTGTGAATTTCGCTATAGTCGAGGGACTATTTTAGGTATTTACTCTTTTTAAAAAAAATGTTGTGATATTTTCATAATTTTTTTGTAGGTGTTTTTTTGTTTTTATTTGGTCTTTTGACGCATTATTTTCTTTTCTTCTAGTGAATACTTTTGTCTCTATGAGTGCATATTTATCTCTTTGAATGCATAATTTTTTCTCTTTGACTGCATAATTTTATGTCATCAAGTGCACATTTTTTGTGCCTTCAAGTTTACAATTTTGGGCGATCGAGTGCACAATTTTGACCTTTGAGTGCATATTTTTGTGTCTTCAAATACATATTTTGTGCCTTCAAATATGTGGCAACATTGGGATCATGAGTAGCCTTTACTTATTCGCAATTGCAGCATCATCATCAAGGTCGTCCATGTTTGTGAGTGGCCTATGCCGTTCTTTTGGTGGTTGTGAAATCAATGGCTGAGATAGTGATATAAGTTGAGTTGTTTGTATAGGCTATGACATGTGTTTCAGTACCATCTTATATAGCTATATATATATATATATATATATATATATGAAATTAGGAATAAAATAGGACAATATAGTACTTATGAAAGTGGTCAATATTTTTTTCGGTTCCTTGCCTCATATTTACTTCAATGAGGAATTTGTTAATCTTCAATTCCTGCCCCAAATGGTTGCCAATACAAAGCCACATTCAACACAAAAGACAAATTTTGATTTCTTTGAACCTTCATTCTTGCATAGAATTTCCATTTTCATTACCTCCAAGCTCATTTTCTGGATTTCAATCTCTTTTTTGTCAAGTTCGGACTTCAACCATTTAATTTCACTTTCATTTTTATCCAATCATTTAATAACCCCCTTATCACCTTTGCAACACGATCCGTCACATCCATATCAATCCATCTAAATGTATATATCCATTATTCGAAAATGTGCATTGGGTAAATCTTGCATGTGACTCTAGTCAACAAAACGATCATGAGATAAATAAGATCGACTAGGTTTCCTATAGCTGACCTACTCAAACCAAGAAAGCTAATAGGTCATTCCTAATGAGGGTGTTATTATGTCAACAACCCGATTAACTTGACTTGAACTGCCCCTCAATAGCTATAACTTGAATGGCACGAACCTAGCAGTGAGTAGCAGGTAGAGAGTATGCTAGCTTTTGGATTTGGCAATTAAAGAGAACAACATTGTTGAAACATCAGTAACCATAGCTTAATAAACATATCATTTAATTTGCTGTTATATATCATCAACTTGTGCAATTGTGAAATAATATATTGAAATTTTATACTCTATGGGTTATTATTGATGTAAGCTAGTTTAGAGTAAGTATAATATTTATAATGGAGATATATGCATTTACAATTGTATAGTAAAATTATGAAGTATACACCTGCCTACATCAGGTCCTATATTTTTTCCTACAAATTTTCCCTCTTGAGGTGTCAGCATGTGATTGGTAATTAAAAACACCAGGACAAAGAACGAGCTGGGTGGCAAGGCTGGGCGACGGCAGCTACTCTATGTGCCACCGACGATGGAGGAGAAAATGACTGCTGCTGATTTGTTGAACAGTGGTAGTGGGAGAACCAAGACATTGAAATTAAACACCAGAAAAGTGAAGTATATACTTAGTTTTTTTTTTTTTATCTAAAATAGACAACAACAACAACAACAAAATTAACAACAATTTTGAAATTAAACACCAAAAAAGGACATAATTAAATTTCAGAAAAGGGCTTCACCCACTACTGCCACCACCAGTGGTCATCATCATAGTCAGACTGACAGTCATGACAACATGTGAAAGTTACAAATTTATGCATATTGTGAGAACCTTGAGGGCATTTTACATCTTCTGGTATTTTATCCAAAGTTAATGGATATTCAAGCATACAACAAGAATGCTGATCCTGAGAAGAAGCAAGCTTCTCATAACAATCTTTGAATGCTTGGCTGAAACCTTTGCTGGGTATGTTGTTCTTCCATTTTTGGTACACATTCATCACTCTCATCATTTTGTCACCAAAGTCACATGCTACTACTTCTTCCCCTTTGCTTAACAAAACCCATGCTCCAAATGTTGTGCTTTTAGCTTCGTAAGCTAGTAACTTTTGGAGTCCAAGAAAAATTTTGTCCTCATCTTCAATACGACCAGTCTTATTTAAATAATTAATTCTTGATAGGAATGCACTTCGAAGTCGTGTCCAAAACCACAAATATTCTGCATTATTAGAACTAAGTGCATAATCACTTATATTTTTCACAAGTGACTTTGCTTTCTTGTTATTTCCAATATACGCAAATTTGATATCCAGTTGGATTTCAGAATTGATGTCCTTCACTTTAGATGTGAATTCTTGAATACATTTAACATCATTCCCTCCACAAAAGAAAATGTCATATTCTCTTGCCGTCTGTTCAAAAAGAGAAATAATAATAATAAAAAGTTATTGCACTGTCATAAAATGCATGCCCAGCACAAATTAAAACTTAAGCATCAAAATGTTGAAATAATTCTTTTGTTAGGGGGAGGACAATATGAAATTTAAAATCAATTAGCTATTGTGGTTTCAATTATAGCGAGCTGAGCCCTTGAAAATGAACTTACCCAATATGCTATCCAGCGATCTATGTTATAGGCCTTTGTATTTACTCTGTGATTACCCAAAAGTTTAACATTCCATATCTCTTTATCCCAAAGCATTTCTTCATTCTTACTAGTGTAATTGTAGGAAGAATCCTGATCAATAACAAAATAAATATTAATAATAAAAAAATATTACTTAGGTTTTTAGACTTGAAACAATATATACCCCAAGTCATTTAATTAGTAAAAAATGAGTGGGAGAAGCATACGGAATCTTTTATCCTTGTATTAATGTCGTTTCTCCAATCATCAATTGTCTTTCTAATGCGATTAACCAAGTCACATTTCCTCTCCTCAATATCATCAATGACAGAACCAACACCTGAAGTCATTTCCGCCAACTCTTTTTGTAATAAAGAGATGATATTGTTTCCACTACCAACCGTCAGTGTATCAATTGCAAGGTCTCCTCTCCATGTTAGCATCATGTGCAATGCATTAGTATGAACCAGTCTTCCGCGACTGTCAAGTGAAATAACAATAGGCTCCCCACCACTTTGAAAACTCGGAACGCATCTCTCCTTCACAAATCTAATGAATTGAGGCGTAATCCTTTTGCATGGATCAAACAACTCTAATGTGCGACTTCTTTTAATAACTAATGGCAACCTTGCATCAGTCCAAACTTGAGGATAATCTATTATTGGAATCAAAATAATCCAAGGGCTGATGTTGAACTTCAACAAGTGATGGTAAAGAAAAGCAACCTCAGAGAGATTTGTGTCTGACACTATTATCAATAGCACCCTCTGGTCTTTTAATTCAATGAAAGGAAACGGCCGCATTCTTCCATGACCACGTGACTGATATGTATAATTATAGATAGAGGTCAGGTTAAATTATAAATATCTGAATCAAAAAGTATTATTATATGAGTGCAAAGGACCACAATATTGTTGCAGTTCTAAACAGTAAAGGATCACATAGAGTTAAATCATGCTAGCTTAGGTTGTTCATAGTTGATCGTCTCAAACTAAGAAGGTCAGTAGACCTTTTATTAACATCGAACTTGTAACCTTATGATTATCAAGTTAATAGCATGACCAACTCGGTCGGACTTGACCTGTTGCTTTACAATATTGTTATTATTACTCCTTAACTAAAGATGACTTTCATATGCATATATGATTCCTTAATCAAATCGATCAGAAATATTTGATTTACATAATACTGAGAATGCAATTGACACATGTCCACTTTAACATGAAAGATTAAAAAAAATATTAGTATGGATTTAACTCACTGGTTCAATACACAATATTTAAAAGAAGATTAAAAAAAATGATTGGTAATGTCAAAATCACATGCACAGTTAATGTTTGAATATATTTATTTAGGAGAATAAAACTCAAATACTTACCACACCCTGCTCAAATATCTTCTCGAAATCATGATTGACATTGAATATTAGTTTGAGAACTTCAAGATTATTATGAGAATGACTAAAAGTATGCAATAATGCTTCATAGGATTTCTCTGTTCTCTTTGCCTCTGCAAATAATACAATTAACTATAATTAGTACACTTAAAACACGTACATCACAGTACAGAGATCGAATTTGATTTTGGTGTTGGCAATTAAAGTACATGGTAATTGTTTGAAAGCTATCATTTGATTGGCACCAACCTAGCAGTGGGTAACAATCAGAGAGTATAGTTTTGGATTTGGCAATTAAAGCGGATTCTTCCATTATTTCATTTTTGGACCTGAAACACAATAATATATGAAACATAATTAATTAGATAAAATATTTTGAATAAAAAACACATTATAAATCACTCATCTCACTATTAATATTAAAAAATTAAAAAAAAAAGTTATAATGTTACAAATAAAAAATTCAATTAGAATTAGAAATATTTTTAAATGCCAAAATTGTATAGTAGTTGTAAGCGTTGATCGAGACACTAAGTTATTGATGCATGTGTGCTAGACACTGAATACAGTGAGTTGTGCAACAATAATCTTTAGAGCATGGAGGAAATAAAATAATAAATTTAATATTAAATTATATTAAATACTTACTCAACACAAAGAATACGCCGGGTACAAGTAAGAATGCTCCTGGTAATCCAATAAGTCGCCAGAATTACTTGTTGCGGTGGAGAGAAAGATGACGGTTGATTAAGCTCACTCACACACTTAGCGAGGTTTATAATGAACTTAACAATAGAATCATCAGATATTTTCTCAGATGGCGCAACAATTAAATTTTGCTTGAAAAGTGTCAACTTGTTTGTTAGTTTCTTCCCATGACTGTGTCGAGAAATAGTGATGAAATCTCCACAGATTAATGAAAAAGCTGCAAGCATCATGACTACCTTGGCTTCCCAATGGTAAGTCGATAATATGCTTAGTAGACAGATTGTTGCTAAGTGACAATCTGTATCATTATTCAAACTTTTAAATGCTACCTGTAAAAGAAAATGAACATGCTTGAAAAGGGAAAAAAAATAATGTGGGAATAAAGTAAGAATATAAATAACATTGTTTGGAAGAGAGGAATAAAGATAAGAAGTGATATAAAGACTAAAATGTTCTTGTTTTATAATAATAATAATAATAATAATAATAATAATAATAATAATCAAGGGTAATTTTGTCATTTTCTTCTTATCTCCCTTCCCGGCCTACCGATGCTGAATTTCAATTCAGGGGTGCTATAAATTCCAATTCAATGAGTTGAAGGAATTACAATTCCTTCTAACCAAACAATGTAATTTCAAATGCTAAAGAATTTAGTTGGAAAAGAAATTGTAATTAAAAAACCAACTAAACACGGATCATGTGCAAATTTAAAAAAAAAAAAATTAGAAAAATTACCTCAAAAGAAAGTTGTTTGATTTGATATAAGAGTTCCTTCTGAATGGGTGCTTGTGACATTGGCATGTCTTTCTCAACCCCTCTAAATTCTTGAATGGACTTTTCCGTTATTAGCATGTCTTGTTCAACTTCTCTAGAAACCTAAAGTAAATCACATCATATGTTCCTCCATTATTAACAAAACGTGACAAAAACATCAAACAAGCTTCACTGGCAACTTGAGCTAATAGAACATTTAACATTATTTAATTTTTTTTTAATTTGGGTATATAAACTAGCTTAGTAAAATTTAGTCAAAGACATTAGCAGTGAGGAGTGCTGTTATATATATACATGAGTTAGCATAAAACTACCAAATATAAGTACACTACCGCAAAGAAAACAGTAAAATATCTACGAATTTAACCTACAAAATATCTAGCTAACATGCCCAAGGTACTAAAACGCATTCATAAAATGCAAAAGTTTAAAAGCAGGTTGACAAACCGTGTTAGGGTTGAAAATATTTTCCACTAAGTTGATAACAAAATTTGCATCTAACTCGATGCTGCCATTGACATCATGATGAGTAGCCATTACTTGTTCTGCAATGACAACGTCATCAAGGTCCATATTTGAGAGTGACCTATATATGCAGCACTGTTAGTGGTTGTGAAATCAATGGTTGAGATAGAGGTATAAGATGAGTTGTTCCTATAGACTATAACACGTGTTTCAATACCCTCTTATATAGTCATATGAAATTAGGAATCAAATGGGACAATATAGTACTTATATCAAAGTGGTCAATATTTTTATCTTTGATTCCTAGCTTTGTCTCATGTTTACTTCAATTAGGATTTTTTTTTTCATTTTCAATTCTTTGCTTCAAGCCTACTTCAATTAATTGAGACCTTTTTTTTCTTTTTTAATTCTCAATTCCTTGCATAAACTTTACTTCAATTAAAACCTTTTTCTTAATAATAAATATTGGTGAGAATTTACTTTACTTGTATCAAAAAATTTCATTTTAAATTCAACCAAGCTTCCTCTCCAATGTAGAATTTCTAAATACTATTGCTTTAGGTGATTATACTTTTCTTTTTCCTTGCTACATTCTTGATTGTAATCTGTCTGTTTAATTTGCACTATAAAAAATTGGGTTTAGCATCAATTATCTACTGTTAATTTGAAGATATGTATCTAGCTAGCGTCCATATCACTAATTGATGCAAACTTCTTTATAGACTTGGGTTAGTTTCGTATAAAGATTTGACACTCAGTCAAACAAGGTAACGTTTGATCATAGTCTTTCATACGAAACATACTATACACAAAGTTTCTGAATTCCCTTCCTAGGCAACAATCGTAATCAAACCAGAACTTTTAAAATATAAGAATATATCCAACTTTTCAAGTTATTTTTTAAAAAAATTTGCCCAGGAGGAGATATTTAGTCGGTAGGAATTCTCTCGTAAACTCTGCAATAGCTTAGTCAAGAATCATATATTGTATGTTCGGGCAACTTATGAACATTCTAATATATATCCATCATCAAACATCTATTCCTTTGTCCTAATAAACCAGAGTAATGAAGGCAATAATAGTGTTAAATCTCAGCCATTGTTCTAGTCCAAATCAACCGCGAATGAAGGAAATTTTTCAAAAAAAATGTGGTGGTATTTTCATATATAATGTTTTTGTAACTGCATTTTTTTTTATTTTGGCGCATTATTTCCTTTTCTTTTTGTCTCTACAAGTGCATACTTCTCTCTTTGAGGGCATAATTTTTTCTCTTAGGTTGCATAAATTTCTATCTTCGAGTGGACATTTTTGTGGCTTAGAGTGTATAATTTTGTGCCTTTTATGTGCACAATTTTGGGTTATCAAGTGCACAAATTCAACCTTTCTGTGCACATTTGTGTATCTTCAATTGCACACTTTGTACCTTCTAGTGCACATTTTTGTGTCTTAGTGTGCACAATTTTTGTGTCTTAGAGTGCACAATTTTGAGATGTTGAGCGCACAATTTTAACCTTCAAGTGTGAAATAGAATCGTTAATCTTGAATGCACAAGATAGGCCTAAGGTTCATACTTAATTTTATCAAGATTATTTATCTGGATTAGTTACTCGATCAGATACAGATAAATAAATAAAATAATAACAAACAAAGAAAAGGAACCAGACACCGAAGAATTGTCTACGTAGTTCAGAACTAAACTCCAACGTCTGCGGAGCGACTCATGTCAGCCCAATTGATAAGCTCCCGAGATACCCATTATTTGAGTGCAAACTAGGATGCTTTATAACGTTTTCAGTATCCTTAAATGATAATTTTATGATGATTTGTGCTTTAAATTCGTTAACCACACACAAAGCTACCTTTGGCATGATTTGAGACAGTACAGAGGCCCTAGGAGCTATTAGGAACAAAGAACGAGTTTAAGAAGCAAACCAAGCAAGTCTGGAGCCCCAAAGGACCTGGAATGAAGCCCACATGCGTGTTGGTGCGTGTGGCAACATTCCATCCAGTAGCCAACCACACACGCAACCACGCGTGTGGGAGGCGTGGTTGGGACATTGCGCGAGAATTATTCTAGGGCGAAATTTCGGAGACTATTTAAGGCTCGATCGAATTTCAGAAGAATTTTCCCCTTTTCCATTTTTTGAGAGTTCCTCCTTCTTGCAATTTTTCATTTCTTAGTTTTTAGGATAGTTTAGCTTAGCAATTTCACCTTGTAAGAAAGACAACAAGCTTGGATTGAAGAAACATTTCATTACTGGGTGATCTACTGATCTCTACTACATCTTAATCTATTTTATTTTCATTATCTTGTTCTTAGATTGAATTAGCTATTGTCTTTGAATTCTTGATTATGAGTGGCTAGTTTAATCTAGGGTTTGGATTGTGTGAAATTATGTTGCTAGTGTGATGATCTTATGTCTTATTTTGGATTCAATTGCTTGGATTGTTGGAATTATTTCTATTCGATCTTGTCTATTGATTGTTGTTTTGATGATATCTTGTTTGGATTTGGTCAATCTAGATGAGAGATTGAGCTCTTGAATCTTTAATGTCTTTGATTAGAGTTGGGATTGAAAGCTTTGTAACAATCATAGATCATGTGGACTTCTTAAGAATAGTAGAAAAGTGTGTAACTAAAGTGTTTGATAAAATGTCTCTTAGAACTTTGGTGGCTTAAAGGCACTCTAAGTCCAAGAAACCCTAGTACACAGGGGTGAAAGAGGACTAAGAAGCCACTCCTGAATAGCCAACATCTTTGCTCCGTTTATCCACTGCCTTAGACACACTAGGGTGCAACATAGATGAGCACTATCCAATCCCTTATTTTCTTACACACATTTACTTATATTTGTTTTACTCTCATTCTCACATAAACCTTATGAACCCCTTCACTCTTGAATGATCATTCACCACACTCAAATCCTTAGCATGACTCAATCAATTAAACGCATAAACACTTGACACACCTCCATGTCCTTCCTTCGAGACCGACACTCGGGGAGTCACTGACTTTCCGTTTTATCACATTCATATATCTTTTGACATTTCACCCTAGGCACGCATGTGGCTGTCACCAATCCACTAGCTTATCACCAAAAGATTACAAGGAGCAATACAAAATCATACACACCACGATTTACAAAAATACTCCAACAATATCATTCATCATCTTCGTAACTGACCACGTGCATGCCAAGAACGATCACCACCACTGATACATACTAAACACTCATATAATACTGATTAAATCTCTCAAAATATTGATAGAGAAATAGTAGAGAGCTGGCCGAATTAATACCCTCACTTCATCAATTAAAATCTCCGAATAAACCAATCGAATGCGTTGTTTATATAATGCAAATTCCCAAGAAATTCAATCTGAAATGTTGCAGCTTAAATGCCCACAAATTATGTTGCTCCATCCACTTAGATCATGGCTAAAATATTGGATCTAAAGACGAAATTCGGTTAGAGAGAAATTAGGCCACTGGTTTGCCCACTGACTCTGTTTCATACTGCCTGAAGGACTGAACTGACTTACGTCCAGAAACTATTACAGCACAATAAAATTAACTTATAACTTATCTATGTTTTTGACTAATAATTAAGCCAATAATAGATATCCAAATGTGTATCATTTGTACACTTATAAAGTGCAAATTTTGGTTCGAGGGAATTACAATTTCATTCGTACTTAATTAATTTCCACATAATTCCGAATACTACTAGAATCCCACACAATTTCATTCTCTTTGTTTATCTTTGTTTAAATCTTTATATGAAACAACTATTCAAAATTTGCATTCTTTATATACATTGTTTATATACAACAATCTTTGTATGTTCAGGTGTGGCCGTGCCTTCCCGTGCGGCCGTGCGGTTCACACCACTCAATGTTACGAAATACACCACTCAATGTTAAGAAACACACCACACAAATATGCACTGTGGTGTGTTTCTTAACATTGTGGTGTGTTTCTTAACATTGAGTGGTGTATTTCGTAACATTGAGTGGTGTGTGACCGCACGGCCGCACAGGAAAGCACGGCCACATTTGAACCAAAATCTATATATATATATATATATATATATATATATATATATATATATATATATATATATATATATATATATATATATGAGCAAATACCAATTTTGATTCCACGACTATTAGCAAAATGACAATTTTGGTCTACATAGTTGATGTCTCAGCAAAAGTAGCATGGTTAGTTGTTCTCATTCAAGAACTTGGTCTCACTGTGCTAAAACCACCATGACTATGGTGTGATAATCTTGGTGCTACTTATTTGTGTACAAATCATGTGTTTCATGCCCGAACTAAACATGTAGAAATAGACTACCATTTTGTTCGTGACAAAGTAGCATCGAAGAAACTACAAGTGAGCTAAAAATTTCTACAAAAGACCAACTAGCAGACATATTCACCAAGTCATTCACCACAACCAAATTCAATCTACCTCTTACCATTCATAACCTAACTAAGACTAATCCCTGTACTCATAAATATCTCTCTGATCTTCATGTACTTTGTAAGAGCATCCTTAATAGTGAGATGTTTTTGTGATTTTTGAATAGTTTTTGTAAGTGTGATTAGGAAAGAGAAAATGAGATATGAGGGAAAAAATAAACTAAAGTTGATTTTTAAAAAATAAAAATAAAAAAACATATCTGTCAGGCGCGCCTGACGCACCGGTCGGGCGTTCGCTATACACGAAACTTGCACAACAGTTGTCTACTCTATTTAAATTTTTTTTTTCTTGGGACCATAAAAACCCCTTCAATTGCATATGAACCATACCCTTCTCTCTCTTATTTTCTCTATCTTCCATGTGGCAATTTATCTGACATAATCCCCAAAAAAAACTTCTAGTAGTGACGCTCTAAATACTATTTATCAATACTAAAATTCTTTGCATATTATGTAAGACTTTTCCCATACAATATATATTATATATTGTGGGCTTTAATTATGCGGTGCAAGTGGACTAGGCCCATTAAGTAATAGGTTGGATTGGACATCTAGGTTTAGTCCATATTCCACCATTATGCCTATATAAAGCCTGCATTGATGGGATGCAGCACAGATAATTATATAGCACCTTAAGTTATGGTACTCATACTGCTCAAAAAATACCAGTACACCACTCTGTAGATCTACAGTTCAAGAGGCAACACAATAGAACATCAATTATGGCGCTGTAGATCAACACGATTTATACTTTGACTATTACAATGTTAGGTTTCTCCTAGATTCATTCTATATGGTTAGATCATATTTTAAATCTAACAAATTATTGTTCTCAAACGCCAAGGGCTTGGTTCCGATGAACGACATAAAGTTAAGTTAATCTTTAAGGTGGAAATCAAATATCGGTAGCTCATGCATACCAAACCAAAGGAACATATACACAAAATATATACAACCATTTCTCACTCTTCTGGCACCTAATTCATCTCATTTACTGCAACTTCGAAGAAACTACAGGCTTCTTGAAAAGTTGAAATCAGAAGCAAAATATAATTAAATTAATAGCTGAATTTAACTTGTAGCAAAAACAAAGAAAATGAATTAATTAAACTAGGCATTCAACATACAAATCTCTTACTAAAAAATATAAGAAAATTAAAGCACCTTCCAAATTAAATATATTCATAACTTGTTACTTTTCCAATCCTAAGACCTCATATCAGCACCAATAATAAATTCGGGTACCAACTCGATCACATAGTACTGGTTGATTATTACAATCAAAATCAGAAACACACACTCAATCAAACACTATAGTCTCTTACTGCATAAATAAAAAAATTTATGCAGTAATTTTCTAGTGTTACTACAAAATAACATGGCTAGTATTGCTACAATACAATTTACAAAATCAAATCTAAGAGTTTGACTTATTAAGTACACAAGATATCAAAAGAAATACAAACCCTCATCACCACATGAGCCAAACACTTCATGCCTATATATATAAAACACTAATTAATTATCAAGAAAAAAAAAAGATTAATGATAGTAAGCAGTCGGACCAGGAGCGCTTAATTCCCCTTTGCATGGAAGATTGTTGTGATAATCTTAGCTTAGAGAAGGGCTCAAACTTTTCCGGTGACCGGAGCCGGAGAATGGATCAAAGAAGTGAAAACGGAGAGGAGAAACCCTATGCCGGAAAACCCTAATTCTTTTAGCCATGGCCAAAAACAAAAACCCTTTGGAGATTTAAGGTTTGAGGATTGATGTGAAGACGAAATTAAAGAAGATGAGGGGATGTAAGGCTATATATATATATATGTGTGTGTGTAGCAAAAAGTATTTGTGATTTGTGGGAGCAAGCTGTTTGTTGGTGCTGGCTAGCATATGTATAACTAGGGTCCATTTCAAAATTTGTGGAGCACGCATACCTTTTTATCTTTTTTTGCCAACAAATTGGCTTAAAGTCAACAAAATAGAAACAAGAAATTATTAACAACAATGATTACTTAGTTTCAAAACTTCATTCATAGCTACGTTATAATAGGCAAGACATTATCATCTTTGTTAACTTTTCTTCTCCTCTTCTCATCTTTGTTAACTTTTAAGTTTCAAGCACCTACTATTACATCAAAGGTTATTTCTAGTAGTAAATGTGCAATTTTATTTCATAATACTAGCTTAATAACCAAGTACCTTGTGGTCGCTTAATAACCAAGTACCTTGTGGTCTGATGGCATCAGTGTTACCATACCAAATGGAATGTCACAGGCTCCAGTGTTGCAAAAATCCCACCTAGACGTCGATTAGGCACTAGGCGTTGGTTGTCCACCTAGTATATCACCATAATCACTGGTCATGACATCGTTTTGAGCGAAATAATCTTAAATTATTCAAACTCTAGATTTTTTTATGTTAATATTTAATATTTTAGTATTAACTATTAGTCTTAAAAAATTAATTTAAGTAATTTTTTTTTAAATTAAAATAAAAAATACACGGATGACGATTAATCGCCGCCTTGGCACCTGAGGAGCACCTAGCGATTTTTTTCAACCATGCTCATCCCAATTAATGATGTTGGCATAAACACTACGCCAAAAGTTAAAATCTTTATTGGTCAAACCAACTCTTTTCATCACTACGCCAAAAGTTAAATTTCTTCACTGATCAAACCAACTCTTTTTCCATTGCTTATTTTCTTTAGTAATGTTAAATTATTTTTAAATTTGATTTTTTGTGTTTAATAGTACTTTAATGTAATTTCTAAATGTATAAATTTTATATATACTAATACTAAACTTAATATTATGAAAAATTAAATTAAGAATAATTGTAGTCAAGCCTGGTTATTAACCGAGCCAGACAAACAAAATGGGACGGGAGAGTACAATATAATTAATAGCGAATATGCAACTATATTTCTTTATTTGCATAGCAGTCAGCGTCATGTTTCGATTGAAGGATGTCGTATTTGGTCCTTTAAGCTAACACTATCAGTTTCAATGGCAGGATACTTGACGAGGCCCTCCTTTAGATGCGGGATCTCAATCAGTACCCTCATATATATGTAGTTGATTTAGTTATGGAGAGGTTAAATTGAGAATAATAGAGACAAAATGCAGCTAATCATACGCATGCAGAGACTTCATTTTCAAGTGCAGTGAGGAACACTTTAGCATAGGATGGGGGATGTGAAAGGGGAAGAAGGAAAGGAATGGGAATGGGGAAGTGGGGGCGTTTGTTAAGGGTGGATTGTTTGGGGAACAAAAGGTAAGATGCGCATGGCATTATGTGTGCCCTAAAGTTGGGTCTCTTTACTATTTTAAAGTGTAAGAGTGTGTGACACTCCAAAAAGGTCTTTCTTTTGTGCAGTTTTGAATTTTTGGCTCTTTTTTGCATTTTCTCCGTTTGGGGGTTTGGTTCAAGAAAAAGGGGCCTACAAGTTTGTCATATCCATATCATGTTTTGTCCCAACTCACTAATCAAGATCTCCATGTTTAACAATCTTTGACAATTTGCTAAGTTGATAAACTTGAACCTTATTCATTTGGCCGGTCTAATCTAAATTGATTAATATATATTTTGTTGTTGCTACTACATTTTTCACTTAGATTAGAGTAACTTTGGGAACACTGTACAGAAAATATTTTTTAAAAAATATTTTTTTCAAAAAATAAAATCATTTTCGTTTTTTATTTTTCGCTAAAAGATTAAAAAATGTATTTTTTATTTGGTTCATTTTTTTTAAAAAAAATAAACATTATATTACACTATTTCTTACAAAATATTTAGTATTTTAATGATGATAATAATTAATATTCATATTAAAATAAAACTATGAATTAACATTTATAATAGTTATAAAGTTTATTAATAATTACAATAAAAACAAATAAAAATTTTTTCACTTATGACTTATTATAATAAAAAAATACATAAATTGATAAATATAATATTTCCCATGAATCTCATAAAACCCTTCGTAAATGCACACAAACTACTAAAGAAGTGTACACAGGGTGGCTTGTGTGCATTCATGCTTGGCAAATTACACACAATCTAGTTTATGTGCAATCATGTAGTAGCATGTGTGCATTTATGAAAGGTCTCATGGGACTCACAAGAAGAGGTGAACTCATATGATTATCTGTGTGTATGTAAAATTTACTTTTTATTAGAATGTGGACCAGACCAGGTTAAGATTTTTATTGTTGGGCATGGACAACCCAATTTAATTAGGTATTGATAAATGTAATTACTTTTATTTTTTTTATTTTTTTAGTTGTGGATCGGGACAAGATTTTTATTGTTTGGTTCGGCTTAGCCCAATTCGATCATATTTTAATAGGTTATTGATAAATGTAATAAGTTTAAACTAAAGAAATTTAAAAAAATAAAATATTTTTAAATTTGTTGGGTTATGGACCCGGCAAGCCAACATTTTTATTATTTGGTCCAACCTGACCAGACTCATATTTTAGGCAAATTATGTTCATTTTTAGTATATTAAAAATTCATTTTTAATATACTGAAAATTCATTTTTAGGTAATATACCAAATAATGAACCTTCAATACACAAAAATTGGATCTTCAACAAATGAACATTCAATGTATTAAAATGAATATTCAGTACACTAAAAAGGAATTTTATGTCAACGATTCACCTTACAAGGTGAACCATGGCCCATAATATAAAAATTGCATATTTTAACTGAACTAGCCTAGTCCAGTTCAAATAATAACCACACAGTTTGTGAGCCAATTAATCCACCAATTTGACACCATTCAAAGGAGGAGTGGGAGAGAGAGAGGGGGGAGGGAGACGGAGACGGAGGGGAAGAGAGAGAGAGAGTTGAGCGTGAGATAAAAATTTTAGAAATGTCTTTTGAGTAAAAATATCGAAAGATATTTTCTATTGAAATTGATCATTTCTCCTTTGACCAAAATAAATATTTTTCGTTAACTTCATTCTGAGATGATAGTCAAACACTGCAAAAATGACTTCCAAAAATTATTTTGTAGGTTTCCAAACTAACCTTTAAATTACACCTTTCAATATTCACCTTCTAATCAACCATAACTCATTTGTTAATTGTTATTTTATACTCTCTATATCACTTTATTTGTCTACTTCACTCTTTAGCCGTCTCAAAATAATATCCTCTTTTCTAATTTATTTATATATATATATATATATATATATATATATATATATATATATATATATATATCACTAACTTTTTACTTCTCTCAATTTATCCTTTTGACTATTTTTTATGTGTCTCAATTCACCTCTTTTTAAAAGAGCAATTTGTACATCCCTCTTTATTTGTCAACTTTCCCTCTTAATCATTTTCAAGATAATGTTCTTCTCTAAAAATGAAAAAAAAAATAAATAAATAAATAAAATTGGGATGCTTGGGAGGGCCAATTGAAAAACCAACATGAAACACATCAATGGAAAGCTGTAGAAAATTTTGGGCCTTTTCGTTTTTGGCCCACTAATAAAGCACTTATGGCCCAGTGAGAGCTTAAGCCCATTATTGCGGATAACAATGGGGCAAATTATCGGCCCATTATGCTATGGACTCAGGTCCACCTTGCAAGTGGACCTAAGTCCATGTTCACAATTTTAAAACTCTTCACAGTTTTATAACTTTTTTTATGTTCACAATTTTATAATTCTTTTTATGTTCACAATTTTAGATCTTAATATACAAATTACATTACTCAATATTTACAATTTTTGAACTCTATACTCACAATTTTGTTATATAAATTCAAAAATTGTTCAAAAATATGAGTATAGAGTTCAAAATTTGTGGTCCACACAGCTATATGGATCATAGTCCACACAATTATTTGTTATACAAAACATAAAATACAAATAGTTTCATTGCATGGATTCTCTAGTCTTACTCTTTAAATTTTAATTTTTGATGCAACGAGCACTCATAAGCTTTTTTTTTTTAATCTTCAAAAAAAAAAAAAAAAAAAAGCTATTTTTTTTTTTCATGTGAATGCTAATACAAATATCTACCTAAAGATTTTATGTTTGAAGTAAAATTGTCAGTAAAAAATAAAGTATATTTTCCAAACACAAAATAGGATAGACCAAATCCCTTGACCCTTATCCCTTATTCTGTTATCGGGGCTCGGGCTCTCGGCTTCTTCTTCTCCACTCCACAGCTCACCACTTCTCCCTCGTCTCGGCGACACTCCGGTCAGGCGGCCCTCGCTCCTCAGACCTCACTTCACCGGCTCACCGGCGACTCTACGTACGCGACTCAGGCACTCAGAGGCGACCGTCAGCGCCGGCTCTGCTTCACCGAGTCACTGAAATTCAAGGCTCAAGGTAAATTTTTAGTTTTTTTATATTAAAATTGAAAGGGATTTCATACGTTATATGCTGCCATTGCTCTCCCTTACTTCCATTTTTGTATAGACAGAAAAGGCTACACTAAACACACAACTGATTAGCAATGGCCGCAGCTTGTATGCCTTCATCTTCTTGTTGGAATCTCACAGCCAAATTCCAGAGTCTCTCACTCAACACCGCCCACAGCAGGACCACTGCTTTCTTCAGACCTCTCAGCTTCTCGGCCAACGTTTCGCTCAATCTCTTCTCCCACGGTAAACATTCATTACTCGCTCAAATTTTCCACTCAATCTCTTCAGTTTCTTCGTTTTTTTCTTATTTTTGGGTAAAATTGAACCAGGGACTGTCTCGCTGAGCCCTATGCAGAAGAGGCCGCTTCGTCGGTCTATCGTGTGCGAAGCTGCCCCGCCGAAGAAGGCGGATTCGGCTGCGAAAAGGGCGCGACAAGCTGAGAAGAGGCGTATTTTCAATAAGGCTAAGAAATCTGAGGTCAGAACTCGTATGAGGAAGGTGGGATACTCAATTCCTAAACTCTTACATTTCTTTCCAATACTCCAAATACTAATTTACATTATTGAATGTGATTGGAGTTAATAGTCATAATATATTTATGAAAAGGGATTGATTAGGCGTTGGGGTGTTTGGTAAATAGTTGTTAGCTTATTGTGTTAATGAGTTTGACTATTTGATAGCATTAGCTAACTGTAGCATTAGCTGATTGTAGAAAGATGTTTGGTAAATTAGCTCTTAGCTGATAGTTAATGACATGCAAAATAACTTTCTCAAAAAGCTGATTGAAATAGTTGCTTTGAGTAGCTTTTTGAATTTTAGTGTTTTGGAGCAATTACGAAAACCTAATTAATCAAACACTTATATTGGTTGTTTAACCAAGTCAATTGGTCAAACACTTATATTGGTTGTTTAACCAAGCCAAAATTGGTTTATAAGCTAACTATGTTACCAAACAAGGCCACTGTATTGTCAAAATTCAATCTTGTGCAATTGCATATGGTTCATTTTTAATATACTGAATCTTCATTTTTTATGGTTTATTTTGATTGTAACTTTATTTTTAGTATACTGAAGGTTCATTATTTGGTTTAGTATCTAAAAATGATCGTTCATACATTAATAATGAACCTTCAGTATCGTTCATACATGGTCCGTGGTATAATTTGACCTCGAAATTTCTTTTGGTTATTGCAACCGCAGTTGAAGGTAAAATGTTCTTCGGTTCTTCCAAAGCAGGTTGATTTTGCTACTGGGGAATAAGTTTTGTATGGTATTGTAAGCCTGGAATAACAAATGTATATATCATCATTATGTGAGAATATTATGGGAATAACTAAAAACTTCATCTATTTGTTGTATCCCCCTTAAAAGTCAAGGGCTTTGAACAAATTGGGATGATCTACTATTTTAGGTAGAAGTTAAGTGGATTTGAAGGATATTAGTACGCAAGAAAGAAGAGCTGTTCTAAATGCTCTTTACCCAACACTATGAGAAGATAGTTCTTTTAAAAGTTGCAATTTAAAAATTTGTACTTGTTTTTATCCCATCATTTTGTTTTGTATTTAGAAGTCAAAGACAATGAGTGATAAGAGTCGAGGACTTGAACTTGAATACGGGTATTGTATTTTGAATTGAGCAGTTTTTTATTTATCTTTAAATTAGTGTTGATTCTTCTTGGATGGTTATTTAAAAGCTTTATGAAAGAATAGATTGGTTCGGCTCTTAGGCTTTCCAGTTTCCACTTGTAGAGTCTTGACTGCATGAAATTAATAATTCTGAGAATAATTGAAAACTAATAGAAAAAAGATATTGATTTTGTTGCAAACTCAATTTATGTTTGGTGTTTTCCAGGTTTTGGAAGCATTAGATGGACTGAGGAAGAAACGTGATGCACAGCAAGACGAAGTTCTTGAAGTTGAGAAACTAATTGCAGAAGCGTATTCAGCCATTGACAAAGCAGTGAAGGCTGGGACAGTTCACAGGAACACAGGAGCACGGAGGAAATCTCGCCTCGCAAGGAGAAAGAAAGCAGTCGAGATTCACCACGGTTGGTATGTTCCTGCCCCTGCTCCCGATGCCACACCTATCCCCCTGGCTACCGTCTAGTCTAGTGTAGATTATTTCGTGCCGGTGTGTATAGCAGTGGCATTGTGGGAGGGGAGAAAAACCTGAGTGAGTTCCTTCCCCTTTAACCATGTGAGAATGACACACTATTCTTGTTTGTGATTATTTTGTCCCTCCTATTTACAAGCTTCTCCTTTCCCAAAACTTTCATCTATCAGTATGACATACATTTCTTGTATTTGTTAAGTAAATGGTTGTCTGTGTTAGAAAGATCCTTTCTTGTTTTTTTTAGTACTATTGACTCTATTATAAGGTAGTATATGTTCTATACTTTCTCTATTTTTTGCAGCTCAAAAAGTCAATACCAAGTAGTATTTGTTCTATACTTTATCTGCTGCAATTTAAAGAGTCAATAATCCACCATCAAAGATCAATTATGTGATATTTTCTTACGGAGAGTCACAGAGGTGTCATTTGAGCACAAGGTGCTTGGCAAAGAAAGTGAGTTGTTTGCACCATCTTTCTGATGCTTCCTATAAAATCTCAACATGTTTGCAAGTTTAGAACATGAAAGGCAATAAAGAGTATAAATACTATTAACATTGTTCCCTTATAACCGCCTACAACTACCACTCTACTTGACTGGTTGGGTTATAGGGGCTATAACCCTATCAAATGGTGTCTCAAACATTCCTATTTATTGACTACCTCAAATTAGCCAATTCCATTACAAATTAATTGAACAAAACCATGTCAAATATTCAAATGATATAAAATTTACTTCAATATAACATTTTACTTTAACACACGTCATATTTGGTAACAACTTTTGAAAGAAAAGTGTTAATTGTATTTTTTTAAAATGTTACTTCCCTCATCAAGTCATCAATGACCTATATTGATTGACAAAAAGAATAATTATAAACAAATAAAAAATAAAAATAAAAATAAGAAGAGTTAAAATCTTAGCTAAGATGGCTAAGAATACAAACTTGTGACCACAAGATCACAAGTTCAAATCTTAACCCTCTTGGTTTAAGCTAACCAACTATAAACAACCTGGCAAATTATTGCATGGACCATGGTCCACACAGCTGTGTGGACCAAAAATAAAAAGTACATTATTTTTGTAGTAGGTACATTATTTGATAGTATATATCAAATAATGTACCTTCAGTACAAAAATAATATACCTTAAAATAATGTACCTACAGTACAAAAATAATGTACCTTCAATGTACTTTTTATTTTTGGTCCACACAATTGTGTGGACCATGGTCCATGCAATAATGATTGAAACAACCTAAGCTAGTCCTTTGCTGATGCTCACAAGCAAGATTTACTCTCATATAATGGCTTCAAGTTTCCTTAATAACCCACCAAAAAAAAAAAAAAAAAAAAAAAACAGGTTAAAGTTCCATTGTAACTACACTATATATGAGTGTACCTACCTAATTCACATCTGTGCATCTATTATTACAATAGTCTATCTGCTACAATCCTAAGAAGCAGAGAATTTGAAGTTTATAGCTACAAATTCACAGAATAGAGTTGTTCCTGGCTCAGATGCAGATCGTGCAGCACAATATCGTTTCATTTCTCACCAACGAATTTGCTAGTGTGTGCCGATGAGAACCATGCACCTCAAACCTTAATCAATAGTTTTGCATCAAATCTACGATAGGATCGTTTAACGCAGACATGCACACTCAATCAGATGCCTCTGAACGCTGGCGTTTAGCTGTTTCTATCAGTGCATGCAGAAACTTGTCGGGTTCACAGCTGTGAGGGTTCGCGAGTGCTGCATGTGCCAAGAACGGGAGCTTTCTGAGTGATCTTCCACTCAACCCCTGCAGAAGTGAGTTAGTGACCATGTGTTTGTCCTCATTTCATGGTAGTCAATGTTATAAGACTTATCAAGCTAAGCCTGAAATTCATATTTCATATACCTCACATGATTCTGCAGCTTCAAGCAATAGTTTACACAGCTGAAACTGTGGTTGAGATCCTGGTGTCACAGCTTTGCCGATGTGGTCTCTCAAGCTAGAAAAAATTGGAAATATTAGCTGTTCAGCACCCTACACGGAAATTGTGGATTGATTTAGTCAGTAAATCAGTAGTACATTACACTTAGAGGTAGCATTGAATTGACAATTCATTAGAAAAATTACCAGTGTATGTGAATTTGACAGTATTCCAGCCCTTAGGAGTTCTTGCAAGCAAGACCTTAGTATTTCATAGCGTGCTTGAAGAGTTGGAGGCCCCACATATGCTTTAATATCAGCTCGATCCACAAAAGCTATATCTGGAAAAAGAAAAAAAAAAAAAAAAAAAGGTATTTGAACTTGAGTTTAGGAACCCTCACCTCCTTAATCAACTATACAAAGGGTCAATGACATATCAGAAATCAAATTAGGCTTTTGATTTCCTGATTACACTGTACTGCTCAGCCTGCTCTACTTACTAGAGACATAAATGTTCTTTCCCTTTTTTACCACAGATTTCTACTTTAATTACCAAATACTGGGAAATATACCCAAAAGATCCAATTATTGGAGAATTACTAGATATCCATTTAGTAAACTAAACTGATGGGTATAGCATTGTTCCTTTGAAGAAAATGAGAAACCCAAAAAACCATGGAAATCATTCAATGGCCGTAAAAGACTTTATGACAAATAATTTTCAGGGATAAAGCATGTAATGAGGTTCCCAAATTAGTGTCAGAGTTTAATTAGAGGCCTACCAATAGCTGCAGTGATATTGGATGTTGTCAGAATTATGACATTTGGTGCTGATTTCAACTTGTCAAGCTGGGTCAACAATGCATTCACCACCTGTAAATTTAGTCATGATCCAATGAATAAATTCTTGCAACATGATAGAAACACACTTAATTTTTTTTAGAATTTAGTTCCTGATAGAAATACAAGATAATTATACCCGTATAGAATCCGAAGGTTCTGACCCAGACAAAGCAGCTTTTCTAGCAGCAGCAAGACTTTCAACTTCATCTAAAAAAGGAGTTAATCCTAAGAATTATATATGCTAAGGGAAATGCATAATAAGCATCGAAATAACAATTACAGTTTCCTCACCAATCAATACAAATACCAAATTGCTTTCTTCCTCTACCATTTCTTGAATTTTTGAAAATAGTTTAGCAACCTACAATAAAAATTACACTGTTTACAAATCTTGAAAAGAACAAAATTTTGCAGAACATAAATGTCATGGAGAATACTACTCCGTATTAGTAAAATAAGCTGGAGGCTCACACAAATGAACTTTAAATGCTTGGTGCTGGCTATGCAAATTCCAAATGAAATATATGGGATAACTGTAAATTGTGCCAAATATAGTTGGGGGTGGGGGTTGTCAACTTAAATGCTGAGCTCAACTACTCCACTATAGTTGGAATCTTGAAAAGAACAAAATTAGTAAAATAACTTAAAGAGAAGATGATTTATTACCACTGCGTTACAACTTACAAAGAATCCATCTTTGAGTTCATGAATATGAAACAAGATTATGGTTTACATTTATGGATTGTGAAGAATCAATAATCTGCTCCTATTTACTTATAGATTATTAGACTAAATAAGCTAAAAGGTGCTGCACAACTCATAATCCATAATTTTACTCCTTAGAAAGTTGATTATTTAATCCACAATACAAGAAATCAGATTAAATAAGTTTTAAAAACATGCACAATGTACCTTTGAGATTTTAAGAAAATTTGACTTTGCAGTTTGCAGTCAAGAATTATGCACCATTCATGAATGCAAATTCACAAAGGCAATAGATTCATTTACCAATACTGTGCCGCATGACACACAACATAAATTTATATATGCATGTGAATGTGTGTGTATTATAGTATAGTCTGTAGTAAGGATTTAAAAAAAAAAAACTGGTTAGAGTTAATAGAATTTTAACTGCCATTGATAAAAAGAACAACATGCCCTCACATGTTTATTTAATGATAAAAATAATGCTACCCAGTATTCTTTCAGATCACATGACTAAATAAGCTAGAAGAGGTGCCAATGAAGACTACCAAGTAGGTCAATCCCTGACCTAAAGAGAGGGAGGTCAATCCCCAAGAGGAGTAATTCTGGTTGGGGTATCTTTGTCCCTCCAGATAGAGTGCACTTCATCCCCTTCTGTTTAGGTATATTGTTCATGCTTATTGCTGTTGCAATTGGGCCTTTAGTCATTGTTTTATTTTGTACTGATTAGCTAAAATAATTATAATTGAGTTCTATTCCTCATTTCCTCATTGTCTCAATTTTAATAAAAACACAAAAATTAAAAAAAAAATTAAATTAAATTAAAAATGAAGCTAGAATAGGTACTGCCTACAAAGTTATTTGCTGGCAAGTTAACATAAAATATTAAAATTCAAGCATGAAGTCCTTCAAGTGTTTCAAGTGTTATTAGTTCAAGCTTAAGTCAGAAATCTGAGTTGATATACGTAACAGTAAAAAGGTATAAAAGTTGATGCAAAGTTCAAACTGCTCTGTGATACTTACCAACTTGCCGCTTTCAGAAAACCATTTACTAAACAAGGAGTGTGCATTAACTTCTATCAATTGGCATTGCGGATATCTGAGCTTGTGGCATAGCAAGAAGTCATTTAAATGAAATAGTAAATAAAAAGGAATTACCAAAAATCAAGAGCAATGCACAAACCTAGAGTTAAATTGAATTGAAAGTTTGTGTGCCAGTGCTTTACACAAAGATGTCTTGCCTGTTCCTGGAGGCCCATGAAGAAGAACAATTCTGCATAAAATTTCAAATGAGATTAGTAAAACACTAAAGTGAATTTGCAATATTGAGGACTGAACAACAGGTTGTAAATTTATTACTGCCTGAAATGTATATGCACTTAAAAGTGAAGAAATATTGAGGACTGAACAACAGGTTGTAAATTTATTACTGCCTGAAATGTATATGCACTTAAAAGTGAAGAATTGTTAACACTAGTTAATAAAAATTTCAGCACACAAGGCCTCCATGCACTAGAAACATAATTAGTTATGTTTGAAAAGTGCTTTTACATGATTAAGAAAAGCAATGTAGCAAAGGATCCTTAGAAATTAAAGGCATGGAAAAAAATACTTTGAACCAACTATAGACAGGATGCTTCTACTTAGAACTTTTATTCAACACCATGAGAAGCTAGAGATAATCCTACGAAGAGCTTGGAAGCATGAAGCATTGGTAGTGCAAGATATTTTATATTTAGTACACTTAAATTTTGCAAGTCTAATAATAACCAATTGGAGCATCAAAGCAGAGCCATCTGTATGCGAATCACTTAGTCAGTTAAACCTTTGGAACAAATAAAACCTAAAAATTAGAAACTAAACAAAATGTAACTTTTCCATGGAGAAGAAACCAAAGAAAAAGAAATTTTAGATAGAAGACACTAAAATCACTGACTAGTAAATAAAAATAAGAGCATAGTATCAACAAGTCTAAAAAATAAGAAAACAAAAATATTACCTGTTCCAAGATACAAGGAAAGGATCAACACCCTTCTCAGTGAAAAGCAAAGCGCTTGCTGCATATCGCAACAACCTCTGCTTGAGACCAGATTCGTAAATTAAGCTGTAGATACAAAATGATCATGTATGCTTCCCCATTTGTTTATCTTTGGAGTGTTCAAAGAAGAAGCATACCTTTCCCACATTCCATCAAATTCTTTTGCAGGAAGAATCCATTCATTAAATGTAGAAAGCTGGCCATCCCCACTCATTTCTTCACATGGTCCTTCCTCACTAAGCTGAGGAATCAAAACAGATCACTTAAATATGTAAAAAGTGAAGTTTCAATCATGAAAAACATAATCTGTGCAAATGGGATATTATCCTTTTTACTATGTTAATCTGGGATGGTATCATTCTTACTATGTTGCTCTTTTATCTTTCACAATTTTACCAAAGATCACAATTCACAATGAGTCTTGTGTGCAATATGCAATAACGTACAGTAGATAGCAGGGTTAAATCAACAAATTGCTTTAACTGTTTGATGCACTTATTGAAACATTGAGATGGTAAGGGAACACACCTGAAATACATGCACAACAGGTTTAACTTGCCAGAACAAAAGAATATGACCATTCTCCAACCACATATCTACAAAACCAGCAATTATGTGCAAATGAAACTCAAAATAAGTTGGCATACATTGACTTCTTTCACTTCCAGAAGTCTTCCCGAAAATAATAGAGCTTCAAGTCTGCATCCCAACTTAAATACCTGTGTCACACACACATATCCGCTGCACATTTTCCGCAAGGAGGGGATTATCAAGTGGAACTGGAATCGGACCATCAACATAGCTCATACTCCTCTTTTCCAGCATTCTGTACACAAAAATAGGCGTGCAGTGAGGCAAATAAAAGCTGATGTACAAGCAGTCAAAAGCACCTAGAAATCAATTTAACCACAAAATTCATCAGATGCAAATGGTGCAAACGATCCAATAAAATCTATAACAAAGGGCCATAAATTATTAATAATACAGAATCAAGCAGAACTTGACTAATGACGAATACGCCAAGCTAAGACTTTCTTAATTAATAAATTAGTAAACTCTAGTGAACGTCCTTCCAAGCAGGCAACATAAATTAGCTCTTAGTACACAATACAGAACCTGAAAATACCTTTCAACCGCTAAACGGATATCATCTAGGCGAGCTGTACTAGAGGGCTTCAAGCAAACCTCAACTGCAAGAACAAGATGTGAACTTTCAAACCTTAAAACTCATTTCCCCCCCTTTGGGGGGAAAAAACAGATATACAAAGCTCAAAACTTTCTGCGATACAAAATTGGAAACTCCGCAAAATAGTTCATTTGGAAACATAAAAGCTTTGTATGCAATCAGTTTAGCTAAAGTAAACGGACCAAAGAGGCGTACGGATAAACCAACGACATATGGAACAGTGACAAACCTGATACAAGGATCTTTTCTTCCTGGACCCTGGGAGGCGATTTTGGCAGTGGAGGCGGCTCCTCAAGTACTCCATTGTGGTCGGAGACGCCGCCATCAGGGGCACTCTCCATGGAAACTTCCATAGGAGCACTCATTTCGGAGACTTGAGCAACTCGGAATCGCAGTGCAAATGTGCAATCGGAAATTTGTGAAGAATCGCCAAAACCCTAGGAAGGAAGGAATGGGAGCAAAGCAATGGTTCTTTTGTAAAACTGAGCGCGGGAAAATTATTTGGTACTCCGTACTTGGTTTATGTACAAAATTGCCTGTATAAAAACCGCCAATTTTGCCAATTTTGCAATAATGATAAAATAGCGATCCGCTGATAACTGATTGTGTTAGTGAGTTTGATTACTTGATAACACTAGTTGATTGAAAAAAAATGTTGGTAAATTAGGTGTTAGCTATTAAATGCAAAATGACTTTCTTAAAAAGCTTATTGAAAAATCTATTTTGAGCATCTTTTTGAATTCTATCATTTTGGAGCAATAAACTGTTACAAAAAGTTAATTAATCAAACACTTATATTGATTGTTTAACCAAGTCAAACAACTAATAGTGATCCAATAAATTAAAATTGACTAATAAGCTAACTATGATATTAAACATGACCAAAATAATTTATGGAAAGAATTTTACAGTAACCTACTTTAAAATGACATCAACTAAATATAGAAACTTACAAGGTGGTATTGTAATTCAACAACAGGTAAGCCATTTTTCTTATTTCGATTGATATATTTTTATTTTTTGTTTTTTTTTTATACATTAAGTTTTTCAGTATGCTAAATTAATTCTAAGAACATCCCCTTTAATAAGATTTTTTGGTAGTTTTTGCAAGCCAAATAAGATTTAGGAGGGGAGAGAAAAAGAAAAGGAAAAAGAAAATTGTCAGACAAAAAAAATTGTATTATTTGGTAAAGAGACAGTCTCACCGTTTGATGGTCGCTGGTCACTTTGTTGCATGAAATTTCGTCAGAATCTTACTAGTGGGTTGCTGGAACCTAATGACCTGTGATTTTTTAGTTTCATTGCATTAAAATGAATTGTTGATGAGTGTAATTGTATATTTAAGAAAATTAGGGGACCAATTGACTTTTCAGTTTTCAGCTAAAGTTCGACGGCCTATTTTACCATTTTACCATTTTCCTTTCTTTTTTTTTTTTTGTTTGTAAAGTTAAAAGGTTGAATTTGTAACGACTAAATGAAATGGTATAATTAAAATTGCATAAATGATGGATTAAAACACATTTTCGTCCATATAAAATAAATAATTTATGTTATTTTACTTGTGTTGTCCCTTTAGATAAATTTTATGGCCCTTATCCCAAAGGCCAGCCAATCAGCCATCACTGTTTGACTATTATTATCATATCAAGCCATCAAGGAATCTAATTTTCAAACCCTCCAATCGTCTTTCATTCCTAGTCCCAAACATGAGGCTCTCCTTGTCTCTAAGATAACATGGCCCATACAATACACCACTTCACCAATAATACCATTCCAATTCCACCAAAGACCACACTATGAAGAGAAACCAAGAGGAGGAGCCAATTGAGGAGGACATCAACACTACTTCTCATCATCACAACCATGAAATCACCAAGGCGGCGGCGCAAGCGTGGCACGCCCGCCAAAGCACGTCCCGCCCCGCCACGTCAGAGTTCGACGCCCGGCGCCTCAATTTCAAGGCCTGGCCGACGAGGTTCGCGGTGGAAGCGATGAGGAAGGCGTTGACGGCTAGCAATAATGAACAACTGGATTACAACAATGGCGCTATAATAAGCAGTATCGATGCTAGGAAATGGGATTTTGGAGAGTCCCTTTGGGACTATTATGAGATTGTGACTGTGGCTAAGAAGTTGGAGGTTGGGTTACTGCTGGACCACCCATTCACTTCTCCATTGGATGAGCCAATCCGGATTAGGAAGAAGAAGGTGCACAAAGAGGGTAAGAATAGCTTGAGGAATTTGTTTAGTAAGATTTCTTCCAAGAGATTTAGTGGAAATGATGTACCACTTGATTAAGTTATTGTCTTACTAAACAAATTAAACCAATTTTTTGTTACCCTTCTGCCAAATGTAGTATAGTATATATCCCTCTTGTAGATTTTGCCATTTAAATTTTAATTAAATTGCTCGACTTTTAGTGTTGAGTTGTCTCACATGATACTGAAATTTTAAATAATATTGTATTTCTTTTGTGGCATATTCGATGTTCATCCAAAGAGTAATAATATATAATAGAGTAAATACCCAAAATGGTCCCTCGACTATAACATAATTCACAAATTGGTCCTCGACTATTGATTTAACACAATTAAATCCTCAACTATTCAATTTTTACCTAATTTGGTCCTCCGTCAATTCATCCGTCCAAAACTTGTTAACTTTAAGGTCATATGCGTAATTTCATCAAATTAAGACCTGATACGTCATCTTTCTATTGTTTATTATCTCCCTTTGCATTTTTGAAGCCATTGTCGCTAGGAAAAACAGTGGTCGCCTGGTCGGTTTCAGACCCGGAATGTAGTTGGGTATGATGACAATGGACTCAAAAATGCAAAGGGAGAATAATAAACAATAGAAAGATGACGTATCAGGTCTTAATTTGATGAAATTACGCATATGACCTTAAAGTTAACAAGTTTTGGACGGATGAATTGACGGAGGACCAAATTAGGTAAAAATTGAATAGTTGAGGATTTAATTGTGTTAAATCAATAGTTGAGGACCAATTTGTGAATTATGCTATAGTCGAGGGACCATTTTGGGTATTTACTCTATATAATATTATCTAGAGATGTAGACGATGCGAAGTGAGGCGGATAGTACTCTCTCCAACCCCAGCAAGGGTTTAAAAATCCTTATCATCCTTAAACTCATTATATTCTCCAAATTTCATTCTCATTCCCTTCCTAACTTGTCAAGGTGAAGGGAAAGATTTCCTATCGAGTACGAGTGCAATTGATATTTATAATCCTATCTATGGTCTAATAAACTAGTCTCGATTATAATTTATAAATGATTCTTATTATTAGTAGCTACTACTCATTTCCATGGGTGCCTTATAAAATTGAAAAAACCATTCTCTTATGTTTAGTGCATTATGACTCGTAATATGTAAACATTCAATTAATTTTATATACTAACCCCTTAAATGTATTCAAAATATAAAAAATTTAAAAATTATTAATATTATGAGTTTAAAAAAGTCATTAAATAAAATATATACTATTTTGTAAAAAATTATAATCGTTAAAAAAAAAAAAAAAAAAAGTGATTCAATGATGGGCTAATCTTGGGCCTCAAGTGGGCCATCCAGCCATCTTTACCTGCACGGCTACACCAAATCAAAATTGAAGGTTTATTTTTAAAATCTTTTTATATGGATCAAAAGGGAGGGAGAACCCTATCAAATTATTGTTGTGTGGACCATAACAAAAAATATATTTATAATACATTAAAAAGTACATTATTTGTGTACTGAATTTACATTATACAAAATAATATATTTTCAGTACTCAAATAATGCACTTTACTTAAATACAATGTACATTTTTAATATATACTTGATGAGGCCATGGGACCTCGGAGTCTATTTTATTGGGAAAGTCTTGGCCCAACCGTCCGAGCGGGGTGTCCATCTTTATGGGTGAGGTGTTGGCCCAATAAGAATAATGGAAATCTATTGGACTAAAGAAAAAAGGAGGTTTTGGAGTAAAATATTATAAAAGGTGTTACCAAGGGTATCAAACCCACAATCTCTCACTTAACAAAACGAGCACTAATCACCCAAATCACTCAAGATCTTGTGTATCAAAGAGCATGAAGCTCCACTTATGCATGAGAGTGCTAGAAGCAAAGTAGTGTGGGGGAAGGGGTGGGAGACGTGTATATCAAAGAATGAAGGTTACTCGATGTCGTCCATTTGTTAATCATCCGTGAGTCTTTCAACAATATAAATATGGTGTCTTCCCTCCTCTTAAAAATCATCAATTGGCTCACCAAACTCCTTCTAGTCCAGTGGCTTGGGTCCTATCCCTTTCGCTGGGATACTAGGGTTCAATTCTTAGTGGTAACATTGTTATTTTTATTTTATTATTTGGGCTATAGCTTTTATTTTTTTTAGTTTGCCGTTTTGGATCAGTATCTCAGGCTTTGTATGTATTATTTTGGCTTTTGGATCCAGTGCCCTAAGCAATAATATAATACTATTATTTTCTTATCCCATTTTGTACTTTCATACCCGGTTTATGGTGAGCCCGATTCCAACAAAACTATTAATACTAAAAGCGTAATTTTTTGAGTACTAAATGTATATTATTTGATAATATGATCTACACAACTGTATCAACCATAATGATTAGAATCCCCCAATTTTAAATACGAGTAGCATTTTCCTTACAACAAATTTAAGTTTGATCTCTTTCATTTGTTTTTTTTTTTTAATTGTTCAATAAATAGTGTGTCCACTTACCAGGAAACTCTGAAAGACTGAAAGGTCATGTCATCTTTCAAACTATTATCAACTGCATTATTAATGAATTGATATTGAAATCTTACCAAACATTCAAACTACCAACCACTTAATAAAAGAAACCTTCTTCTTACTTTATAGCATATAGAGTTTGACCCCTATTATGTTATACTCCGTATATTATATGAGCACATTAAGGAGGATACTAAATTGAATTTAATTATAATTTCAACATGTATTTTAAACTTATAAATACATCTATTTTTTTTATGAAACATGTGTATCTTATAATTAATGAAATCATACATTTTCAGAAAATTAAACATGTTTTTGTTAAAGAAAAAAATAATTTTTAAAAACTAAAATCAGTACATAACATTCACCTCTTTACTTGATAGGTTTAGAAAATGAAAACTCTCTATATTTTCATTTAGAGGTCGTTTGATACTTTACCACTAATTAAATTCTTCGGAAACTGATTGTAAAGAATATGATTTCTAGGAACAACGTAATTTTGGTATAGGAAAATGAGTAAACATGTTTGCTGTTGCATAATAAACAAAACAATTAAATTTCATGAAAAATTAATTGCAATTCCCTCCAACCATGGATTAAAATTCCCAACTCCTTTGCCTAGGAATTGAAATTCTATGGAAGATGGGAAGAAGAAATATTGTGTGGACAAATTTGCCCTTATTCCTTCTTCCCTTTTATTATTCCCTAGGACAAAATTACTGCTTGATGTAGTGCTTTTGTATCAATTTTTATTTTTATTTTATCAAAAAAAAAAAAAAAACCCCCAAAATCTCTTATTTGTGTTCCTTTTGTTAAAGTCACGTTTGTCAAACATATATATTTGAGTGATCGAATTTTACGTTATAATTTTTTGTTTTCATGAAAAACCAACACTTGAATGCTCCTAGCACCCCTAGATGAAGCTAATAGGGTTTAAGGAAATTATGAGTATTACACTCATTGGATTATTTCGCGAAATTAATTAGACTGAAATTTTTAAGAATTATTTTATCAGCTAATCCAATGTGTCAAAACAGTTAACACATTGGATTGTTTTGCGAAATTAATGTGACAATATTCGATGACTAAAAATGAAATTTATTCTTCTCATTTGTAACAAAAGACCTAAAAGCGCCACCTTACTAACAACTCGAGAACTAAAATTGGTGACATCTTACATCTATAATACAATAATTAAATTAATTATTACCATATAATTTTAACACTAAAAATGCAGTCTTTCTAAAAGTAGATCAATTTATTTGGGAAGTTATGTGATGTTGTACGCAATAATATTTTTAATTATGTTATATTTTGCAAACGCATAAAGTAGTTTTTTTTTTAAATGCCTTTGACAAATATAAAATATAATTTTATTATGTTTGTTTTGGTTTTAAATAAGAATAAAGAGAAAAATAATATGAAGTCAGGATGGCCGAGTGGTCTAAGGTGCCAGACTCAAGTTCTGGTCTTCGTGAGAAGGCGTGGGTTCAAATCCCACTTCTGACAAAATATAGCTTACCTTAATATATATATATGAAATGGTTGATTAACTTAATGAATATTAGACAAAAGTTCAAATATTTTATTTTCTCAATATTATTTTTGACAATAAAAAATTATCACTTTGCAAAAGATAGTTTGAATTTAATATTTTCAATAATTTTAATATCATTATTATTTTAATATTGAGTACAAATTTTAACACATAATTAACTCCTATCTTATCCTAAGTAATTTTTTTTTTTTTTATATTGGAAAGGGAGGGTGGGACCCCTGGGGAACCAAGAGCTATAACGGTTCCACCACTCTACGAGCGCAAGTAGTCTGCACCAAGTCGTTGAAATATGCATCCTCACTCATAGCCGGGCACGCATCAAAACCCATCTTCGCTTCCGTATGGTCGGCTCCAAACAACGCAAGATGATCTGCAACCTTGTTTTGCTCCCTGATGATCACTCTAAACGAGATCTTCCAATCCCTAGTGGTCCACCATTTAATCTTGTCAACTAGATGACAAACCGGCCCGCACCCCGTTGAGTTTTCGTGAATCCATTGGACAATGATCTTCGCATCTGATTGGATCTCCACGTCACGAACTTCAGTTTGCCAAGCCCAACTTAGGCCCTCAGCAATGGCTTCTGCTTCAACCCAAGAAGACTCACCATGGTAAATATAAATAAGTGTAATAGCAAAACTAAAAATACCCTTATGATCATTTGACAAAATTTACCACAATAGTTTAGTTGGAGTATTAATATTTTAAGCATCGAAATTGCAACAAACTATTACACAGGAGTCAAACATCATCATTCTTTTAAGGGATACGGATCAAATAGATCCTTCAACTATATATAGGTCAAAGTGCAATTAGCTCCTTAAACTAACATAATCTCCAATTAGACCCTTAATCTCTTCACTTTTATGCAATTAAGTTAATTAACAGGTTATATTTTGGCCACAGGTAAATTTATTTTTTAAATTTAAAAAATTAATTAAAATAATAAATATTTTTTTAATTCAAATTAATTAATTATTTTAAAAAAATTCCGGCCATGGCTTCTCCGTCCAGTTTGACGAAGAAGTCGGTCTGGCTTCTCCGTCTAGTAGGTCTGGCTTCTACATCAAACTGGACGGAGAAGAAGGCCCCATGCAATTTTTTTTTAATAATTACTTTTACCTATTATTACCCTTAATAATTATTACTATCAACTCTGTTATAATGTAGAATAATACAAAGTGTCAATACCGTCTCCACTGATGCTCAAACACATGACCTCCCATTTGAAAGAGTCACTTCGTATAATACCACTATACCATAAGGACATTAGCATAAATAATCTAATTTAATTAGTAAGGAATAGTTAATTATTTTATTTTAAAACATATTAGATTTATAAAAAATGGTTTGTGACTTTGTGTTGTTACTTGTTAATTGTTATTAGACAAAAAATTTAAATATTTTATTTTCTCATTTTTACTGTTGATAATCAAAATTTATCACTTTTATAAATTGCAAAAGGTAATTTGAATTTAATATTTTAAATAATTTTAATATCATTATTATTCTAATATTGAGTACAATTTTTAACGCATCGCTCCTCTCCCTACCTATATAAATAAAAATAAGTGTAGTAGCAAAACATAAAATACACTCAATACACGTATGATCGTTTAACCAAATTTAAAAAAATTATCACACAAGAGTCTGATAGACTCAAAGCCAATCATTATCAATCGTTATATCCTTTCAAAAATCAATCGTTATATTGTTGACCTCATCCAGTATATAAAATTTGGATTCATAAATAAAATTTGGATTCATAAAATAAATAATTCATGCGAGTGATTTCCACTTTTGGTCCTATTGTTATTATGGCATTGCCAATTTTAGTCCACCACATTAATTTCTGCCACATTTTAGCCAGTGTTTTTATGTCGTTGCCACTTTTGGTCCGCCGTTAATATTTCCGTGAGTTTGCCGTCAATGAGAGGGGTATTATTGTCCATTCATGATCTGATTTTTTTATTATTTTTATTATTTTTTCAATCCCAAAACGATGTGGGCTTCTAAGTCCTAATTGACTAAGGGAAAGAAATAAAAATATAAAAGAATAAAACCTCTGCAAACGTAAAACATGAACTGTAAAACCTAATCGCCTAAACCCTCATTCAAAACGACCAAAATCCCACCAAAATCGCACCAAAATCCGACTGAGCGAAGAAATTGGAGATCAAATTCTATCAAATTCGAAACTACCAACAAGCACGGAGGGAGGAACGGCGATGGAATCGGATATAGAAGCTGACGCATCAAACCTAGGTAAATTTCGAATCTTTTTTTAAATTTTAGTATGAATGTGTTATGAGTTTTGTGTGTTTATAGACTGAAAAAGTGTTGGGGCTGGGTGGGTCATTTATATATGTGTTATTGTCCTTGTTTGTTTACCGATTGTTGAACATGCATGAGTTGTGTGGTGCCCACTTTGCTTTTGAAATTATAGGAATATAAATACATGTTCTGGGGACCACATGTTGGTAGATGTTTAACTTTATGCTCTGCAAAAAATTTCCCTTTTCCTAGACTGTGTGGACCACATATTTTTTTACCCATACATATTACTTTATTCTCTGTTAGAATATATTAAAATTTGTTAGAAAATTTGTTAGATTAGATTAGAAAATTAAGGCTTGTTATATGTATTTATTCTGAGTTCTGTATGCATTTAAAGTGGTTGCCATTGTTGTGTTTATGTATGCATTTAAACAGATACCTTTACTTTGAAGTTAAGGCATGGTGGCTGCCTTAAAAGGAATGAAATAGGATATGTTGGAGGGGCAACTAACTGTTATAATTTGGATATTGACTTGTGGGCATGATTACTTTAAGGGAAACAGTTGAGGAATTAGGGTATAACATGTTAGAAAACTTTAAATACTTCACACCAACCAGTATTGGGTTTTATTTGAATTAGTGACAGATAGTGACTGTTGGGCAATTTGTGACATTGGACAATTTCCCAAACAGATTGAGGTTTGGGTGGCAGGTGAGGGTGAGGGGCAAGGTGAGGGTGAGGGGCAAGGGGGTTTCAGTCAGAAGATGATGCTGATTATGATGAATACAGTGATGATCAGAGTGAGGGAAATGATGACTTAGACTTTGAGGGACATGTAGATCCAAATATAGAGTTTGCAGGGATAGGAAAAAGTGTTGATGTTGATAGTGGTGAGAGAGTTACTGGGGCTGGAAATGGGTATGTGAATGAAGGAAATAGGACTGTGAATGAGAGTGGAATACTGCCTGGGAATGATACTGGAAATGGGACTAAGACTGTGAATGAAGGAGTTGATTTTTCTGATGAAGAAAGTGGGAAAGACAGTGATGAAGATCAACAGTTTAAATTCCCAGTGTTTAGGGCAAAGAGTGAGATGAAAACTCCTAAGTTTTGTGTTGGGCTAACATTTGCAACAAAGGGTGAGTTTAAAGAAGCTGTCCATAATTTTGCAATGAATAATGGGAAAGACTTGAAGTTTACTAGGAATAACAAGTGTAGGATGTGTGTAAGATGTAAACAAGATGGTTGCCCTTTCAAGATTAATATTTGGAAAGTAAAGAATGCCATGTCCTGGAGAATTGTTACCTATAATGAAGAACATGTAGGCTGCGGTTGGGTGTTTCAGAATTCCATGGTCAAGTCAACTACAATTGCTAAGAGATGGGTGAAAGAGGTTGGACACCACAGCAACTGGACAACTGCGGAGTTTAGGGACAAAGTGAAGGTTGATGATAGAGGACACCATAGGTGTTGATTTTTGGACTGAGGCAGCGGAGGTGGCAGCTATGTTTGACAATGTAGCTGATGCTGGAGTGGATGTTCAACAACAAGAAGAAATCTTAATTACCCAACCAGAATTGGAACTTGACACCACTCAGCCAGAAATCAGACACCAAGTGAACAAAGCTTCAAAGACTTCCAGTGTTCAACCTGTGAGAAGATATGGCACAAGAAGTAGTGCAAAGTCAAGATTTACCAACACTGTTGACACACCTCTGCAAATTGACTGAAATGCATGAAATACAAAGACTATTACTTTAACTTTTTGCTAGTCTTGGTCTTTTGATACTGTTAATCTTGGTATTAGTGATCATGTACTTGGTTAGTAGTGATCAAATGTTAATGTATTAGTGTTGGTATTTTGATACTGTTAATCAACTAAAACAGTTGATCATTTGATATTTTGCTACTGTTATTAGTGATCATTTAGTTGGTTAGTAGTGAACATAACCATGTTACTGTATTTTGCTGGTAATGAACTTAGTACATAATGAAATTTAATGGTTGGTTCCAGTTTTAGTATTGTTTTGTTCCAATTTTGGTAGGCAGGGGATTTGTTATGTTTGTTATGACATTTACTATGTTATTGTCCAACCAGTTTCAGTTTTGATTTCCAGTTTTGTTTGGTTCCAGTTTTGTTTGGCAAGGCATTTGTTATAGGCACATTACATACAACCATTTCGAACATAAGACTACAACTTGCATTGCCACATTAACATAATTGTTCACAACATAAGACTACAATTTGCATTCACCATTTTAATTTTCCAACCACAGTAACCTTTCACCTTATGGGAGCATAGGCACATTCTTGCCAAAGCTCTCATTGCTCCCTACAATAAAAAAATTAATTACCAGTACAATAACAACTACAACAACCATCATGGTTGTACATTTTCTACTCCAATGCTTATTCTTCACTTCTTCCAAAGCATTACAAGAACAACCACTTCTCAACTTGGCCTTTAACATTGCATTTTCTTCTTCAATTTTGTTAAGTTTCTTCAATAACCCGGGTATTATCCTTTTTGACCTAGGGCACATCGGGGGATCATACCACCTCACAAACCCACGTGAATGAGCCTAAAAATTGCAAAATTGTCAAAAAAAAAATACAACAATTATTCTCGGCCGTGCAGTCCAAGCTGAAAAAAAACAATTGCAAATTAACCCATTCAAAAAATTTATAAAAATTACAAACCTTACATCTTGAACATTCCCAATATCTCCGGCCTGGATTCTCATTTGTCCATGATGTCTTCAAACCCATTTCTTGTCCGCATTCGCATTGTTGAATTGAAATCCATTCCCCATAAACGTAGCACTGCCTCATTCTACTCGAAGACCTCGAAGAATTAGAGCTTTCTCCTTTGTATCTTTCCATTGGATCTCAAATCTTCATGGACAAGAAGAGAACTTGTAGCTGATAATGATAGGAAGAAGAAGGAAGATGAGATTTAGGTCTCCATCAGTATGAAAATACGTAAGGAAATCAACGGTGAGGGTTAAGTAGAAGATCAGATCATGAATGGACAATAATACCCCTCTCATTGACGGCAAACTCACGGAAATATTAACGGCGGACCAAAAGTGGCAACGACATAAAAACACTGGCTAAAATGTGGCAGAAATTAATGTGGTGGACTAAAATTGGCAATGCCATAATAACAATAGGACCAAAAGTGGAAATCACTCTAATTCATGCTCATAATGTATAAAATTATATAACTGAGAGTACATAAACCTCATATTTTAAAATAAGTACATATCGAGCATGGTGTTATTAATTTATGTGTCTTCATCTATATAATTATGTACATTATGAATTTCAATTTTATAATATGTATGTCTATTAAATGTGTATGTCATATATTATATCATATTATATATAGATTTAAATATATATAAATATAATAAAAAATAAACAAGGCCGACGAGTCCGAGTTAATTCTTCCGAGTTGGGTGAGTTAATCCGACCGAGTCGGTCGCCAACTCGGCCTAATCAGTCGAGTTAGGCGCTAGGCGGATGCCTATGGAGCAATTCGCCTCGGCCTAGAGGCGCCTAGCGCATAGACGATCTAGGCGGCCGATTTTTGCAACAGTGGTATTAATATATTATTAATACATTAGATTATCACAGAATGTTCATTATTTTAACACGTGTGCCAAGTAAAGAATTTTTTTAAAACATAAAAGAACGTGGTTTTGAATTGTAGTGGAGACACACAATAATTTGCCAGTCAAATCACACCCTTATATAGTAATTATAATTTCTCTTGTAACCCAAAATTGAAACAAACCATTAAGCAATATGAGAGTGAATTACAATCTGTAGATAAAATAAGATTGCAATATATCTTCATTTTAACAGTTAATAACAAAATTGTAACCAAATATATATATATCTATCCAAGAAAACATACAAAATTATCCTAGATCTACGATCCAAGCTAAGAGCCCAAAATTATTTATACATATATATATGTGTCTGTATGTATAGGTGTGGGGAAATTGTTAAGCAGATCCAAGTTTATGAGATCCAAGCCAATGTGGAAAACCCCAAAACCGCGACGGCACAGGAGAAGGCAAGAACGCCGCCTCTTCCCCGGAGAACAACCTTGGCCAAGCACAGTGCCACGTCGGAGGTAATTTTGTCGCCGTCTTTTGCGAGGACCCGTCGGCGTTTTCCGGCGAACGCCAGCAGCACAATGACCGTGATCCACGTCACTATGGTGGTCCGGACGGCGAGAACCAGCAGCGCCGCCACAAGGACCGCCGCCCCGCAGACGGCGGCGGCGGCGGCGGCGCTGGGTTTTTCGTAGGCGGCGGAAGAGAGGAGTAGGGAGAAGGAAAGCAGGAGGAAGAGGAAACACGTTGTTGTGGTGGTGGGTTTGGGGGTTTTGAGGTCGGACGACATTGGAATCCTCTGTCGGAGAAACCCAGGATGTTGAGAGAGAGAGAGAGAGAGAGAGAGAGAGAAGGGTGTGTTTGGTTGGGAATGAATAATAGTGTAAGTAATTGGAAGGGAAATATGGAAGGATAGTGAGCATGTGGTTGCACATGGCAAGCCTGGCAAATAAGCAATTTGAAGCCCTTTGGGGATTTAATTCATTTCCTAAACCCTTAATTATACTCACTTTATCAAATGCTAATAACCATGTCCTATGCAATTTAGGAATTGCCATTTCAATCCACCTTGCAGATATCAATTCAACAATTATTATACCATGTACCAGGTTTCTCTCATACAAAAAATCTGTACCATTAGTTAATACATTTTGTACCTACAGTTAATCGTTTTTATACCTGTTTTTATACCTGTAAACAAATAACTTGATAATTGTTAAGAAATAATATGATAGCTACATGTACAGAAATTATCAACTACAACAAGTACAGAATGTGTCGAGTACATATACAAAATTGAAGGTTATTTTTTTTTTCAGGGTTTACAATGCAAGGTAAACCCTAGTCCATGGTATAATTTACCTCAATCCAAAGCCATCCCGTGTTGATCGGATGTTTTTGAATGATTGTGTATCGGTAGGTTTAGCCGTTTAGGTTGAGTTGGATATTAATTTTATATACAAAATCTACATAAAAGTATAAAACACAATCCAATCGATTATATCTAATCTAAATTTAAAAAACTAATAAGAGTGAATGAATGTTGGGATCCCATTTATTTATGTCAATTTTTTGTTACTTATATATATATATATATATATATATATATATATATATATATATATATATATATATATATATACATTTTTTTACACAAAAATATTCATACATTTATAACTTTCATTATCTTTTCACGTCATTATCATGTACATTCATCCACCATATCTTTTATTATATTCTTCAATAGGAATAATAAATGTAGACATTATATATTGGAGTGATATAATAAATAATTTTGATTTCATTTAGATTTTACGAAGTAATTAGTAATGATTAGTTATATATTACTCCGTGCGCACACACACATAAAAGTACTAGTATGTAATTAGTTCTAATTTTTTTTTTTTTTTTATAATTGTACAGTTTATCACGTTTAAACTAAAAAGTTTATTTGAAAAAAAAAATAATTCAGTTAATATATTTGAATATTTTTATTATTTTATTTTTAAATATAAATAATAAATTTATTATTTTAGTATGTCTAAATAATTTAAATATTATTATTAAATTTTAAAATTTTGTAATAAGATAGTGTACTCACATCTAGTAGGGTGGGGTTGGGGTAGCTATCCCCAACCTACCCCAACCTATTGCCATTCATAATGCAATTATGCTGTGAATATATAAAATTCTTTTTTTTACGTGTACATGAAAAAGAAAATGCCAAATAAGATCATACCATTTATATAGATGTAAATTATATTTTGATGTGACGATATTAATTTAGATTCATCCCCTATAATAATGTGGCTATGTTCTACGATGACATTTGATGATATATTGTGTAAGGATTTTAAAAATAGGATGATATCCATTTTTAATGATTTTGATTCCCATTCCTGGTGTAAATCTATGAACCAAACACACCCTTAATATTGACTCTGTTAGAATGTAGTATCCATTCATACATACTTTAGCCAATGCCCCCATTGGGGATCGAACCTGTTTCCTCTCAACTTTAGCCAATGCCCCCATTGAGGATCGGACCTGTTTTCTCTCACTTGAGAGGACCACAGCTATGCCGCTTGACCATAAGGTTTTTGGCAAAATATTTGCATTATATTAAGTTAATGTCATTATGAATTTTGATTTCTATAATTATTTTATCAACCCTTTTAAATTTATTTAATGCCATTGAAAATAGTAGGTATCTGCCATGAGTACCCATACATGATAAGTATGAATTTAATATATGTTTACCATTGGTGGGGTGGAATGAGAGTAGTTGGTGAAATTATAAGAATTAGTTAGTAGATATAACCAACTCCAACTCACTTGATGACTCATACCTGTCCCTAACGATTCATGATTATACCATATTGATAGAATCAACAATGAACACAAGTTGAATACCACAATGTGAAGTGTGTGTATAGGGTAGGATCAAATGAGAACAGAGTTTTTATATAAAAAGTGAAGACTGATTTTGTTGGTTCCAAAAGTGATAATGTAAAGTCTAGAGAGGGGGAGGGGGAGGGGGAGGGGCAATCATTATTGCATGGACCATAAATAAAAAAGTACCATACATTTTTAATATACTACAAATACATTATTTTTGTACATAAATTAAAATACATTATTTTATAGTACATTATTTAAGTACTGAAAGTACATTATTTTATCAAATAATGTATCTCCAGTACAAAAATAATGTACTCTTAGTATAATAAATTAAAAATGTACCTTATATTCATGGTACACACATGTATGTAAACCATTGTCCACATACATAATAATTTGCCCTGGGGGTGGGGGATGTGAATAGACTTTACATCCAATTCGAATTGCTAAGCCAATATCAATTGTAACATAGGTTAGGAACAAGTGTATTAATTAAATTTGATGATACTAAACAAGTTAGGAAATTTTATTCCCCAATTACTTTTATGTTTTATAGACTTAATAGTTTTGCAATGTAAATCTGAAAGGTTCACTTATAGAATGAACTTTACTAACGGAAAAGTAAACTAAGTTCGAAAAATAACCTCAGGATAATTTAGCCTCGGAAAGTCAAATAATAACTTTCGAAAGGTTAGCTACAAGAAGTAAAAGACTCAAGTTCGGAAAGCTAAAGATTTGAGAAGTCCAAGGCTGAGGAGTCAAGCGTCGAAGAGTTGAAGATTAGAAGGTTCAATAGTCGAAAAGTGGAAGGGCTAACCTTATCGGGAACGTTAAAGTTAACTAAGGTGAAAATTTAACTTTCGAAAGGTGAATGATTAACTAAGAAAAGTCAAGTTCGAAAGGTTGTTGAAGAAGGATCCGAAAGATTAATCACAAGAAGTCAATGATTACTTTTCAAATCTACTGTTCGAACATTCTCTGCACGAACAATTATCAACCTCAATTTATGAAGTTGCAAGAAGAATATTACAAAGGAAAATAAATCCTAGCTACATATCCCAAGGAAGATTTTCTAAATAAGGCCAGAGACTGTGTAGTCTTAGAAAGTAAGGTGCATGCACAATAACAGGTGGAAATATGACAAAAGCAACTTAACCGCTGTACCACTAGTCAATACTCAATGGATAGTAGACATTTGAATTGTTCATTCGAAGTTGAAGGAGGTGAGCTAGAAAATTGAAAATTGCTAAGAAAGAAATGACAAACTAGAACTCACCCACGACCAATGAGAGAGAAATCTCAAGTGCTTAAAGATTCAAAATCAAGCAAAAGACTACGACATTCAACAAGAAGATCTCAAGCCGAGTCTACACCAAAGTTGGAGAATCAACAAACCTTGTGTGATCAACCAACAATAATATAATTTCAACTCGGAGAAGTAGAAAGAGGTTGAGTAACAAGTGGTGTATACTTGTGAAAAACCTAGATACTTGAGGCCAGTTTTGTGATCAAGGCTCAAGTGCTCATCTTGTGTAATAATTGATAATAGTGCAAACCTCTTAGGAGTTATGGAGAAGAGTCGGGTGGGCTGGGTTTGACTGAACCACTATAAAAATCTCTCTCCCTTTCTCTTTTACTTAATCTAAAAAATTTACAAGACTAACTTGTGCAAGAAAACTTAAAAAGAGGTTTTTTTTTTCTTTTTTTATATATATGTATTTTCGCTACGCGTACTCTATTTCAAAACGTTCATTCTAGATTCAAGTTTACTTGGACTTTTAAAAATACACACAAGTCTATCTCTCCCACTCCCGGCCCTCCTAGACTTGTAACCCTACCCCTCGAGACCAACAAGTTATTACACTAAAGCAATTCAAAAACTAATTCATAAATTCCTACATCCTCCCAAAGTGTAAAAACCTAAGGCTAGTCAAGAAGTCTTCTTACAATTTCTACATACCCCCGTAGGTCAAAAATCTATAGGTATGTGCCAAGAGTGTTCTAGTTATGTCAGATTTCCACCAAAATACAACATAAATATCTTACACACAATAACTTTTATGAGCTAACCTAACAAATCATAAATATTTAAATAACAAACATCAAAATAGGAATATAAATATATTAAACATAAGCATCTTCATTATAAAAGATTTAATCAAGATAAAAATAAGGAAGGGAAAAAAGAAGAAGAAGTGCTCATTGCTTTCTTCTTGATCCTAGGGAGTAGAACTTCTTATAGAGAGAAAATAGTGAAAAGGTTGAAAGGATAAAGGGTATGCTATCTAGCAAAAAGGAGTATAATTAAGCCAACGGGTTTAATCCTTACAAACCAAATGACCCTTAGATGCTGGCACTTAGGGTAAAGAAATGACATATGGAGTTATAAGGTTGGATGTGTTGATGGTTTAATCCAGAAAGTTATGTTGTAATTTTGGCCATAGTTTTACTTGTAAAAGATTTGGTTTTATGCAAGTGTTGTAATAACATGACTTGTATTCTTTTATTTATTTATTTATTTATTTATTTATTTTTGGTTAGACCACGATGTGTCTTGAAGACCCTAACTGTATGAGTCACCTTTAAGTCTGTACCATACTTAATTACTCAGATTAATTCTCATTCACACCGAGCTAGCCCAATTAAGGGGCAAAGTGCTGGTCAGATTGGTTTTTTCATGCGAGGGGAGATCAGGTTTGAATTCACGACCTCAGTCTCTTAAGGGATGTTGAGAGTGTATGACCACTGACGTCAATCAAGTTGATTTAACTTGTATTCTTTTATAAAATGCAAGTTTTCTAGGTGTGTGTAACACTTGAAATCCTCCTTAGCAATACAAGATTTCCATTGAACACTAGCTTTGATAATTTATTTTTTACTCAAGAAAAACTTTGGCAAGTACAAGACTTCCCTTTTAGACTTTTACTTGTTCGTGACTAACATGTGTGGAGATGTTGGTAGTACAAATCCTGTTCTTTGCCTTCTTTGCCTGATATAAATAATGAAGAAGAAAAGTGATTAATATTAAAATGGGTGTACAATACTAACCTTAAGAAAAATTCGCAACATCAAGACACCTGTGTCAATAATATCATATACAACTATATATGGTACACTTAATTAATTATAATGATTACTATGAACTCTAATACCAATATATAGTACTCCATACACTATAATCAAGTATATCACACATACATAGTTGTGTCAAATACATTATTAGCACTCTAAAAAAATCTTATACTTTAACGAGTAGCTTAAATGCTATCGATTCATGAACTTGATAAAACTTTTCTATAATAGCAATTCCCCTGGTTAAAGTATAAGAACTAAACTAACGCAGCTTAATTCATTTTTTGGTGCGTTTATTTCTTAATTAATTGTTCAACTTGTAATAACTCAAATAAATTGGACTGAAGTATAAGTAGCAAATATATACCTGTTCATCCCAGTTTGTACGTATGGTAATAACTAAAAACAGTAATGCCTGGATGCTACTGCCTCCAATAATTCCTATCCAAAGTCCCTGCCACCAACATATAATGTTCAAACAAAGATAATACAATATAAAAGAAGAAGAAGTAATTTAAATCTCTTACTCTCTTATGAGACTGTCTAGATTCATGTGAAAGATTTTAAAATAGATCAAAATATCGTCTACTAGGTCTCTTATTGAGACCGTTTCACTGGTTAAGATTCATGTGAAAGATTTTGAAATAGATCAAAATATCATCTACTTTGTAGATACATAACTTAAAGCATAACAATCGTCTACCTTCATCAAGAATCAACCCCAAAACATAACAACCGATTATCTTATTCAAGAACTAACCCAAAACATAGCAACTAGAGATAGAAATAAGCCAAGCCGAACTTTAGAAAATTAGGCATGAGCCTGTTACGAAAATTTAATGCTTGGGTTTGGGTCTGGGACTAAGCCTGTATGTAGGCTATTTGTTAGGCTCAAGACTGAGTCTACATATGGCTTGCTTGACCGGAACACTTTTTTAAAGTTTGTTTAATATGTAGGCCATAAAAAAGGCTTCAAAGTAAGTCATGCTTTGAGCCTATTTATAGCCTACATGTTAAGTCTTTTTAAAAACTTTAATAAGTATTTCTACATAAGTATATCACCACAATGCAAACATATTAGTATTAAAACATAAAATAAAATAAAACAAGTTACGACTTTAACATGCTCGTTAACTTGTTTACGAATAAATTCAATTGTATTATTGTTTGTCATCCTATATAATCTCTTAAATAGTTAACAATCAATTCATATAATTAAGTTGTGACACTTAAATAAATATTATTCTGTATTACAGTAAGAACAATTAATAAACAATTAAAATATTAGAACACTTATAATAGGATTGGCATCAATTTTTATAGTTGAATCAGAATTTAGAATGAGATTTGAGAGGTGGAGGGTTAGGATTTGATAATTATATATACTTGGGGTTATATTGTAAATATAAAAATATATTAGGTATAAAATAGAATATATACTAATTTAATATTAAAATATATCTGTGTGTGTGTGTGAATAAGCCAGGCTTGTAGGCTTGAAGGCCCAGTCTGATATATGTAGGCTTAGATTGTTTAGTTTAATAGGTTGGCTTTGAAATGGGCCAAAGCCTAACTCTTTTACTAAACAAGTCATGCATAACTAGGCCTTAATTAGGCCAAGCTATATACACCTACAAAGGGACATAACCTATTACGATTCCATCCATAAGGCTAACCACATTAGTGATTTTTTAGAAGAGCATAAGTGCTATGGAGGGGAGAGAGAGAATGCGAGATCCTCCTACAAAAAGTAGGTTTTTTGTGGGTCTCGCGGCACAAGAAAAAGAGAAGCTAGGTGGGCGCATAGGTCTGTGCGTTTCGCGCACAATGGCGCCTAGTGCACGCGCCGTGTCATTGACCTTGTTTCTTTTTTCTTTTGCACGAGACACATGTTTTTTTAATATTTTTCTTCTTTTTTCCTTCTTTTCTTTCCCTCCTACTTACACCCAAAAACCTCACTATTGAGGTTGATCTAATAACAACCAACTATCTTTGACAAGATTCAGCCCCATGTCACAAAACAAGTAAACACTCTCACCAAACCAATAAAGCAATAGTTTCAGTTCATTCTTAAACTATTCAAAATATTTTATTATACATAAATATTTTCTTTCTAGAAACATCTACAATAAAATAGTACAAGACGCTTTTGTACAAAAGTAACTCTTTTTACCAAAATAGTTTTAATGTAAGACTAAAAATTTCATACCAAATAAGTACTTTACTTTTCTTTTAAGAAAAACCTAGTACTTTTTAAAATAATACATATTACTTTTATACCTAAACCCTAAAAAAAATAAAGCTGAAAAATGAAGAATATAATTTTCTATTCATTAGGTAAAAAGTGTAAAACCCTTGAGAGACAATACCTTTCCACCTAAGTTTAGTACAAAAGCTAAGATGAGGGCTAACGGAAGTCCGACAAGATAATAAGCTCCAAGGTTCACAACGGCTCCAATCTTTTGCCAACCACATCCTCTTGCGTTTCCTATATATTCACTTTTCATTAGTACAATGTTCCTATATATTCACTCTTTTCATAACTAATGTACATATTACAATTAACATATTATTTACCTGTTACACATACATACTTTGTTAACGGCATGTAAATCATCTGAAAAGTCATTTTTGGACCCTACTCCATGGTATAATTTATTCTTTAAGTTGGTCCGACTATTGACTTGATACTTACAAAGTTTACAAGTACAGTTCATCTCCCCGTGGAGAGACCCATTTGTATTCCTAGTTCGAAACAATCAGTTAACCTACGTTGATTTATGGTTTGACGGTCCTTTACTGATTAGAATCACAAAATGAGATTTATCTAGTGATTACTGATGTTTATCGGCCTATCACTCAAACAAAAACAAAACAAGAGTGCGGTGAAATTAAACCTGAGAGCACTACTTGAAAGCCATCGATGAAATTGGAGAAGGCAAGCACCGGCATTATGGAAGCCAAATATCGGACAACCACCACATCACTGCTGAATAAATACCCCCATACGTTTCGGGCTGCAATGCAAACCACGCACTGAACCAACCCCTCCACTGCAGCAACATAAACGCCAATGCGAGCTGCAACCTCTGCGCCTTTTGCCCTCCCTGCTCCAAGTTCGTTTGATACCCTCGTACTTCCATAACCAAAATGGTTAGATCAAACGCTTACCATTAAGCTAAAAAGTTATAGTTAATAGCAAAGACGCAACTTTATTTTTGATACAGGATGCTGGACTTGGCCCTCTAGGCCTCCGCCCAACAATCTATGGTACGTGCTAGACCTGGTCCAACACCTGTCAGCTTTAATTGCACGGTGACCTAACTCTGATACCACTTGTAGGTAGATCAAACATTTATTATGTCAAAAAGTTATAACTAGTAGCAAAACTTTATTTCCTTAATTATACAGCAAATTTAGGACATTTTGGGCTGTGCAAGCTGCCCAACAACACAGGTCCTCAAATTTTAGAGGGCTCAATATTTAATTTTTACCTAGCTAGTTAATTAAGAAATTAAAAAAAAGAACAAAAAATTTGCAATTAATCTTAAAAGACTCCATGGAGAAATAGTAGAAACGTGTGCCTATATATAGTGTTTCATATTAAAAAAGTAAAGTCATTTTGCTTTTCTCTTTGCACACAGTAGCATTTCACCACCTTATTATTATTATTGATAGAAAAAATTACATATTGATTTTAAAGATTGCGCTGCTATGACTTCATTTATTTATAAGAACGGGGCCACAAAAATTTAAAAACCAACCCTGCTTAGGCCCTCAAGCCATCCCGCCATTCAATTCTCTAATCACCTAGCATGCTGTTGAACTTAATCCTTCACTGACTTACCCGTTGACATTCAACGCTAATTATTACATGCGCGATTTGTTTCACTACTACAAAACTTGCCATTTGCCTATGTTGTAACAGAACATGCAACACAACAACCAAGCACCAGCATTCTTACCTCACTGCACAGGCAAGTCCATAGGGGATCATAAACACCACTGAAGAGGTACACAAGCTGAGAAATATAATTATATCTAAAGTCAGCTAATAAGACATGATAACACTAATTAATCAAATGAATCACACAATACTATACTAACCTTATAGACATCATTGATGTCTCAAGCTTTGGATCAGGAAGAAGACCAGCCACAAGTACTAGACACTCATATGCCCATCTCACCACACTGAGCCAATTTTTCAATAAAACCTCAATTTTTTTTTCCATACCCAAAATTAAAACAGGTAAAACGAGACAGAAAGAGTATTGAGCCTCGAGCTTACCAAAGCATGAGAGCCGAAGGAATACCTAGTGACAGAAAGCTGAATAAATTCTTCCCACCCTCTTTCGAAATCCCGGTCCATGTCCCCTTGCAGGACGGCGAAAACCTGATGTATAACCCCAAAATCAGCACGATGATCCAGTACGAGATCGAATTGCAGAGCGCAGCGCCTTTGTTCCCGAGCCCGAATTTGAAAACCAGAAGCCAACACAGGAAGCCATGGATCAAGCTTGTGAACCCTGTGGTTATTGCCAGGGGCTTCAGGATGCTTTGTGTCTGCAAGAATGTGACTTGGCATTGCATGATCCCATAGGGAAAAATGCTGGGAATCAACCACTTAGCATAGGTTCCTGCATTTGCTGAGATTTCAGGATCTTGTTTGCAGAAAACAAAGATTTCCCCAGCAAAAGCCCAAACAAGTGAAAAGGGGATTCCCAGTATCATTAGTACAATTACAGCTCTCTGCATATGTATTCCAACCATCCGATGTTGTTTCGCTCCGTACGCTTGTCCACAGAATGTCTCCAGCGCACCTCCCATCCCATCCTGTAACGGAAAACAACACAATTTTTTTTTAGTACACTCCCGACTTACGACCAGGGTTTGATTCGAACCAAACCTGACACTGTAGCAACTGAATCGAAGTTAGACGGTGTTGGTTTAGAACAACAACTTTGGGTCCTGGTTCGGGTTCGGGTTTATTAAAATCGAGAACCAGAACCACCGGTTCCATTCGAAAGTACTAGGGTATAGAAAATAAAATTTCCAAAAAAAAAAAGTTCGAAATGGCAGATCAGAATGCTAGAAGGTTCCGGTTCCGATTTGTCACTGGAATAGTGAAAGGACGGTTTGACAACAAATTATGTCAATTGTGATTGGAATAAGCCTCAAACCTGAGACCTTCTTTATGAAAAACAACACAAATTTTGAATCAAATAAATGTTGTAATTAATCCGTCCCAACAATTCCCTGAGCACTGTCAGCCTTAACTGCACAATTTACTCTTGTTGGGACTTGGACCTTAGCCCGTAGCTAAAGCACAATTTTATTTTCGTATAGGATCGCCACATTTTCGAAAGGCAGGGTGCTAAACTTGACCCTTTAAGCCTCCGCCCAACAATCTTTTAGCCACCTAGTGCTGGGAGTTGGCCTTTCAGAGACCTCCGACCACCATAAAACAACACAAATTCTGAATCAAATGAATGTTGTAATAATTAAAGAAGAAAATGTTTGAGTTTGAGTTTAAGTTTAAGGTTCAAATGTAATGTACCACGAAGCTGAAACCAGTGACTTGAGCAAAAGAAGTGGCCAATGAAGCAGCAGAGAGTGGGAGGTCTCCCAGATGGCCTATAAACATGAGAGATATCATCTGCAAACTATACTTCAAGAAGCTTACAAGAACTAGAGGTCCAGCTAGCTTTAATTGTTTCTTTAGCTCTTCACATGTCTCAGATCCCCATTTCTTGGACAGCCGTCTGAGACATGTAGTAAAACCACCATTTTCAGTCAAAGGAGATTCAACAAGATCTTCACACAGCTCATGATTCATGGTCATGATACTAACAATGTGTTACAACATGAAGGAAAGCATAATGGAGTGGCCTTAAATAGCATTATATATTGATATTCTTAGAACAGCAATATTTGTTTGTTTTTTTTTTGTTTTTTTGGTTGGATTTTTGCAAGTATGACAAGGAAATAGAAAAATGTGAGGAAGGTGAAAAAAGTAAAAATAAATAAATATATAAATAAAAAGTAAAAAAATTATGAAAATTGCTTTTCACGTGCCTAGCTGGCGCATGCACTGCAAGTCCAGGATGAGGGTAGCCTAACTCTCCCAAAAAAATTTAACACTATATATTAGAAATTTTCACTTTCCGTTCACCAACTATTGAACACAACTTACCCTAACTATTAAAATTGTCAAATTTATGCAAGACTATGCAATTTTTACATCATTTAGTACCACTTGCTCAATTTGCTAGCCAACTCTCACAGGAATTGAATCTATAAATTATTAGTCCTTCTAACTGTTCTAAGGCATCTCTCTCTTCAGAACTCCATCCAAGCAAAATACATGATTAGTGGTTTGATTTTAAATTTAAATTGACGCTATCATCTTGATAACTCAGTAGTAGCTGGATGTTAACTAACTAAACATTTTTTAAACACTTGATTTTTTACAAAGTAATATTTGTTTTATATTTTCTACTGGGGTTAGATCCTGTGACCACCCATTTGAAATTGTAACACAGAAGTGTCATCACACTATATAGTAGTTCGCAACTAGCTAAACAATTTATATCGCATAATTTTTACTTCTTTGATGGTTTAATTGTACTTTTTTTCTAATTCAGTACTTTAAATGCATTTTCGTGTATATTTCAATAATTTATTTCTCACTTTATTTTCTTTTTAAATCATATGGCTTTTCCAAAAACCTTACATTTTTAAAAAATTTGAAGGAAATATTATATATATATATGATCTTTCAATTGTTGACATTTTGTAAGTGTTACCCCTTGTTCTTTTCGTTTTTTAAATGTTGCCCTCCAACTGTCCAAAAAGTTATAAAATTAGTCAATGGCGTTAGTATATGTTACTTATGAATGAAGAATCTAATTCATTTTGTGAATGAAAATCTCTGAGACAATTTCATTGAAGATTTTACCTAATAAGTGACATGGCATAATAATGTGTGATGATAATAAGATGATAATGATCATGTAAAAACAATGAATGTGACATGAGCTAACAAACTACATTAAAATGTTCTAAATTATTTGATGATAAATTGACAGGATTATATAAATTTTTTTAAAAAATTGATATAGTAACCAATGTCAAAATAAATAAATAAATAAATCAGTACATATTCATAAGAAATGTGTGTTTTTTGGGATTTGTTGGCACTCGACATGTGTGACATGTGGGAGAGGTTCCATTTTAAGTTTTAAGTTTTAAGTTTTAACCACTACCTGTATAGAGTACTTGACCTCCAATTCCCAGTCGAGCTACTTGACATGTGGAATTTTTTTCTTAAAGCCAAAATGATAACACTATTACTAATATGAGTTGATAACTAGATGGCAAATACAATTAGGTGGGTTATGTTCCCAATAACGGGAGCTAGACTGACATGGATGGAGACACTGACTGAGAGCAAAATTTAAATTACGTTAGATCAAAAATGTCAATAACAAAATATCAAACAGTCATAATAAGGTTAAAATAGAAAATATATTAGAAGGAGATGAGATTAGAACTTGTGACATAGGCCTTCTTATATCAAATTTAGAGTTTAACCAACTAAATTACTCAAATTATTAATAATTTGAACATACATATAAGTTTTATATACACTTTAATGCTATATATGTGTATATATACATATATATAAAAGGAGTGTGATGGGGGAAGGGGGTAGCTGCCCCCACACTAGCTCCGTCTCTTGAGGGCCAGCTGCATGCCCTGGCTAATGCATGGACAATTTGGTTTGATGATCTCTTAACGTAAACACAAGAAACAGAGTCACATGTGGATTCTGATCAATTATATTTGACAGATCTTAAAAAAAGATTTGAGTCAAATTTTAATTATAATATTTTAATATGAAATATATCTTAGAATTAAATAACTTAATTACGATGATGGGAGTGGTTCGAACCTCAGTGGAGGCAACTGTTGACTCATTGTGCTTCAGTAAGTTTAGAAAGTAGCTATGAACAGATACTACTTTGTAACAAAGTCAATAGTACTAAAAAAAAAAAAGACTTAATTACGAGCATCGCCAGTTCTATAAATTTAACCTTGTTAGACTTGCACTCTTGCATTAGTATTACATTTTATTTTAAAGATTAGTTATAATACACAAATTGCGTGATTAAATTAATGCTCAAAACAAAAATTAAAATAAGTAAATAGTTAGTGCAATTTCTAAATATAAAATAAAAATAATTATTTTCAATATAATTAAAATAAGTATTTTCGAATTAAAAGAAATAAGTATTTTCAATTTATAATAAAAATAGTAGTAAAGATGAGTATTTATGTATACATAGCAATGTTGCAAAATTGCGCCTAGGAGTCGATTAATCGGTGCCTAGGCATTAGGCGGTGGCCAGCCGCTTAGAAATTCGACGGAATCGTCGTTCTAGGCGGTTGGCCACCTAGGCGCCGATTAGGTCGCGACAAACTAGGCGGGCGTCTAGGCTGCCGTTTAGCTATTTTTCATATCTTTTTTAATGAGTTATTTTTCTCAAACCGATGCCATTTTAGTGCAATAACTCTAAATTGTTCAAAATGGCCACAAACCTCCAAAAAATGTAATAAAAAAAATTCAAAATCAAGTCACTAATATTAATACTTTGTAAGTTGTGATTTTGTGTTGTGTTTTGATTCTTTAATTGTTTATGCAATTTACAATTCTAGATGTTTTTTATGTTAATATTTAATTTATAGTAGTAACTATTAAAGTATTAAATAGTTTATAATTACCAAGTTTAAAAAAAAAATTTAAAAACTTTTTTAATTAAAAAAATTGGAGCGTAGCCACTTTTGCAACCTTGATATATAGAACAAATATTATTAAAATAGTACATGATGAATGTTATTTAAAAATGAGTTAATTTTTAAAATGGTCCCTTGACTATGGCTATTTTTGAATTTACGTCCTCGTCTTTTTTCGTAACTTAATTAATTTGATCCTTTGACTATGAAATTTATACTCAAATTCGTCCTCTGTTAGGGTTTCGGTTAAGTTGGGGTTAAAATCAAGGGCAAATCCATCTTTTCAGTATATAGTGTTAGGAACAATAATTGTATTTAAATTTTGATAAGTCAAAATGTATTTTAGTTTTAAAAATTAGAAACCCCAAAATTTTGTTATAGAAATGTATTAGTGTTTATGAGGAATTTTTTTGAGAAGTAGTGTTGATCCATAAATTTAATGAAGAGTTAAGATGGAATTTATTCTATGAAGTAGTAATGAAAACAATTTATTCAAGTAGCCAAATTGGAAGAAACCCTGAAGTAGAAGGTGCAAGGTTTAAATCTCACTCATAACAATTTTAGAGCAGGTCACGATATTGGAAGATGTCACATTGTGTAATTAAAAGAAGAGGAGATCACGCTATGTATTAAAAAGAAAAGGTGAATTGCACACGTGAAAAAGAGCACTTCTAACAATAATTGGAACGAAAATTAGACGGCATGACCAAATATGATACAAATTGTATAGTCATACACTTAATTAAAAAATTTTAATTGTCAAGAATCAAATATTATATACATCAAATGTTATATATATATATAGGCAAATTATGCTGTGGACCCGGATCCACCTTGCAAAGTAGACCGGGTCTATATTCACAATTTTAGAACTTTATGTTCACAATTTTAGTATACAAAATTACATTACTCAATATTTAGAATTTTGTTATATAGATTCAAAAATTGTGTTTTACTATTGAATATAAAGTTATGAAATTGTGAATATAGAGTTCTGTAATTGTCAATATAGAGTTTTGTAATTTTGAATATAAAGTTCTAAAATTGTGAGCATAGAGTTTTAAAATTGTGAACATAAAGTTCTAAATTGTGAACTTGGACTCGAATTTATATTGCACGGTGGACCTGAGTCCATAGCACAACCTTTTATTATTCCTTTTTGTTGATGGGCCTATAAGTGGGCTTTAGGGCATTTCACAAATATACATTAAAGGGGAATTGGGCTGCTTAATTTTTTATTTATTTTTCCAAGGACTCAAAATTATTTCAAAATATAATTATTTTTTTATTTAGATTTTTAGAACTTCCAAAATCAATTAAGCTAAAACAGCTATGGTCAATTTTGAAACAATAAAAGTTTTGCACAATCATGAATTATTTAGAACTATAATATGAAATACTTCAACTTAGAGGGTGTGGTTGAGTGGAAGGGATTCATTCATCCTTAACCAAAAGTCAAGAGTTCGATCCTGCAATCCAGCGAGGGGTTAGCCACTCTATCTAACAGTAGAGACTACTATTTTAAGTCATCATTAAACTAAGGACCATACAATTAAAACTTGCCAAATAAAGGAGCGACAAACTTATTTGTTGCATATGTAAAGGGTAAATAAAATTTTCCTTAAAATAATAGTGAGTTTCTACAATGTATTTACTACTTTTTTTTACCGAAAAAGAAATTAGAGTACTTGTTTTTAATCACATATTACTTCTTTCTTCTATCTTTATATTAATTGATAGGACCAAATGTCTTACTTTTTTCAAGTTTAGAAAGAAACATTGTTGTAAAAGACTAATATTATATTAACTTTGAAATAAAAATGTAGTGACTTGATGAAGTCACGAAAACTATACCATCCCACCCCACCAATCCTTATACCATCGATCAGGGTGTACAATGCAATATGAATCTTGGTGCATGTGTATGTGTCCTATGTTGTGAATTTTTGTGTCTTATTTTATGAAATTTTGTACCTTAAGAATATGAATCTTGTATCTAAACAAATTAGTAATTGCGTCTTATGTTATGAATTTATGTGTCTTGTGTTGTAAAATTGTGTGCCTATGAACACAAAGTATGTACATAAATTAGATTTGAAAAATAAGTAAATATATAACATGTGTGATGTGTATGTGTCCTGTATTGTAATTTTTTCTGTTTTGTCTTATAAAATTATGTTTCTTATGAGTATGTATTCTGTACCTCGTCGTTTCGATCAATGATTCATAATGTTATGTGGACCTGGTCCATGATATAAATTGCTCCACCCCCATTAAAAAACAAATTATTTTAGAATTGCTCCACCCCCTATTTATTTATGAGTATTTGACCATTTTTAATTGATGGATTATATTGACCCAGGTGGTCCGATTCAAATAACTCAATAATTAAATGATAAATAATAGAAAATAAAGATAAAGGTAATAGAATGGAAAAGACAATGACTTGTTAGTCACAGAGATAAAGTTTGTATAAATGTGTTGTGTAAGGTTATTACAAGAAGATTGAATGATGATCCCCTAATAAGACAAATAGGAGTTTTTTTTATACTAGGCCACACCCTAATTGCTCCCGCGAGAAAAGGGCGGGTAGTTTGAACCTCCTTGACGAGGTTTAACGCCTCCATTATGCGCGCTACAACTGTCCATGAAACCATGGAAGCCGAACCTGAGAGCTCAGCCTTGGACCACCTCAAGGTGTCAAGCTTGGAGCTCGGCGTGGGACCTCCGAGGTGCCAAGCTCAAGACTTGGCCTTAGGCCCAAGTTTAGTCAGGTTCGCTCCACCAAATTGATCTGCTCAGGGCCCATTTGTAATATATCCATCATTAATTGTATAATTGTGAATTCAAGGAAAGAAAAATGGTAAATAGGAATGATATTTACACCAAAAATTTTGTGTGGCAAAGAATTGAAATGAAAGGAGTTGAAAGGGTGTTTGGAACATTAAAAAGACCAGGTGTCGGCTGTCCAGGTGCTTCTAACACAAATCTCCAACTTTCAAGCTGTATCTACCATGTCCCATTAATGTTCTGCTTTTTTGTACTAATTCTTTTGCGTTACTCTCACGGAAACTTTGCTTCACAAAGCATAAAATCATAATACAAAATTAAAAATAGCATTTCATTAAAAAAATATGTATATAATAAAAAAGAATTATTGTTCCTAAAATTATGTAACAAACAATATTTTACAATTGTATTAATTGTTTGTTTAATAAAGATGATTATTAAGTGTGCAGTAAATGCAACAATTATTTTGGCCAAATTTGGAAAAAAAAATATATTAACTATTGAATATATACCATTTATAAAGTAATATTACTTTTTGAAAAAAAATAAAAATTTAAGGTCTTATTTATTAGAGACCTCTCATCAATTTTACTTCTTCTTTTTTTATTTTATTTTATAAATTTAAAACTTTAAAATGATTTTTGAAAAACCTTATGGTCCTGAATCAATAATAATGACTTGTCCCTCATTACTCAAAACAACAACAACAACAACAACAACAACAACAATAATAATAATTTTTAATAATGACTACCTCCATTTTATTTGTGTAGATAAAAATATTGAATTATTTTTTTTTGAAAGGAATATTGAATTATTTTTAGTTATAGCTCTAAGGTTATTAAGTCATTTTCACATTTAATTTATTAAATATTATTTTTTTCATATTTGATATAAAATTTTCAATTGTTGTATAACTCATAAACTCAATATTACACAAATATCTCAATTTTTTTTAGTTTCACATAATTATTAAAATAAAACGTTTTTTTTTCTAAAATTATATATAAACTAAAAAGTTTTACTTAAATTCTTAATTTTTTTTCTTCAAAATTACAATAAAATGTACGACCAAAGACTTATGGTCTGTTTTCAAAAAAAAAAAAAAAGACTTATGGTCTAGTGGCACCCGGTTGCACCCCACATGGGAGGGGGTGAATTCAAGCTCAAAAAAAAATAATACAAAAACATTATATATATATATATATATATTTTACATATATACATGGTTGCAGTAGGCGCTCCTAGCTAGTCGGGCGGTAGACTAGCGCCTAGCGCCTAAGCGGTCTAGGCGGCGCCTAGGCGGTACTTAGGCGGTTCTAGGCGGCGATCTATTAAAACAAAAAATTAATTCATGTGTGTGGGTGTATGTCATATATTATATTATATATATTATATAAATATATCTTACTTCTCTTACTTATATAAATAAATAAATTTAAATATATATAAATATAATAATAAAATTATCAAAGCCGACTCGCTCAAGTTAACTCGGCTAACTCTACCGAGTTGGGTGGGTTAACTCAGCCAAATTTTGCCCAGTCGGCCGCTAACTCGGCGGACGCCTAGGGAGCAATTCGTCTCGGTATAGGAGCGCCTAGCGCTTAGGCGGAGATTTTTGCAACAATACGTGCATATATATACTAACTAATCTAAAAATTAATTTTACAAAAGACTTTTAATAACAACTTTCAATTCTCTCCAAATTTTAATTATGTTTTCAGTGAAGTATGTTAAACAAAACCATAGTAGGTCTTTAAAAAATCACTAATGCTATTTCAAATTAATCTAAAGGCCCTGTTTAGTAACTATGAGTCAATTTCGACTTATTTAACCATTATTAATTGTTTAATCTGGTTAAATAATCAAAGACTGTTTGATTTAATTAGATTTTTGTAACAACTTATTATTCTAAAATGCTAAAATTCAAAAAATTGTTTAAAATGACATTTTCGATAATCTTTTTGAGAATTTCATTTACATGTAATACGTACTAACCTAATCAGTTTACATGTAATACGTAGTAACCTAATCAGCTAATAGCTATTTACCAAACACTCCCAAAGACCTTAGCGTAGCTTTTTAAATAGTATTTTTTTACAAAAATTATAATAGTTAAATATACTAAAAATAAAACTGTATTATGATATGAAGTAATTTGTATAGGAGATACTAGCATAACTATTTTAAAAATTTTAAAGGTTTTTTTTTTTCTAATCCATAGTTGAGATTGTTTATTCATAATTCCTTTTTTTTTTTTTTTTGTTGGGTTTCTATTCGTTCTCTTTGACTAAAATCCAATTAAGAAATTAATTGATTTGTTTGGTAATGGCATTAGGTGTACGTGTCCCACTAATTGTTCCCAGAATTGCGTTCTACAAGAATTTTCCCACTTGTTTACGGTCCCAATCACATCCCACCAATAATGACCTGCAAATACCTAACCAAAACCGAAAAAGATAAGGGAAGTTAGTAAATATATTATAAATGCATATTATTATTAAAAAAAAATTAAAAAGAATAAAGCAAATAATAATGTATAATAAATTCTTTCAAAAAAAAGTATAATAAATGTGGTCCATAAATATAGTGGGACCTAAACGCGAGTGCCACACGGGTCATACGTGGCATGAATCGTAACGGAAGCCCGTTAGGGATGTACGTTACGGCAAACGCGGGAAATAACGGAAAATTCGACGGCGGAGAAACAGAACCCTAACGTCGACGTCCCGAGATGCGAAAACGACGAAAGCATGAATCCACAAGATTATGGATAAAAGAATTGAGATCAGAACTGGATCTCAAAAATCCACCGCAAAAAATTGGACAAATTATGAACAATTCACAATCAAAATATCTGGTATATATTTCTTAGTTAAATTGTTTTGGTATAGTTTTTGAATTTTTATATGTTTTTCCCTTTTTGTGTGGTTTAATGGATCCTATTGGCTGCGGTTTCCGTGAAGAACAGTGTAGACGTGCTGCGGCCTATGGCTTGCAGCTCCTTTGCAGTGATGACAGTGGCGAAGCCTCTCGCCGCCGACTGGATATCCATAAACCGGTGAGGAGCATCTACTCGACGATGACGCCTTGTACTGCGGAGGCGAGTGGTATCCGGAGATTTTAACCGGATACAATCTCGACGTCGCCGGAAAATCGAAACAGGACATTGGCGAGGACGGAGGAGAGACCTTTTTCAGCGGATTGATCGGGGAAAGCACGGCTCGGATCTTCATCTCCTGATTCGTGGCCGCCGAAACGCGATCGTACTCTTCAATCACATTCGCGAGATCCTCATCGCTCCTCACCGAGACCAGAACATCCAAATCCTCAGTCGGAAGCTTACACCTCAAGCTCATTGATTCTCCGCACGATTCTCCAAACTTCACCATCAGCTCTACACAAACCGCACGCAATTTCAACTCCAATTCCACAAAACATCCACAAAACAAACAATAACAATAATAATAAATCACAAAAAGAAAAAACACAAAATCCTCAACGAACCTGCAAAATTGATGGAGCGATGAACCGAAAGCACGCGCGTGAAGCCGCCAACATAACGAAGCATGCCGTCGGGACGACGAGGAACGATTCTGCCTCCATAACTGTAGAGAAACTTGATTGACTGCTTGAGGCCGTTGAGTTTGTCGCGATTGTTGCTAGAATTCAATGTTTGAGTCATGATTTGAACGCCTGAAAAGTTGGGAAGAGTTGAAGAAGATGCTGAAGACTCGTAGGCACCTTCGAGAGAAACAGAGAGAGGATCGGCGCCTATTTATAGAGGGATTATGTGAACAAAAGAATTATGGGAATAAGGCGGTTGCGGAAAAGGAAAATTCGACTAGGGATGGGATATTGGGACTTATGGTTTATTCGGATATTCGTTCTTTATTTTTCTTGGGACTGTTGATTCCCGATTTCCTTTTTTATTTTTACTTTATATATATAAATATATGTTTATTTATTTATTTATTTATATTGAAAAATTTATTAATAATTAGTCCATTGTACAAATTATTTGTTATTGAGTTATTGCCTTATTGGGTTACACATTAACAAATTATGTATTTATATTTAATTATTTAATATGATTAATTATTATTATGTTTAATAAATTATAAATGCATTAATATATTTAAACTATTCAAATTATTTTAATTAGTATACACTTATTAACTTTTCCATATTAATTTTTATTTAAGTTTAAAACTTTTCAAATTTGGCAGACCCCGCCAAGGCCATCAGGCCTAAGGCAGGGCGGGGCGAGCATACCTCTCTTGGGCCCGTATTTTGGTAGTTTTTTTAGCCCGCGCTCATCATTTGGTGGGCCCTACCTCGCCGGGTCGTAACGTTCACTCGGTGCACATCCTTACTAACTGTTCTACACTCAGGAATCTCCTACTGTCGTCTCACACATCTCTTTATTCTTATGTTGGTTTTTCAGTAGATGCCTCTAAGGCGATCATGTCATCGTTTAATATTTGTTCAGTGCTTTTAACTCCTAGAGCCAATAACCACAGGGCTCACACTTTGGCTACTTTGGCTATTGCTCAGGAGGAACCCATGTACTGGGACTCTGTCCCACCTGACTCTATTTCTGATTTATTCTAATACCATTTCTTGGTTGGTTTTCAAAAAAAAAATTATGCACCATATCTAAAGGTTCAAAGTTATGCACTCATAGATTCAAAGTTATGCATGCGTAGGTTCAATGTTATGCACCTCAAAGTTTAAAGTTATGCACGATAAATATTCTTTGAGAAGCTAATAAAGTAAATATGCACTCAAAGAGACAAACATATGAACTTGAAGAAAGAAAATAATGCACTAATCTTTTGAGAAGCTAATAAAGTAATTATGCACTCGAAGAAACAAAAATATGCACTCGAAAAAGGAAAAATATGCACTTGAAAAAAGAAAAATATGCACTTTAAGAAGGAAATATAATGCACAAAAAAAAAAACTTACACAAAATTAACAAAAAAAAGAAAATTTCATCAATCTGGGCGGTTCATCTACATTAGATCAATGACTAAGATTTAATCCTATTTTTAACCTGATAGCTCCTTCGCAATTGATCTCTCATATGTGTGTGTGTGTCTATATATATATATATATATATATATATATATAAAACAAAAATAATATAATAATACGGGCTGAAGTCGGTTTGAACACGATCCCTTAGCCTGGTCTGCTTGTTGTAAATACGGGCAGTACAAACGATGAGATACGGGGCTAAGGTCGGTTTGAACACGATCCCTTGGCCTGGTCTGCTTGTTGTAAATACAGGCAGTACAAATGACAAGATACGAGGTTAAGGTCGGTTTGAACACAGTCCCTTGACCTGGTCTGCTTGTTGGTTTAAGCCTTTAAGGTGTTGGGCTCAGATTACGTGGCAGTAGGTGAGAGGTTCCCAAGGTTCCTTTTAGCTTGTAGGAGCAACCAAAAGTCCCTTCCTCTAGCATACTCATAAGGTACATAATTTCATAATGCAAGACACAAAAATGCATAACACAAAATAAAATTACATGAACCAAGAATTCATAATGTAGTGTGAACTCTGGTCCATGGCATAACGACTCTCATTTTGTTGAATTATAACTTTTTGGACTATTTAGTTGGATGTAGTTGTATTCATCCATACCAAACAATATAATTTAAATTCTTACTTTATTTTTTTTATCGAATTATAATTATTTTTTCTTCTAATTTCTTCCCTCCTTCCAACTAAACGCCATATAAATGCGGGTTGAAAGTGTAAATAGCAGTGTAGCTGGCCCGGGGAGGAATCGTGGAGCATCTTGAAAGAGGCGGGTGTGAAATGTGGGTTTGGGGCGTCTTTGCCGTGTGGGCAAGGGTCGGCGTAGAGTCTAATCAAACCTGCCCTTTCTGCTCGCTATGTGGGCCCGGCGTGTCTTCCTAATCTTTTTAAAATTTCTATTGGGAGTGCTATACTATTATTATCTTTTTTTTAGTCTATCCTTAACAAAATTAAATAATATTATTGATTTGTTTGTTCTAAATATTTTATTTACATAAAAACTTTCCGATTATTTAGTACGGAGTTTCATTTAATTAATTTACGTGGCAAGCAGTCAATTCATTTTTTCTTTTGAAAGGGCAAGCAGTCAATTCATTATTATTTAATGAATAAAAAACTTGGACGTAATATTTTTCTTGACTAGGGAGTAGGGACACTAGTTCTCAATTTGTACCGTGTTACTTTGAAGTTTAAATCTTTGTGCTTTTTAAAAAAAATAATTATATTCATACAAATCATTTTCAATTTTACTCTTCATCTTTTTAATTTTTTCTTAATGCAATTAAATCTAACTATTAAGTTATAATTGAAATTGAAACTATATATACTAATATAATTGGTTGTGTTCATCCCGAAAGGATAGGATAAAAGCCTAGGGTGAGGGGGCAATAGATTTTTATAAATAATTCAAAATTTGCTAGATTATAAAGAATTTAAAACACTTGACAAACTTATTAGTGTCTTGTGCACAACGGAGTATAATTATTTGTGTAGTGATTGTGTAGTGTGATTTACGTGTAATAGTTGCATGCAAAATATAAATAAAGCTAAGTAAAGCAATAAAGACACAAAAATTATAGCGGTTCACTGGTTCGAAAGTGTATATATAATCCTTCTACTCCAATCCACTCCTATCTTAATGAGAAATTCACTATATCCACCACTCTGGTACAAGATACAATGAATTAGTGATCTAGTGCCTTGAACACAAAGCTAGCACTAATCACGAATCCACAGATTGAGTGCCTTTATCACAAAGTCAACACCATTCTCACAACTCCAGTGCCTTAATCACAAAGCCAGCACTAAGGGTGTGTTTGGAAAGCAGAAAAATGATTTATGGAAAATAGTTTCATTTTTTGTGTTCGTTGCATTCTGGAAAGCTGTCTTTGTGTGTTTGGTTCATTTTTCTGAAAAATGAGTAGAATTGCATAATTATATATTTTTATTATTTTATTTAATATATAAAAATATATAAAATAATAATATTTATTATTAAAAGAAAAGAAAAAAAAATGTTGTTGCTCTGGTCTCTGGACTGCTCTGGTTTCCGGCCAGAAACTAGAGCAGTTCCGACGGACTGATTTTCAGCGGAAGCGTGTGAATCAAATGAGTCATTTCCGTCGGAATGGGAGAGGGCCGTCCCTCGCACGGAAGTCATTTCCGTCATTTGTGTATGCATGTGAGCCACTAAGATCGAGAATCAAATGAATGTGTGGCAATAATGAGTGAAGTGAAATGGTTCACCAAATTATTCATAATTGCAGTGATTTCTTGGCCTATAAGGTGGGAACAGCTCAGTATATACAAATGGGTGGGTGCATGCAAAGTTGCCAACGCAATCATATATATATATATATATATATATTGGAATACCTATATCTATATATAGGGATAGGATGCAATCATATCTATATATGCATCCTGGAAAATGACATAATTGAAATTGACTACAATATAATCCCCATTTGAATTTTGAAGTAATTACTCTATTATTTCTGGTGGTCACTGGTCAGCAATTAAAGCCCCCAATTAAAAATCTTTGGCACAAATTTTCACTAGAATATATAGTTCTTAATTTCTTATACATTGCTTTGGATTTAATATGTGTTTATTGATTAAATTCTTCTTCTTCTTCTTTTGAAGAAAAATAGAAAATTGGAAAAGGGAAAATAAGAAAATGTGTATTGATAATGTTTTATTTTTAATTGAAAAATAAAAATTAAAGTAAATGCAGTATCTCATTTTAATTGTCTTGTTTAATAATTATTGGTTAAATCAACTATTATTTTTTTAAATTATTTTATTTAATGTTTTTAATATTTTTTAAATTCAACTTTTTGTATTTAGCTAGACTCAAAATATTAAATTATATTGTTTAAATTCTTAAATGATTAATATTTTTTGTGGATTCTTCCCAGTCTCATATCCTTAGATTCCACGGTCTTTATAGAGAGGTTGGCTATGTAGCTAGGCTTTAGCAAAAGAGTTGTAGCGAATCTAGTGAGAAGTGATTTTGGTTGATTTTCATTGTCTCGACAATTATATTCTTGCAACACAGGAAGTCGGCGACTAGTGATGGGGTTATAGGACAACCCTACTTACCTGATAAGCTGAATATATATTATATACTCCCTCCGTCCCATTTTATGTGTCTTACTTTCCTTTTTAGTTTGTCCCAAAATAGTGTCATCTTTCTAAAATTGAACATAACTATCATTCTACATTTCCCAATTTACCCTTTTGATTTTTCAACTTTGTAGACTATTAATGGGGTAAGTACAATTGTACTTTGTACAAATAACACCTACTTTTGAAGGGCAAAATTGGAAAGTTAGTATAATTTATTATGTTGTATTAAAAACCGTGCAAAAAGTAAATGAGACAAACAATTAGGGACGGACCGACTTGAGTCTATTGATTCCTGACTTTGATATCAATAGACTTCTCAACCTCAATATCAGTAGACTTTCCAACCTTGATATTAGTAGACTTCTCCATCTTGATATCAGTAGTCTTCCGACCATCGCCATTAGACAGGTTAATTTGGTCATCACTTCACCAGGCATCACATTAACAGCTTACACGTTTCGTGACCGACTTGAGTGTCTAATCAATGAATGCCACATCAGCTATGCTAGCAACTTGCCATCATTATATCACCTTGTCACTTAGTATAAATAGGACATCCTACCTAGTGCAAGAGAAGATTTTTTTTCCTCACAACTTGTATTGTACCAACCGAAGTTTTCCGACCTCGTGGGGTTAGACTTTTAGCTTCCTGATGTCTGTACTCAATACTCAAAACAATAATAAGATATCTATTACCTATTACATTCACAAAGCGTTTGAGTATAAGTATAATTAAGTAGGGTAGACCAGAACTCGTATGCCCAGGTGCATTTACGCCATCAATTATGTAATCTAATCTAATATAAACTTTACATAAATGTAATGATTATAAGTGTTCATTTGCACTTATTCTCATTTTGCATATTAAATCCAACTTCTAAATAAAATGTTATTTCCTACAATATTACTGCACAAAGAGTTCAATCTAAAGAAGAGATTTCAATCTAACACCCCTCCAACATATTCCTCACCCGTGACAATTTCAAGTTATGAACTAACTGGAAATTAAACATGTGCATTTGTAATATTTAATTAGTATTATCTTATAATGATTTACATATGAAGTAATCTGTAAAAACTTATATATTTTTTTAGTAATAATAAACTATATTAAGAATTCAACGCGGATCGGAGGTTCTTGAATTTAATTTGAACGCAACAATAATAAAGAATCTCTTGACTTTAACATTACATATGATACACACATACATGGGAGTTAATTAATCAACTCTTGGACCAATTCAAAATGGTCCATTTCTTTTGACCCCATAAAACACGATACATTGCTTGATTATGACTTTGGCAGTTCTGGGCGGCTCTTAAAATCACCAACAATATTGAACAGTTGACCACCCCAGCCCAGCTCTCCATTCAACAGTGGTTATACAGTGAACCATGATCCAAAATGATACAATTTCTTTTAATGAAAACAGACTATGAAGCATTATGTAATTTTAGTAATGTTGTAATGAAATTACACTATATATAAAATGACATTAAATAACATATGACATATTGAGTATATATTGTTAAATGAAACTAAATTCGAATTAAAATGATACTTTAGTGGTGCTTTAATGAAATTACAGTATGTATAAAATGAAACTTATGAATAGCATGTCTCACATATTGAGTGTATATATATTGTCAAATGAAACTGTAGTTGTATAATAATGATATTTTAGTAGTGCTATATATAATGAAATTACATTGTGTATAGAATAAAACTGAATAGCAAGTCTCACACTTTGATTATATATTGTCAAATGAAACTATAGTTGAATTAAAATGATACTTTAGTAGTGTTGTAATGAAACTACAGTGTGTTATAAAATGAAATTGAATAATGAGCGAGGTTGCTACATGGACCATAACGAAATTTTCCGTCTACCATTGTTAACTAAAAAAACTCCAAACGATGTCGTTTTTCTACCTGATCCACGCTGCTACGTGGACCACAGTCCACAATAAAATTTGCCACCATTCAAACTGCCCTTAAATTTCAAATGTTATTATATCACAAGTCAAGATCTACCTTATAAAATGCTTCCTAATCCAAAACGATACCATTTCGTTATTTATATAAATGGTCCCTTTAGTGGCACTATTTTTTTTCCGCACAATCAAAAACAACGTTGATACTACAAATGCCTAATATGTTAAGTACATGTTTACAAAATCAATTTCTTCAATCCATAATCATCACTCTAACCTCTTCACCTAAGAACTTTGATTGCCATGGTTGAAAAAGTCTTGTATTTGATTAGTTGAAAATAGTATAATCTTATCATGTGAAAGTGGGATGATGACCACAAATCAAGAAAGACTTTGCCTAATTAGCAATAAACAAGATGCCAGGAGGAGATAAAAAGGAAGATAACAGTACATTAGTACTAGCTTACTGGGATGAACACTGATCAGTTCTAGCTTTATCAGTATAACAAACCATTATCATTGTTTGGATTACAGTGAAAAGTTTAGGGAATGGAAGCTGAACTGTGGGCTACAAGCTTGAGAGCTCAGCTGGCAGGCTAAAGCCACAGACTCTTTCATTGACTCAGGTCCACAGATAAACACTCCTGTATATGAACCCCTGGATTCATTTCTAAACTCTGCAAAGATATCTGCAAGTTCAGAATATTTGGATGTTAGCATTTTTAACACTATGTCACGCTCTTCTTAGGATCAAACGCTTACCACTATGCCAAAAACTATAATTCATAGTGAATGCAACTTTATTTCTTTATACCACCACATTTTCAAAAGGCAGGGTGCTAAATTTCGCTCTTCTGTCTCAACAATCTCCTAGCCATCTGGTGCTAGATTTGCCCCTTCACCGGTATGTAGTAAAAACTGTGCAGTTAAGGCAGGCAGGTGCTGTGAGAATTGTTTGGCAGAGGCTAGTTAAGGGTCAAGTGCAACATTAGATGGCTATGAGGATTGCTGGTGAAGGTCCGAAGGGCCAAGTCCAGCACCTTGTCTCCGCCCAATAATCCCCTAACCATCTAGTGCTAGACTTGTCCCTTCACTGGTAGTAAAAGCTGTGCAATTAAAGCTGGCAGGTGCTGTGAGAATTGTTTAGCAGAGGCTAGTGAAGGGCCAAGTCTAACATTAGGTGGTTATGAGGATTGCTGGGCGAAGGGCGGAGCCAAGTCCAGCACCTTGTCTCTCGAAATGTGACAGTATAAAGAAATAAAATTGCTCATTCGCTATATGCTATACCTTTTGGAACTGAAACTAACCTTGGAAGTTTGGCCTTGCTCCAAAATGGACTTCAAGTTCCTGATCATGGCTTAGGTTCGTTTCTGTTAACCACGGTTTCAACGATACACTTTCTTTGTCTGCAAATGGTAGCATTTCTTTTCTGAGGCATTTCCATCTCCTGACAGCAGCTATTAGAGCAACACAGACCAAAGCCATAGCCAAAGAGCACAAAAGGAAGAGATCAACTACTGAAGAGGGAGTTTTGTCCTTTGATGATGACTTCTTCCCAGTGTGAAGAAAAACATGGTTGAAAGAAGCAAGGAATAGCATAAAAAGAATGGATGCAGATGCAGCAATGGCTGCCATCCAGTACAAATTCTCAGGTCCATATGGCAAGTAGCCTGAGAACTTGGACTCAAAGTTTCTCAGTTGTGTTACAGAAACCTCATCATGATCAAGCATTTCCAGCAAGGTTTGATTAGTCTGCTTTTCTTGGGTCACATAAACTTTTAGTTTCAAATGGATTTTCACCTTAGAATCGAGTAGTCGAGACAGAACCGGGTTTAACATACAAACATCTTGGGATCTTTTAGTTGCAAAGATAATCTGTACTCTTCCAGGGAACACATTTCTGTCACCAGATGCAATTTCTTGTAGTATGCTTAAAATTGGAGTAATCCCAATTCCTCCTGCAACTAGAACTAAGCTATTGTATCTGCATAAAAATAACAGATCATATTGGGGTTGACTCTGATACCAAATTGAAGCATGTGTTCCATCTCAACTAAAAGAATAAGTTATAATTTGATTGCACATTTATGTTTATATATTATATGTTCAACGCGTTTTACCTCAGAAACTCGAGCGTTGCAGGGCCGTATGGGCCTTCTACTGCAATTGGGATGGGCAGGGGTTGATCAGCTTCTGAATCTGTGGCTGCAGAAGTGATGAGGTTATAGAGAGAGCTTCCCCACCATCCTTCACATTTGATCATAATTGACATTGTGTGATCATCAACACTGGAGCTAGAAGTCAGGCTAAAGGGGTGCCACTGAAACTCAGAAATGCTTGGGATCTTCACAAATATTACACTTGTAGGTGTATATTTCAGTCCTGAAAGTATATGCATATATTTAGTAACTATATAACTACATTCCTTCTCAAGAATCAAGAATGTTGCTTCTGATGTAAAATGGATGTGTTCTGTCCCAACTAAAAATTTAAACTAATAGTGAGATAATACATTTGTTGGATGGAGGCTAGTGAAGGGCCAAGTCCAGCACTAGGTGGTTAGGAGATTGGTAGTAGAAGGCCTAAAGGGTCAAGTCCAGCACCTTGCCTTTCGAAAATGTAGTGGATGGTATAAAGAAATAAAGTTGTATCTTCGCAGCTATAACTTTGACGTAATGGTAGCCAGGTCATGCATTTGAGTCTAGTTAAGGCTGGCAAGTGCGGGGGGCTCAGGAAATTGTTGGACAGAAACTAATGAAAGACCAAGTCCATCACCAAATGGTTAGAGAATTGTTGAGCGAAGCCTGAAAGGTCAAGCTCACCATTTCCTCTCTCGAAAATGTAGTGATATAAGAAAATAAAATTACACCTTTGCTACTAACTATAGCTTTTGGTACAGTGGTAGTCAGGTCATGGGTACGTTCAAATCCAGTTAAAGCTGGCAAGTGCTAGAGGACGGGGGAATTGAAAATTGTTCGGTGGAGGTCGATGAAGGACCAAATCCAACACCAGGTGATTAGGGGTTGTTCGGAATTGCACTAAACTTTCGACGTTATGGCAAGCGCTTGATTCTAACAAGTAATTAACAATATTTAGTATTATTTACATAACTTACTTGGATCTTTTGGTAGAATGAGCTCTATGGCCTTGGAAGGGAAGATTCGAGCAGAAAGAATGCGAGTGTGTGGTCTTGACTCAATGATCCGGAGGAGCTTGTCTATGGCGAAGAGGAAAATCCCAGGAAAAACCATGTAAAAGTGTCTGTCTCCACTATGGAACAGGAAAAACACCAAGAAAACTATGTACAAATGGTGGGTGTAATAGAAAACCTCAAAGCATTTCCTTCTTATCTGTGGAAGTGATGTGACCCAAATGATTAGACCTGTAACCAGTGTGATCTCCCCAGCAAGGTATATTCTCCCCACCTTTTGCCACCTCCACATCTGCTTATTTGCCATAGAGAATGACTGAGTGTTGTAGGTAAAAAGTCATTTTTTTTACTCAAACTAGTTGAGTTAATACCTAATTTATGTTTAGTTATCAAGTATAGTTGTTTTTATGGATTTAGTTTTAAAAATATTTTTGTGTTTAATTGAATCTTGGATTTCGACGATTTTACTTAATTGAATCATCGGCGGTTAGAATGAAAAATTAAATCAAGAAAAATCACTATAGTTCATGATTAAATTAGGTAAAATCACTATAATCATAACTAAATTGGATATTAATAAAGAAGAAATTACTAAGATATCTGGCACTCAATTAAGTTAAACTATCTAAGTTTATTACCAAATTAAGCAAAAAAGACTTTTTAGAATAAATTGAGAAAAATCACTATAACCAAATTCAATATTAACTCAATTAGGTAAGAGTTCTATTTCTTAGAAAGAAAATAAATCAATGCCCAATTTAGTCCTCAATTATAGTGATTTTTCTCGATTTAGTCTTAAATGTATTTTGGTGTTTAATTGAGTTTGTCGTCTGTTAGGGTAACTTGATAATTTCCTCTCTATTAATACCTAATTTAGTCATCGACCTTTATAATTTATCCAATTTAGTCATCGACTACCATGCCTTTACTCAATTTACTCCTCAACTATTTAGTCCTTGATTCTAACCGTCAAAGACTCAATTAAGTAAAACCATTGAATTATAAGACCCAATTAAACACAAAAACGTTTAGAATTAAATTGAAAAAAAAAAATCGCTATAATTGAAACTAAATTTAACATTAACTCGAAAATACATTGGTCATTGAACATATAGACAGACTGAGTACCTACCTCTTCATGAATGCGATGTTTGATGCCCCATATGAAGAAAGTGCCTGCACCGTGCAACGTAGCAAAGACTATCATTGCAGTGCCAAGCCAGGTGTGGTATCTGACTGAAACTTCAAACTGGATACCCAGCAATCGAAACACAGCCATCCTCCTCAAGACAGGAAGGAGGAGAAGGGCTAAGCAGGCCTCTGTCAGTAAACCAAACCGTGTAGCCACTCTCAACATTCTGTATTGCCATCTGAAAATTGCAGAAAATAGTCAGTCTTGGGACATAATCAGTGATGGTGCTGTGTTTGACCGAGTCTCGTAAAGGGTCAAGTCCAGCACCACCAGATTGTTATGGGATTGTTCAACAGAGTTTTGAAGGACTCCTTGCCTCTCGAAAGTAAAGTTACACTTCGCTATGAACTATAACTTTTAGACTAGTAGTAAGCGTTTGATCCTAATATATACTAGTTGTAATTTGATAGTGTTCTTCATGGTGTTGTGTTGGAAAAAATCCGGTGAAGGGTCAAGTCCAGCACCAAGTTGTTACGAAATTGTTAGGCAAAGATCTGAAGGGTTAAGTTTAGTACCTTGCCTCTCCAAAATAAAGTTAGGTCTTTACTACAAGTTATAACTTTTGGCGTAATGTTAAGAGATAATGCTGGTTGTAGCTTGACCGGTGTTCTTAATGGTGCTGTGTTGGGTAGAGTCCGGTGAAGGGTCAAATCCAACACTGGTTGCTGGTCAAAGGCCTTAAGGACCAAGTCCAGCATCTTACCTTTGGAAATAGAGTTACGCATTTCCTACGAACTATAACTTTTAGATTAGTGGTAAGTGTTTAATCCTAATATGATGCTGGATGGTTGTAGTGTGACAGTATATATTCATCTACTTACACTGCCAGCTTGAAATCTTTGATTTGGACAGTTTTCCTGAAATCATTAGCAATGCGAGTGTAGAAAGTCCATGCCAGAAAGATGATGAACAGAGACACACCAAGGATTTCAATCCCAGACAAGATCCCCAGAGAACTCTTCACAATCAAAGGATTGCTAAGAAAGGCTAAACATCTCCTTTCTTGCCTGGATTTTCCTTCCTCCTTCTCCTTCTCCTTCTCCTTCTGTTCCAAGTAAACAAAACCGACTATGGCGAAAGCCACGACAGGAAACGAGTAGACAGCGAAACAAAGGCCTGCACGAACGACACAAAGCCATTACGCGTTTAGGCATCAAATAGGCATAAAATTTAGCTAACACATTGGATGATAATATATTCCATTCATTTACCATTATAGCCAAAAACAGAAGCTGATGCTTTTTCTTCTGCTGCTTTCCAAGTTCTTGTCCATACCTCTGTTGGCTTGAGAATCCAGAGAGAAACCCAAGCTGTAGATATCAAGATGAGAAGAAGTTTTAGAATAAAAAGACTGGCTTTAGCCATTTATTATGCTTTTTTATGAGTCTATGGTTCAATTCAGACAAAATGTGTTTATATAGTGCAGAAAAATGAGTTACTGCAGCCTGGACAAAGATATGGTTAGGCTGCTTCTTTGGGTCAACAACTTAATAAGTCCATCAAGAAAGTGGCATTAAAAACACAGCTTATTAGCACAGAATTTTAATGCTAATCCCAGAATCTTAGTGGCAGCCTGGCACCTGTCATATAACTCTCACTCATTGGATTTAGTATAAGCAATATGCATGGTTAGCAGCAAATCCAAGAATCAAGTGGTGGATATATGGTCCATCCCCACTAGCTTTACCTTTTCCTTTAGTTTCAGTATGAAAGATTGGGTACCCACGTGTAGTTCAGTTAATTTCTGTGTGACAGATTGTGGGTAAAAACACATGATCTAGTCTTGACAGCTGTAATATGGAGTTACACCCAATGTGATTCTCACCTAATAGACTATAGAGTCACGTGATTTATCTCCTTCACAAATTCTGTACTATTAGCTCAGAGTATGAGGGTCTCGAAATGAGAGATAAATTTTGCCTTTTATAGATAATAAAGAAAGATGGGATTATATCAATATGTCATTCAACCAAACATCTAACTCTGTACAATGTATTTGTGGGACTGGATGATCAGGCTGGTGGGCCACAAAGTTGGTCATAAAGCACAATGCATTGGTGTCATGCTAATCAGCTGCTCAAAAGGATATATACAAAAAGAAATTTTTTCTTGTCCTTTCTTTACTTGTCAGGATTGAAGTGGACCAAAAGAGAGTATGTGGAAAAAGCTTGTAACCTTTGGAGTGATGCATCCTATATATTCTCGGTATGGACTAAAGTGTATATAAAAATAAAATAAAAAATTATGCAAGTCTCTCTCAATTTAATAAGAGGTTTCAAGTTTGAAAGCAGTGATGTGTGTTGGTTTTATGATCACGGGATAGCCGGATGGCTTCAACACAACTGTAAAATTAAAGGAGATTAAGATGGCAAAGCGATAGTATTATTGCGAGTGAATCAAGAACTGAACCCCCTTTCAACGTGCCCCGGAAGGTATTTATACAAAGTTTACATGCTTCGAGAAAGGAAAGAAAAGAATTAACAAATTTGATATTAAGAAAGTTTTCTAAGCTATCAGATTGCTTTCATAATGGTGAAAAGGGAAATCTAGCCTCATATTTAGGAAAATCGATCTCTTAGATATTCTCCCTCTGGTTTCAAAAAAAAAAAAAGAAAAAAAAGATATTCTCCCTCTACCACCTTTGAATTCGGCACCCGGCAGTCGTCCTACAGAAGGGTGGCCGACTGGGTTTGGACACAATGCCCCGGTGAGGATCCTGACTCCCTGGTCTACTCGACGTCTAGTCTACATCTTGTGTTGGTTGGCCACAAATGACTGAAGGCCGCTTGCACTTGTACACGGGGCTGGGATCCCACGCACATTCCCACTAGTCTCTTGAATTACACTGCAACTCTCGAGTGCTGGAGCATGCTCCTGGCTTGGTACCCCACTCCGGGTATCCATCAATGTGCTTATAGTTGCTTTCTGAAAGGGGTTGGGAGATGAAAAAGACACTTGTGGCATATATCAACTAAGATGTTTATTCAAGGCTAAAGTATAGCAATGCCAGCCAGTAATACCGAAAGTTTGCAGCATCACTGTCAAAGATGCTTAATTATTCTCCCCCTCTCTTTCTGCACCATGCCATGCTCCATAATGATGTCTTTGATCAATCTTTGACCAAAACCAAGCTTCAATAGTCACACACATCAAATAGGTTTTGTGTGAATGTGATATAAGCTAGATTCCTCTAATGAGATAAAGATTGCCAAAGCAACCCACTAACTTCTAGGTCAATTGAAGGTTTGATTTCTGGGCGAGCCATCCTAGAATCCTAGAATTATAAGTTTGACCATTTTTATATTCCGTGTAATTAATATTGAATACACAACTTTATTCAAATGACATATGTTTGATTAGCCTCTAAGCAAATTTTTCTATGGAACATTAAAAATTGTACATTTTGAATAAATTAAAGGTATATTATTATTTGATAGTATACAAAATAATGTACATTTAATACTCAAGTAATATACCTTCACTGCATAAATAATGTACCTTTAGTATATTAAAAAGGAAAAATGGTCACATAGACCGTCAAACTTTAATTTATTTACTTGAAAAATCAGTTAGGCACATAAACATTTTAAAGTTGCAATGAAACCCAACATTGTATATTGGTGATTTGGTGCAATGAAACTCAAAAACTAGTTAGGGTTCTGGCGCTATTACCGGCAACAATCCTATTTTAGTATTTGCCAACCTTAACTTGTAGTATGCCTTTGATGGGATTTGAGCCTATGAGTGGAAACCTCCCTTGAAAAGTTCCCTCCCAGAGTCCTAGTCCCAACTACTCATGATTTGATACCAATAAATTCTCATATCGTACAACTAAGTCAAAAGTTATAGCTACTATAACATAATAATAACAACTTTATTTCTTATACTTTGTAACAGTCAGTCATATTTTAATGATATGATGCTAGACTAGACTTTCTAAGCCCAAGAGTAAACACCCATTGTGACTAGCAATGTTGCAAAAATCGCTAGGCGCTCATCGGATGTCATTTTTTTAAAGTTTTTTTTTTTAATTTAAGACTTAGTAATTATAAACTATTTAATACTTTAATAGTTAGTACTAAAATATTAAATATTAACCTAAACACATCTAAAATTGTAAATTGTATAATTCAATTTAAAAGAAAAAAAAACACAAAAAAATAACTAACATGCAACCTAGACGCCCGCCTAGTCGGTTGACCGCCTAGATTAGTGATTTTGCCGAAATCCTAAGCCTAATTTTTGCAACATTGGTGATTGGTTGGGCTTAAGGCCGGTCTGAATAACCCCAATTATTATTCCAAACAAAAGAAAGAGCATGCAAATATTTGTTTTGCACAAAACTAGAGATGGCAGCGCAGTTTGAATGTGACATCTCCAGAAGGCAGCAAATGTTGACAAAGAGGAATAACTTTTGCTCCATCTATCTGCTTCTTTTTGTTCCTTTCTAAGCCTAATCTTCCCATTAGTGAACTTCCCAGCTAGCATATACTCTTTTTTCTGATCACTCACCCACTCTCATCTAAATTCCTTGTCCTCTTTCACCCTGGCAGAGATAAAAGGATGAAGTAAAGGCAATCAGGCCAGAAAACCAAATTAAAGGAAAAAGATGTCTGGGGAAATAGTGGAAATTGGAGAAGACAGCTCCGAGAGTGCAGGAAGTCATCATCATCATCATCACCAAGATGTTTATGTTGCAGTTGGGAAGAATGATGAACATGTTGTTCAATGGGCAATTGACCATTTCGCCTCCCCACGCATTTTCCTTCTCCATATCTTCCCTCCCCTCTCCTACGTATCTACACCAGGTATGTTAAATCGCGAGCCGCCCCGTCAATTCTCACTCCTTGCCAGTACATTTTGCATGCAAGAGGTTTTCATCACTTTTGAACAGTCAAGTTTTCGAGGTTCACTAGATTATTAGCAAGGCTTTAGGCTTTAAGGTGTGTTAGAATCAAACGCTTATTACTAAGTCACAAGTTATAACTTATATCCCATTACATTTTCAAGAGGCAAGGTGTTGAACTTGACCCTTCTCCGACCTACGTTCAACAGTCCCCTAGTCATAAATGAAGGATTTGGGACCCTAATCCTTTATCGGCCTCCGTCCCTATTGTAAAGTAGTATTTGTTTTATATTTTCTATATCTGTTGCAGTCCAGATATCTCATTACGGGGGTTCGATCCTGTGGCCTTCCCTCGTAGAGAGTCACAGATATTTTATCTGAGTACAAGGTGTTTGGCAGCTAGTTACTGAGACATATTGTCCATAAGTGTCTTAAAATCGGGATATATGAAGTTCGAGTCTCACCTCATACATGGTATAATTTAGCAAAAATATTTAATTTAGCGGTCATCCATTAAAAACAATTTATTAATTATTATAGCTGGGAAATTGTCAAGAACCCATTTGAGCAAAGAGCAGATGCAAGTGTTTGTAAATGAAGAGAGCAACAAGAGGAAGAGTCTATTGGAAAAATACATTCGCCAATGCAATGATGCCAAGGTTAGTCCAACAAATGCATACATCATGGAAATTCTAATATATCCAAAAGTATTGTGCTTTATATTATTTAAATATATTGTACTTTTTAAAAAAAGAAATTCATTTTTTGAAAAATTATTTAATTTTTAAAAATTCAGATTCCAGTTGATACAATGCTTGTGGAGAGCAATGCACCGTCCAAAGCAATAATAGATTTGATTGCGGTTGTTAACATCACCAATCTTATCATTGGGATGCGGAAACACTCATCTCACAAGAGGTAACTCAAAAAAAAATCTTTTTTTTTTTTTTTTGCGTAATTAGTAATTAGTGATGGGCGGATGTGAGGATGACTACGATTTGATTCAAATCAAATCAGACACTATAAAAATCAAATCAGAACCAAAATCATATAGACTATTTGCCTGTTTGATCATGATTTAGAACTGGATCTCAAAAGGTTCATGTTTCGGTTTATTAGAATTGAAAATCAAAACTGTTGATTCCAATTCCAAACCAAAAAAAAAAAATGGTTTTTAAAAGAAAAAAAAATGGAATGAAAAAAAAAAAGAGGTTTGAACCAGCGGTTCAAACGAGACTTAAAATCGTGAACCAACCGTTCGGAATCGGAGCTAAACTGAACTAAACCGTGATCATATTTAGGTGGGTGGCGGATATCTTTTAAAATTTTTAACAACGAATCATTTTAGTGATATATAATATAAAGAAATAATTGATAAAATAAATTGTTTACTATTAGTCATTAATAAACTAAATGATTTTAAAAATGAAATATTGGGCCAGCATAGCCCATCAGTACTGATGGACTGGGTTGTGCTTTACATTGTTACTATGCAAGTCAAGTCAAATTAGCTTTGCCCATGAAAGTAGTGTGGATTGCTAGGTTGTTTTGTCATGGACTCGGGTTCACCTTAAGCTTTTGTTTAAAAATTTAAAATTCTATGTTCATAATTTTAGAAATCTATGTTAATAATTTTGAACTTTATATTCATAATTTTTGAACTCTATATTCATAATTACAGAACTCTATATTCACAATTTCATAACTCTATATTCAAAATTGTGAGCATGAGTTTTAAAATTGTGAAAATGGACAAGGATCCACATTGTAAGGTGGACTCGAGTCCATAGCATAATTTGCCCAACTATAGTATTCAGACTAGGGGTAAAAAATACTGGTCAAATTGATTTTTCCATACAAGAGGGGGTTCAAACTCCTAACATCTCTTAAGGGACGAGAGTACACAACCACTTATACCAACCAAGTTGATTAATATAGTTATAATCAATGGCGGATCCCAGCATGGGGGCAGTCGCCCCCACTCCCCCACCCCATATATATAGTATATATAATAAGTATATCAATATTTACACAAAGGTTAATTTGTTTAGATGGTAAGTTTTCACTGATACCAAATGAAATGATCAATGTTCACATCTTGCCATTAGCATTGAATTTTGTTTTTAAAATTTTTAGTATCAATAGTGAGATTTCAGTGTATATTGTTCGAGCATTAGCATTGAATTTTTTTTTCAATTTTTTTAATATCAATAGTGATAATTCTAATTGAATTTTTTATTTATAATATTGTGAGTTTTTTTTTTTATTTCTTAGTATTAATAGTGAGATGAGTGAAATTTTGTTTTTATCGTTTTTTAAATATTAATAGTGAGAGTTCTAATTGAATTTTTTATTTGTAACATTGTGACTTCTTCTCTCTTTTTCCTTTTTTTTTTTAATATTAATAGTCAGATGAGTGATTTATAATGTGTTTTCTATTCAAACTATTTTATCTACTTAATTACTCCATATGTTTTATATTTTGTTTAAAATATTTTTTTTTATCTTGATGTATTTTGATTTTTCATCTCTAATTAACAATATTTATGACTCGATCTCTAAGTATTTTGTTTTTTTTTTTTTTCATAATATCTCGTTAGTTTATATTTCGCCCCTACTGAGAAAACTTTTTGGATCCGCCAGTGGTTATAATGTTATATACACTTGAGGAAATTATGTAAATTGGATGTAAAAATGTTATATTTTGTGTCATCAACATAAGATAATTGTTTCTCAAAAAAAAACACAAGATAATTGTAAACAAGAAGATATAAATTTTTAAAATTAATTTTCTCTTTCCTCTTTTGGTTTAGGCCCGTGTGGAAAGGACAAGGAATAGGAGAATATATTGAGAAGAACGCACCAGATTTTTGTGAGGTCACCATTGTTTGTGAAGGTAAGAAAGTGATGAATGGAAAAGTGCAATCGGAGAACTTCCCTTCATCACTTAGGCCGGAGATTACTAGCCGAAACTCGGAGAGAAAATTCTTTGAATGTGTTTGCTTTTCAGGCAAGTTCACTTGAAATTTATTAGAGCAAAGTGTTCACTTTAAATAATATTATCTTTTATTACTATTATTATTATTATTATTATTATTATTATTATTATTATTATTATTATTATTATTATTATTATTATACAACACTTCATTTTTATTAATATAATATTTTTCCGTGCATCGCACGGGACAACTGCTAGTTTGTAATTAATTCTCATATGCGATGAGAATTCAAAGTAACAAAAATATTTGGTACTAACGAACATAATTTTAATTGAAATCTTTACGATGCTATGATTTTAAAATAGACAACATTTTATTTGAGAGCAATTATACCTTATACATTTTATTATAATTTATTATAAACATTGAAAAAGTACTAAAAAATATCCCCAATTTTTTTTAAAAATCAAAAAACAATTTTTTTTTCAAAAAGAATCATAATTAAAACATTTTTTTTAAAAAAGTCTTCATCTTCAGTATTTGTAATTGAGTTACTAGTGAACTCATAGAGGGCAACGCCATGTAATGAGATTATGGTGTCGAAAGCTGTGAATTTGCCTAGTTGTGAGCGCTTGTTTTTTTTTTTTTTTTTTTTTTTTTTTTTTTTTTTTGAATACAACTGACCCTATTACATTGTAGTATCTGTTCATCTATACTTTTCTCAACCTGTTGAAGCACAAAACTATATATCAACAAGCGCTTGCGCCAAGCACCTTGTGCTCAAATGGCATGTAGTGGCCTCCCTCAAATGAAAGGTCATGAATAATACTACGTATCTTTTATTTTAGCCCATATTGACACCCTTAATTATAATTTATTTTTAAAACCTCATATCAACAATAAAAACATTGAAGTGTTATGGCGTGAATGATAGTGTGAGTAATGAGAAAAGAAAGTGTTACTTTGTACCTTTGAACATTGGTAGTTTTTAAGGGTTACATACTGTCTCACATTTGCTTTTATATTATCAAATGAAACTGTCGTTATATCAAAATAAAACTGTAGTTGTTTTTAAAGGAAACTACAGTGTATATAAAATGAAACTGAATAACAGTTTCACATATTTGAATGCATATTGTCTAATGAATTTGTAGTTATATCAAAATGATACTATAGTTGTGTTGAAAAGAAATTGTAGTGTATACAAAATGAAACTGAATATATGTTATACACACAAAGTTACTTTTTGTTGAACAAGTGTCGTTTCTGTCGTTTCTTTTCATTAATCAAAATGACGTGTTTTGATGCATGAACTACCATGCATTGTGGACCGCGGTTCAAAGTAAAATCTGCGACTTCCCTCTAGTCAATCCACTCTTACTTGACTAAATGGGCTCCCCTATGGTCAAGCTTGCTTGCCTAAATGGACTCACATCTACTCAAATTCACCCCTAACTTCAATTCAACTATCTTTTGAGCTATGCCCATTACGAGTTGGGACCCATAAAAAATATATCACATAGTATTCAAACGAAAGAATGAAAGACTCAAATATAATTATATACTTGCTATATTTTTTTAAAAAAATATATAGATGCTTGATTTGTTTTGCTTATAGGATCATTGAAGCATTTTCTCACACATAAATGGTTAGTAAGGCCGTGGGGCATAATAATCAATGAGACAAACTAACTTTTTTTAAAAAATATATATATAGATGCTTGATTTGTTTTACTTATAGGATCATTGAAGCATTTTTCTCACACATAAATGGTTAGTAAGGCCGTGGGGCATAATAATGGATGGGACAAACTAACTTTACATTGTTAAAATACATATTTATACGAAATCTTTAGGAATGCATTACTATAAAATTGTGTTTTGAATTTAGTTTAAAAGGAGAAATAAATTAAGCATTTTATATATATATATAAAATAAAAAATGTATATGATTCAAGTTTTAGATTGAGTATTGTTAAGCCTCGCGAATGAGAATTAGTCAGTATTGTATGGGAATACAGATTACGTATACAGTTCCATAGAGGGAATCTCTTTTTCTGTTCTGCAATGCAAGCAAAATATGCACTGTGATATAAAAAATATGGCTTCGCCCGGACTCGAACCGGAGACCTTCAGTGTGTTAGACTGACGTGATAACCAACTACACCACGAAACCAATCTTGTTCACGATCTTCAAAGAAACGTATACGTTTTATGCTTATAAAGATACGGTCATATCTCAAAATTAGATTTAATTATTAAGGGTTACTGAGGACATAAATGTAATTGGACGCAGCCATAGCAAAACCCTAAATTCCCCTTTCTATAAATCTGTCAAAACCCTAACCCTTCCCTTTCTTCCTCCGCCGTTCCCTTCCCTTTCTCCCCGTCTGCTCGAAGCTCCGGAGATCCAGAAATGACAACCCGCTTTAAGAAGAACCGGAAGAAGCGCGGTCACGTGAGCGCCGGGCACGGCCGTATTGGCAAGCACAGGAAGCACCCAGGAGGCCGCGGAAACGCCGGAGGCATGCACCACCACCGCATCCTCTTCGACAAATACCACCCGGGCTACTTCGGGAAGGTGGGTATGCGCTATTTCCACAAGCTGAGGAACAAGTTCTTCTGCCCCACCGTCAACATCGACAAGATCTGGTCTCTTCTCCCGCCGGAAGTTCAAGAAAAGGCGGCCAAGAGCAAGGACACCGCCCCTGTGATCGATGTTACCCAGTTCGGGTACTTTAAGGTTTTGGGTAAGGGTGTCTTGCCGCCGTCGCAGCCCGTGGTGGTCAAGGCCAAGCTCATCTCCAAGATTGCTGAGAAGAAGATCAAGGAGGCCGGTGGCGCTGTTGTGCTCACGGCTTAGGTTTATTTCTGTTTTGTTTTACTGTTTCCCTGATTTATTAATAGTGACTGGATTTTGGAATATTTGAGTTTTATTATATAAATTGTTCTGAGATATTACTGCTATTACGATTACTATTGCGTTTCATTATGTTTTCAAGTGACCCGGTTTTGACTTGTTGGATTGTTAATTTTGTTATTATTATTATTGCTATGAAAGGGTTGTTTGCAGGTTTTATTGTTATTGCTATTGGTCTATGGCAATTGAAGGCCTATTGAAATGAATTTGATTCATTTGCTATGACTAAAGTTTGGAATTGGACTTAAATTGGTCAATTTTTTGCTGTAGTTTGCAGTGTTTTGGTGGATTTTGTGATCACAGTGTTGGTTAGCTGTGTCTATGTCATGTCAATATGAATGGTTTATCTGAAAATTAACATTGTTGTTTGGAATTGGACTTAAATTTGTCATTTTTTGCTGTAGTTTGCAGTATTTTGGTGGTTTTTGTAATCACAGTGTTGATTAGATGTGTCTATGTTATGTCAAAATGAATGGTTTATCTAAAAACATTGTTTTGTTACTATATGCTGAAGTTATTGTTTGTGATCCTATTCTTGGTTTTCTGTTGGGTTTAGGTCAACTTTAGTATTATTGATCTTTCTTTTGCAGCTATGTTTTACTGTGCTGGACCTATAATTAAAGGGACAGTGATTTTTGCAATTGTTCATGGAACTATGACTAAGCCCTTGTTGCAGAATAGTCTATACTGCATACTAGGCCTGGGCAAAGAAAGCTTTAGGGGGCGTTTGGTTCACGGAATGTTAGATTACCTTAGGGAATGTTAGATTGCTGGGAATGTTAGATTGCTGGGAATGTTAGATAACTGGGAATGTTAGATAACTGTGTTTGGTTTAAAATTGAAGTAGGTAAATAAGACAACGGAAATAAGATAAATTGATTAAAATTTCAAAAGCTCAATATTAGGAATTAGATAAGGGAATGTGAGATTACCTAAGAAATCGGAGTGTATCTCACATTCCCTTCCAATAGCTAAAAACTTCATCGGGAGGTTATGTTACATTCCCTGGGAATCTTACATAACCTGAACCAAACATGAGAATCTTATATTACCAGACAAATATAACCTTAGTTATCTTATATAACTTGAACCAAACGCCCCCTTATTGTTTTATACAATGCCATGTGAATGAGATTTTGTTTGGAGTTCTACTATGTATGTGCTCACTTTTACTCTATTATGTGGCAAACAAGGATATGCTATTTCTTTGTGTGGGTCTCCAGTAAAGTGTTTTAAAATGAGATTAGTATTTTCCTTTTGTTTATGAACCTCCCTTTTCTAATTGTACTCCCTTCTTGCCAAGCTCATCCCTAATTGTCTAAATGAACCTCCCTCTAGTCAAGCTCACCTTTACTTGACTAAATGGGCTCCCATGTGGTCAAGCTCACCCTTGCTTGCCTAAATGGACTCACATATACTCAAATTCGCCCTTAACTTCAACTATCTTTTGAGGTATGTCCATTGGGAATTGGGATCCATCAATAGGTATATCATATACTCCGTAGTATTTAAATGAAAGAATGAAGACTCAAATATAATTATATACCTGCTACATTTTTTATTTTAATTATATAGATGCTTGATTTGTTTTACTTATAGAATCATTGAAGCATTTTTTCAGACATTAATGGTTAGTAAGGCCGTGAGGCATAATAATCTATGAGACAAACTAACTTTACATTGTTGAAATACATATTTATGTGAAATCTTTAGGAATGCATATATCACTATAAAATTGTGTTTTGAATTTAGTTTAAAAGGTGAAATAAATTAAGCATGACTTCTTTTTATTTATTTTGATGAAAAATAAAAATTGTATACGACTAAAGTTTTAAAGTTTTAGATTGAGCATCGTTAAGGTTCAGTGTGAACAGAAATTAATCTGAGTATAGTACGAGCTTAAAGGTATCTTTTGAACCTGCTTAGGACACATTGTGGTTTGATAGGAAAAAAAAAAGAAAGGAAATATGGACTATATGTTTACACAGAGGAAATCACTTTTTCTGTACTGCAAAATGCAAATGCATGCAAAATACGTTGTGACAAACATGGCTTCGCCCGGACTCGAACCGGAGACCTTCAGTGTGTTAGACTGACGTGATAACCAACTACACCACGAAACCAATCTTGTACACGCTCTTCAAATAACGGTTTTATCGTCACAATAAGTGTTGTCCGTATAAAGATATGGTCATATCTCAAAATTAGATTTTAAGATTCAAAAAAAAACTTTAAAATCACAATCAGCGAGAGGACACGAGGAGTAGCGACCGCCGACCAGACTTCTCCACCGTCTCGTCTCCTTGCAGTCCAGCCGCTGCCGCATGCCGCCAGCCGCCATCTCGCCGGCCGCCCATCAGCCGCTGCCTTCGCATCTCCAGTCGCTGCCGCCAGCGCTCGCCTCTGTTCTGCCTCCATCCTCCTCTCCGGCCTCCGCAGGTAAGGTTCAGTGATTACTGTCCATTTTTTTTCACAGTAAGATACTAATTCCTAAGATATTAGCAATTTAGCATGTTTAATTGTTTATTGTTTAAGTTTGTGTAGTTAAGGTTAAGGACTTAAGGTTCGTACTTAAGTAACTAGTTAAACTTGTGTAGTTAACTATGCTATTATTAGCAATTTAGCATGTTATTAGAATATTAATTAAGTTGTGTAAATGTGTTTACTGTTTAATGGTTAGTACTTTTTGTGTATTACTTTGTATTTTTGTAAGTAATTAGCTTCATAGCTTGTAGCCTTGTATTACTTTGTTAAGTCATTAAGTCTGTGTAGTTTAGTTAAGTACTTAAGTTAATGTGTTCAGTGAATCAGTGTACTGTATGTGTTTAACAAGTGTTTAATTGCACATTTTAAAATTCGGGAATCTAATTACTATTTCACATAATGTTTAGGAGTCTATTTGACCATTTTCATTGGATTGATCGGAGTAAAACAGTACAGTACAACTTTTGACCAAACAAACTTAATGGTGTGCAGAGATGGCTATGCATTTCAAAATCTGAACTTCTGAATAATGCAAGCCAAGGTGAACGCATCGTATATAGCGGACCTTTTGCAGACCTGCATAGATAATAAAGCCCACTTCGCAGGCAAACTTCTCCATGGCCATATCGTCCGACTTGGCCTCTCTTCCGATACTTTTCTCGGCAACCGCCTTACCGAGTTTTACTCGAAATGTGGTCTCACTCGGACTGCACGCCACGTGTTCGATCAAATGCCTCATCCTAACATATACTCTTGGCATGCGATGCTGACTGCCCACTGTAAAGCTGGCCAGTTAGAGCATGCTACCGAACTGTTTGTTAAAATGCCTGAGAGGAATAGTGTCTCGTGGAACACTATGATTAGCGCTTTAGCTCGAAATGGGTATGAAAGCAAAGCCTTGGAGGTTTACCGTATGATGACTTCAGGTGGTTTTGAGCCAACTCATATCACCTTGGCGAGTGTTTTGAGTGCTTGTGGTGGGTTGAGGGGTAAGGAGTTTGGGAGAGTGAGTCATGGTTTGGCTGTAAAATATGGTCTTGACAGAAATGTCTACGTTGGAAATGCATTGTTAAGTATGTATGTAAAATGTGGATGTGGTGGGGATGCAATCAAGGTGTTTGGAGATTTGCCAGAGCGTAATGAGGTTTCCTTCACAGCAATGATGTCGGGGTTGGTTGAGATTGATCAAGTCGAAGAGGCTTTTAACATGTTTAGGTTGATGCAACGGAATGGGTTTAGGATTGATTCTGTTTCATTGTCCAGTGTTCTCAGAGTTTGTGCTAAAGGTGATGGCGGGGACTTTGTTATTGATGACATTAATGCTTGGTATACGTGTAATGTGCCTGGGAAACAAGTCCACAGTCTTGTTGTTAAACTTGGATTTGAAAGTGATCTTCGCTTGTGTAACTCGTTACTTGACATGTATGTGAAAAACAAGGATATGGACAGTGCTGAAGTACTTTTTGGGGACCTGCCTGAAGTTAGTACTGTTTCTTGGAATATTATGATAGGCGGATTTGGCCAGAACTATGAAAAGAAAAGAGCAATGGAATACATGGAAAAGATGCAGAGTTGTGGTTATGAACCTGATGAGGTTACTTATATTAATATGCTGGCAGCTTGTGTCAAATCTGGGGATGTTGAAGCTGGGAGTTGGCTATTTGAGAGAATGGCATGCCCAAGCTTGAGCTCATGGAATGCTATGCTTTCAGGCTACTCACAGAATGGGGATCACTGTGAAGCCATAAACCTTTTCAGGAAAATGCAGTTTCAAAATGAGCGACCTGATCGAACCACTTTGGCTATCATACTCACATCCTGTGCAGAAATAGCACTTTTGGAATATGGGAAGCAGCTTCATGCTGCCTCATTTAAAAATGATGTTCCAGGTGACATATATGTAGCTAGCAGTCTTATTGGCATGTACTCGAAATGTGGTTGGGTAAAAGTGGCAAAATGTATATTTAAGAGATTGCCTCAGTTAGATATAGTATGTTGGAATTCTATGATCTCGGGTTTGAACCTTAATTCATTGGACAAAGAAGCATTTTCCTTCTTTAAGGAAATGCTACAGATTGGAATGCCACCTAGTGAATTCTCTTATGCAACTGTATTGAGTAGTTGTGCAAGATTATCTTCTCTTGCATTGGGGACTCAGGTTCATGGCATGATAGCTAGAGGTGGATATGCGAATGATGTTGTTGTGGGAAGTGCTCTGATCAATATGTATTCTAAATGTGGTGATATAGATGGGGCCCGTCTTTGCTTTGACATGATGCCCTGTAAAAACAGTATTACCTGGAATGAGATGATACATGGGTATGCACAGAATGGGTGTGGAGATAAAGCTATTTTCTTATATGAGCAGATGATTGAAACTGGAAATAAGCCTGATGGTGTAACATTTATTGCTGTATTAACTGCTTGTACCCATTCAGAATTGGTAGATCAGGGGATAAGAATTTTCCACTCAATGCAGCTAGAATATGGAGTGGAGCCACTGGTTGATCATTACACTTGTATTATCGATTGTTTGGGTCGTGCAGGTCGGTTTGATGAAGTGGAAGAACTTCTAAATAAGATGCCATACAAAGATGACCCAATTATATGGGAGGTATTGCTTAGTACATGTAGGGTTCATATGAATGTAAGTTTAGCAAGAAGAGCTGCAACAGAGCTTTTCCGGTTGGATCCAGAGAATTCTGTCCCTTACGTGCTTCTAGCAAATATGTATTCATCTCTGGGAAGATGGGATGAATCAAAGGGTATTAGAGAAATGATGGTTGAAGGGAAGGTAGTCAAGGATTTCGGTTTTAGCTGGGTTGAAAATCATAATGGAATTGCAGAAAATGGGGGGACTTATGCTGTGGCTTCCCATTAATGAAACAGGATAATGGTAAAACTAGTTGTATTCAAAGATAATTGATATGGGCATTTTCTAGTGTTTCATCCACAATTGGGTTGGTTTGCTTTGGTCTCATCTTTTCGAGTGGAAGCCAAGAGAATTAGAATTAGGTTGGAGTGAAGTATGCCTGGATGTCTTAACATCAAATGTAGCCATCCTCTTCCAATTGGTGATGATAAGAAACATTGGCCAACCAAGGAAAGAGGCGTTCCGGTTCAGGCCTGGATGTCTTAACATCAGAAGTAGCCATCATCTTGCAAATTTAATGTATCCCCCACCAGCATGGAGAATCAATTTTATCTAGTCCAACAAAGCAGCAGAAAGGTATCAACTTATTTGTATTTTCATTAGATAAGCCGAATGTTACTGTTCACACTGAAAATAGGACAAGAAGAAGACCATAAGTGCAAGTGCTACCCCCTTACTCAATAGATTACATTCATGATCGAAATGGGTGCTTGTTAAACAGCAGTGTTGTGTTACACAAAGAATGAATGCATTACTCTTCTTATATAGAAACATACATGAATTCCACTATGATCATTGCATTTTCTTTCTCAGACCACCAAGAGGACTAAAACCTTTTGCCTCCACGTTTTGTTCAAGACACTTGCAGCTGTGAATATTGAGATTTGTACCACATCTCAAACATAAACCCTTGCATTGGGGATCACAGATGGCATCAAGAGTGATTTCTATGTGCACCAAGTCTCTTATATTCTTTGAGATGTCAATGGTTCTGTTTTCCAAAGGAAAATAAACTTGATCTTCTATATCAATCAAAGAATCGTCGTCATCCTCCTCTAATGCTTCAAAATTCTTGCATCCAAACATTGTACCCATGTCCAGGGTGTTTGGTTCCTTAATGGGTTCTTCACTCAGCAAGAGTGAGAAGTTAGAAAAAATAGTTTCAGCAGCTGGTTCACCAGACCTTCAAACCGATATCATATGCAGTTAACAATAGGGAATTAGTTCAGATTATCCATGAACAGAAGAACAAAAAACCATAATTCAATCTTTAAATAAAAAGAAGGAAAAGCAAATTACAGTAGCTACCTGTTGCAATCAAGAGTAATGACTGTTCGGATAATCCCATCGAGCCTGACCACCTTGTCCTTCTTAGTGGTTACATCGAGTGAAACCAGCACCGGTGTCCCTTCCGGGTAATCCTTGACGTCTTTGGTACCCCTGATTCCCATCACCGAAGCGCGAGACTTAGAAACCTTAGTGGAAAGCTTCCCAAGGCCCAGCCTTTCTAGGGTGGTTGCAGGTTTTATTGTTATTCCTATTGGTCTATGGCAATTGAAGGCCTGATGAAATGAATTTGATTCATTTGCTATGACCAAAGTTTGGAATTGGACTTAAATTGGCCATTTTTTTGCTGTAGTTTGCAGTGTTTTGGTGGTTTTCGTGATCACAATGTTGGTTAGTTGTGTCTATGTCATGTCAAAATGAATGGTTTATCTAAAAACATTGTTTTGTTAATATATGCTGAAGTTATTGTTTGTGATCCTATTCTTGGTTTTCTGTTGGGTTTAGGTCAACTTTAGTATTGTTAATCTTTCTTTTGCAGCTATGTTTTACTGTGCTGGGCCTATAATTAAAGGGACAGTGATTAATGCAATTGTTCATGGAACTATGACTAAGCCCTTGTTGCAGAATAGTCTATACTGCATACTAGGCCTGGCCGCCTGGGCAAAGAAAGCTTTATTGTTTTATACAATGCCATGTGAATGAGATTTTGTTTGGAGTTCTACTATGTATGCGCTCACTTTTACTCTATGATGTGTCAAACAAGGATATGCTATTTCACTGTGTGGGTCTCCAGTAAAGTGTTCTAAAATGAGATTAGTATTTTCCTTTTGTTTATGAGTGAAGTTATGCATTGATGTTATTCTTGGTTCACCCAGTTCGGGTACTTTAAGGTCCTGGGTAAGGGCGGTTGCTGCCGTCGCAGCCCGTGGTGGTCAAGGCCAAGCTCATCTCCAAGATTGCTGAGAAGAAGACCAAGGAGGCCGGTGGCGCCGTCGTGCTCACGGCTTGTGTTTATTTCTGTTTGTTTTTGTTTTGTTTTACTGTTTCCCTGATTTATTAATAGTGACTGGATTTTGGGATATTTGAGTTTTATTATATAAATTTTTTCTGAGATATTATTGCTATTACTATTGCGTTTCATTATGTTTTGAAGTGACCCGGTTTTGATTTGTTGGATTGTTATTATTATTGCTATGAAAGGGTTGGTTGCAGGTTTTATTGTTATTCCTATTGGTCTATGGCAATTCAAATGAATTTGATTCATTTGCTATGACAAATTTGGAATTGGACTTAAATTGGTCATTTTTTGCTGTTGTTTGCTGTGTTTTGGTGGTTTTTGTGATCACAGTGTTGATTAGTTGTGTCTATGTCATGTCAAAATGAATGGTTTATATGAAAACATTGTTTTGTTAATTTGTGCTTAAGTTTGGCTTATTGTTTGTGATCCTATTCTTGTTTTTCTGTTTGGTTTAGGTCAACTTTAGTTTTGTTAATCTTTCTCTTGCAGTTATGTTTCCTTTGGAAAAATGGGAATGTGTTTTTCCTGTGCTGGACCTATAATTAAAGTGACAGTGATTATTGCAGTTGTTCATGGAACTATGACTAAGCCGTTGTCGCAGAATAGTCTATACTGCATACTAGGCCTGGAAAAAGAATGCTTTATTGTTTTATACAATGCCACACATGAATGAGATTTTATTTTTCTACTTCTTTACTCCTTCAGTTTTACTCTCTAATGTGGTAAACAAGGATAGCGAATTTTTCATCAATGTGGGTTCCCAAAAATGTGTTTGCATCAAGAATTTGAGAGGGGGTAGAATTTGGGAGTAGAAAATAAGAGTTTAGTTAGTATCTTCCTTTTATTTATGAGTGAAGTTATGCATTGATGTTATTATTGGTTTTAACCTTTGCTTATATATGTGCTCTATTCACCTTGGATCCATTGCAAGCCCTATATTTTCAACTTCCTGTTGTTTCAGCCCTACTAACTGGGCTTCTATTGCATTTCTAAGTTGCATCACTGCTTTAAGTGTGTTTTTTTCTCCCGCATACATGGTTTAAATCTGAAGATTTTTGTCAGCAGCTCTTAATCTGTGATAGTACGTTTACTTGTCTAATCCTAAATTCTGTTATGCATGCATGAGCTTTTATCTTTATTCCCAGTTTTATTGTTTTACAAATTCTTTTTTTTAGTTTGGGCTTCTTTGTCGAATTGTTATGTCATGATCTTCAGATTAGCTAGTTGATTTTGCAGTAAAATAGATGTGAAACTGAAATTTTTAAAATCTTAGATGATGAGTGTAGTTTTATGGAACATATTGGTGTTAATAGGATTTGCCCTATGAATAAACAACACCTTTTAGTAACAATATTCATTCATATCTTTTCTATATATATATATATATATATATATATATATATATATATATATATAATCTATTTGAGTTTAAGGCAACAACATTTTGCGAAGTAGAATGTTTAGCATTTTTTTCTTCTCTTTTTTTTTTTTTTTTTTTTTTTTTTTTTTTTTTTTTTTTTTTGTTTTTGTTTTTTTTTTTTGTTAGTATAAAGATGTAGTTTTGTTTAAAGCCTCGAATCATAGTTTGAAAAAGTTGTTTTGAGGCGTGCCTTAAGCCTAGCCTTGCCTTGTCTTAGGGTGCGGCGTATGGGAAATATGTTTTGTCGTACTTCTCTTAGGTTAAAGTAGAGGCGTGACGGCGGAATAGTAATAGTTACGGGTAACCTATTAGTTAATATGAAGTTGAACATAATTGCACATTTTTTTAAGTTGAAGGGTTAATTGGGTGTATTTGACCTTTTATTTAATTTTTATATTGATATAATTTTATTTATAAATAAAAAAGAAACTATTTACAGAGGGAATTTGAGATTGTTTGATATATGAATCCACACACATGATATAACCATTGGGTGGTTAAACAATGGGTTGTGTCTATGTTGTCATATGCCACACATATGATATGATCATTCGGTCGAGGTTAAACCTTGAGTTGAACTGATCTAATGCAAGAGCAAGAGTCTTTAATGAATTGATTTTAAATTGGTCCAAATTCTTTTTTTTTTTTAATTTAATTTCAAATAAATTTTAGGAGTTTATTTTTTTAAAAACTAAATATCGAAGCTATATATAGGAAGTTTATAATACAAATTAATTGTGTATACTTTGGGGATATGTCACCTGTCAATAGGGGCGGAGCCAAGAAGTTTGGTTTCGAAAGTTAAATAATTTAGTCGGCATTAGTATAAATCATACAATATCGTTATATACACCATACATGATTGTGCAGATTATTATTGATAATTATTTGTAATTATACTATGTGCAATATTACAATATATGAATATATAATTATATGAGTATGATCATTAAGGTTATCAAACATTGCTTTCAAAATTTTCACATAACACAAAATATATACAATGGTAAAAAAAGAAAAATTATACTTTTCATCCCTAAGTTATAGGTAATTGTAGAATTCGTTTCTAATGATTGGTCGTGCACACATTTCGTCCCTACGACATCATGGACGAAATTTGTAATGTTAGTATATAGGTAAGAACGAAGGGTGAGTACAACTTGTTATTAAAAGGACGAAATTTGCGACGTCAATTATAGTTTAGGGACGAAAAGTGAGCATGACGATCAACTTAGGGACGAAAAATATAATTTTCTCTAAAAAAATATTTACATTTATTTAAATATGCATTGCCACTCTTTTATCAAATAAAAAATTGTTAATTTTTTGTTCAACAATAACTTTTTTGATAATAAATTGATATTCATTCTACTGATTAATTAAATATATATTTCAAAACTTAAGGGATAAAGATGAAAATCAAGATTTCGAAACAAAGAATCATTATTAATTTTTGTAAATTTCGAAACTAATAATTTAACCTAGCAAATTTACATCCTAAACGTGTAAATAAATAATAAAAACACACAATAAGTTATCAATTAATTAATCAACTAATAAAACTAAAATATATACCTCAAAAAGTTAGAGAGTAATGAAGTTAAATTAGATACTTAATGTGTTCCATCATTAAAATCTTAACAAAAGGAATAAGCTAATTAATAAAGAAAAATGGTTTATTTGATTATTTGATTTATTTATTTTTATTTAATGAATTTAGGCTTTAATATATATGTATTTTTAGTTCATTTGATATATACATAATAGATTTTTTTAAAAACAATAGGAGGAGCCAAAAGTGTGAAATTTTCATATTATAATAATACATACATATATACCTACTGAAAAATGGGGTGGAGGTGGGGGTGGGGGGCAAGGCCCCCCTAACTCAAGGGGTGGCTCCGCCCCTGCTTGTCAACGGAATGGAAATCAGGACTGCGGGCTGATCAGTTTACTTTGCTTACTTTCTTGTCAAACACATTAATTTGTTTTACTTATAGAATCATTGAAGCATTTTCTCACACATAAATGGTTAGTAGGACCCTGGGGATATAATAATCTATGAGACAAACTAATTTTACATTGTTGAAATGCATATTTATGTGAAATCTTTAGGAATGTTTCACTATAAAATTGTGTTTTGAATTTAGTTTAAAAGGTGAAATAAATTAAGCATTACTTTTTTAAAATTTATTTTGATAAAACACATAGTCGTGGTTGATTAAAAAGAAGAAGAATCTTTCAAAAAAAAAAAAAAAAAAAAAGAAGAAGAAGAAGAAGAAAACGGACTACGTGTATAGGAAATCTCTTATTATTCTGTTCTGCAAATGCATGCAAAATACGATGTGATAAACAAATATGGCTTCGCCCGGACTCGAACCGGAGACCTTCAGTGTGTTAGACTGACGTGATAACCAACTACACCACGAAACCAATGATGCCCACAATCTTCAAAGCAACTTATTTTATCGCACAATACGTGTTATCCGTATAAAGCTATGGTCATATCTCAACATTAGATTTAATTAAAACTTTAAAATGACAATGAGAGGAAGAAGCTGTACATTAATCTATCTCCTAGTGCCCTTGCTAGGTTTACCGAAATTATTAAAAAAATTTAATTTTAATTCTATAATTATTGTTATATACTGATGTTATTAGTTATTACATTTAATTTATTTTTACAACTTGAAATTTTTACATTTATTATTGTGATGTTATCTCTTAGTGCCTTTTTTTTTTTTTTTTTTTTTTTTTTGAGTACTACTGAGTCTATTACAATGCAGTATCGGTTCACTACTTCAATATCGCCTCTACTGAGGCGAGAAACCCACCCCCCTTCATATAGGAGTGTAACCCAATGCCACTAGATCACAAGATTTTGACTGCACTGAGTTCTTAACTTTTAATTTGATCACATTTACTTTTACAACTTTACTTTTGAGTACTACTGACTCTATTACAATGCAGTATCTGTTCACTACTTCAATATCGCCTCTATTGAGGCGAGAAACCCACCCCCTTTCATATAGGAGTGTAACCCAATGCCACTAGATCACAAGATTTTGACTGCCCTGAGTTCTTAACTTTTAATTTGATCACATTTACTTTTACAACTTTACTAAAATTTTTACATTTAATCATCTATTACATTTGATACTTTGTGCGGAACATGAAGGCCATGGGAGCAAGGCCACTGATCGTCTGATCCTAACCAAACCCTCAAGATTACTCCAACTGATGCCCACAGTATCGATACCTTTGATACCATTAATTTTAGTCAAGTGAGGTGCTAGCCTAAACCGAGGAGTGTATAACATGGTGCAGCTACCACCACCATCCGCCACATAGCTTTCTAGATTTGATAAGTCTAGGTATTGTCGATTCTGCAAACGACATATTAGTTGCATTAGGTCCAATGCATTAATATTCGAGTTATTTATCAAAATATTGTCACACTTTTTTTTGACAACAAGAAATTAATTCATTAAATCACGAATAAGACAGTTTACAAGAAAGATAGATGAGTGTCTAACCACCCCCGCAACTTGCTGACTCAGAAATGGCCTCCCGTGCAACAATATGTGCGGCACAATTCCTAGATCGCTTAACAAAACAGAAAACAACATAACTAATCGCAGATGCTAATTCTCTAACATCATCAATTAAGTAACCAAAAGCAAAATTAAACGAAGAAGTACTAATGGCATGAAAAACAATCTGGGAATCCATCTCAACATCCACATTACCCATACTCATGTCCTTAAGCCAACTGAGAGCTTTCCGAAGACTTAGAGCCCCAGCTTCAACCGTATAATTCCTGGCTTACACATATATTCTTGGCTGCGAGACACCTCCCGTCGTCTTCCCTCTTCACATGTAACAAACTAGTGAGCACGCAACATGCTTCGAGTTTAGGGCGTCCATGGTGTTAATAGGATTTTCCCTATGAATAAACAACACCTTTAGTAACAATTTTCATTCATATCTTATATATATATATATATATATATATATATATATATAATCTATTTGAGTTTAAGGCAACAACATATTGCGAAGTAGACTATTTTTAGCATATTTTTTTTCTTTTCTTTTTTTGTTAGTATAAAGATGAAGTTTTGTTTAAAGCCCCAAATCGTAGTTTAAAAAAGCAGAATTTTTTTTTTCTTCTATCTTATTATTATTATTATTATTATTTTTGGGTTAGTATAAAGATGTAGTTTTGTTTAAAGCCTCGAATCATAGTTTGAAAAAGCTGTTTTGAGGCGTGCCTTGAGCCTAGCCTCGCCTCGCCTCAGGGTGCGGCGTACAGGAAATGTGTTGAGGCGTATGTCTCTTAGGTTTAAGTAGAGGCATAATGATGGAATAGTTACGGACTTACGGGTAACCTATTGGTTAATGGTTAAAGTGGACTTATTTGATTGATTTTATGAAGTTGAAGAGCATAATTGCACATATTTGAAGTTGAAGAGCTTAATTGGGTGTATTATTAGACCTTTCTTTTCTAATTTTTTTTATTGATATAATTTTATTTGTAAATAAAAAAGAAACTATTTAAAGAGAGATTTTGTGATTGTTTGATATATTGAGATTATGACTTGAATCTATTTGTCATATGAATCCACGGACATAAATATAACCATTAGATTTAATTAAAACTTTAAAATGATTGTTCTCAAAAAAAAAAAAAAAAACTTTAAAATGACAATAAAAGGAAGAAGTTGTACATTAATCTATCTCCTAGTGCCCTTGCTAGGTTTACCGAAATTATAAAAAAAATTAATTTTAATTCTATGATTATTGTGATGTACTGATGTTATTACATTTAATTTATTTTTACAACTCGATATTTTTACATTTACTAGTAAATTATCCTGCGATGCAGGGATAAATTTTTTTTATTACTCCGTATATGTTTAGATAATAAAATTAAAGATGAAATTATAAATAATTCTAATATTTGAAAGTTTACATTGTTTTTTTTTTTTTTTTGTTTTTGTTTTTTAATAAAAGTAGTGTAAAAGTATCACTCAATTAATTGAATAATATATGACTCGTTTATTTGCAATTATCTTGAAAAAATGATATGAAATATAATTTATGTAATTATATTATTACTAAAATAAATATGTAAAAAAGAGAAAATAATTTAAAAGTAATTATTATAAAATATATAAAACGATCCATGTTTAGCTTAATTACCATAATAATTATTATGCAATTATACTAATATATGTGCAATTATACTTTTATACCTTAAGTATATTTCTTTTCATCATATCGCATTTACGTTTTTCTCTAATCATCCTCCATATATATCTGAATCAATTAATTGTAACTATTATAGAAATAAATCTAAAGATCCATACGTAATTGTAATTATACAAATATCTGTGTAATTATTATAGAAATTACTATTGAACACAATTATTTTTTTAAAAAAAATATAACAAAATGTTAAAAAAAAAACAAAGAAAGAAATATTAGATTCACCTATGAATAATAAATAAGTCAAGTAAAATGGTATAAAAAAAGAGTAAAATGAATCAGTTCCGCAAAAAAAAAAAAAAACCGTTATTTGTTAAATATGTGTAAACAAATAAAACAAAAAGGAGCCAAAGATCTTGTGGTATAGTGGCACCTGGTTGCACTCCCACATAGGAGGGGTGGGCTTGAGTCTCAGTGGAGACGATATTGGCTCTTTGTGCTTCTTGAGAAAGTAGCTATGAACATATACGCCATTGTGACAAAGTCAATAGTACTAAAAAAAAAAACCAAAAAATCGAAAGGGACAACCGGAGGAAGATGAAGGCTATGTTTGGTAGAGCTTATTTAGGAGCTTATAGCTTATTTTAAGCTACTAATAAGCTATAAGCTCTGTTTGGTAATGTTCCTAAAATAAGCTAGTAGCTTAAAATAAGAGCTTATTTTTGAACGCTACCTAAGGTAGCGTTTCAAAATAAGCTAATAGCTTCCTAACTTTTTTTCCATCTTTAACCTTATTATTTTAAAGAAATTACACCATTTACCCTTACCAATTAAAACTTTTTTGGCTAAACCTTTTTTATTTTTTCTCTCTCAATATGTTTGGTTGTAATTTCAATTTGACATTTGTGTTTGAACATTGATTTTTGTATGAACTAATCTTATGAATTATAAACATTTTGTTTTACTTTATATGTTTTCAAATATATGTTTTTTTTTAATTAAAATATATTGATTTCACTATTTTATATTTTAATATGTAAACAAACTTATTTAAATTTAAAACTATTTAAATTTTATGAATATGTCCTTTTTAGTCTTTTTACATTTATCAACTTATCAAAAAGTTAATTTTACCAAACACTTTTAAGCATAACAGCTAGCTTAACAGCTCTTCAGATTTCAGCTTCGAACTTATAGCTTTTCAGCTTTCAGCTACTTTTCAGCTTTCAGCTACCATTTCAGCTAGGTTTGCCAAACATAGCCGAAGAATAGCACGTAGATCACGACGTAGGTGAAAGAAATTCTTAATTATTGATACACATAAATGATTTGGGAGTCTGTTTCAAAATCCAGATGGTGGGATTCCAATAAATAAATAGGCTTATTTATGCAAAAAATCCAAAACTTTGTGTTTTGTCACAATAATATTTAAATCTTTAAAATTTTGTGTTTTGTGCCAATCATACCCAATTATGTATAGGGATTATATTAAATTTTTTAAATTTGATAAATTAATATCAAACATTTGTATTTACTAACAAGTATAATTTCCAATTCGAGAAAAAAAAATTCAATCCAACCGGGATTTCTTGAGTTTTAACATAAATTATTTAAAAATTACAATATAATATTTTTTTTTGAATGCCAATATAATATTATTTAAAAAAATATAGTATCAAAAAAAATAGGCAAAAACTTGTGTGAGACTGTCTCACCATGAGACGGGTCGGGTCAAGATGCAAATGTAACACTTATAGCACAAATGCCATACTTATATGCTCAAATGTAATACTAATCAAGTATAAAATTTTTGTTACTTATTAGGGTAAATGTAATACTTTTAAGGGAAAATACAATACTTTTACATTTCGATTTAAAAGTATTACATTTTTCCTCAAAAGTATTATATTTGCCCTTATAAGTGAGAGCTACTTGTCAACATTACTTATTATGAAAAATGTATTACTTTTTCTCTTATAAGTAACAAAAATTGTATTTTTTATTAGTGTTATATTTGAGCATATAAGTGTGAGATTTGCACATATAAGTATGACATTTGCATGGTGCTCTGACCCGACCCGACCCGTCTCACGAATGAGGATCCATGAGACGGTCTCACACAAGTGTGACCCAAAAAAATATTTCATACAACTAAAAGGTCAAATTAAATGATTTATAAAATATTTTACATATATAAAAACATGTCCAAATATTTAATTACATCGATTGAACTATTTTTAGGGTAGATACAATAATTGAATATAATTATCACAAAATATAAATGTTTGGATTTTTCAATTCATTAAGTTTTAAAGATTTAGATATAATTGTAAAAAAAACACAAATATTTGATTTTTGTTCTTCCCATAAGCCAAATAAATAAATAAATAATTGAGTACTAATAATTATAAAAAATCCTTTGATATATGAATAAATTCACCGTCATTACCAAAAGTGCAAATTACTAACCCTTCTAATACACAAGCTAGATCGTTCAGATTTAGCCTGTGCGAGCATTTCTATTAGTTGAGGTTTTTTGTTGATTTTTAACTTGCCAAGTAGGAGAGACGAGAGAGGGGGGAAATGTAAGAAAAAGAAAAGTAAAAAGAAAACAAGTATGACAAAAAAATAGTTGTTTAACGAGCCCAACTTGACAAGTGGAGTGCAAGCGCCCTATTGGGTGCTTCTGGTGTGCATTAGGCGGTCCACTGAACCTAACAAAAACAATGCTTCCTACAACCCATTTTATTCTCTCTCCTCTCATCTATCCTCCACATAAGCATTAGAACCTTAAAAATCTCACCAAAAACCACTATTGTGGTTGCCCTCAAAAGAAACCATAAATTAGCACGGGTAATATGGTAATTAGACATCTTTTTTTTTTTTTTTTTTTTTTTTTTTTTTTTTTTTTTGGAAGAAACATCATATCCTTCTTACTTCTGCTGAAAGTCAATAAATGATCAAATTAATTAAAATTTTGAAAATAAAAGTTAATATTGATTTTAAAGAATAGGATAATAACAAAATTGATCACGCAATCATAACATGGTTGGCAAATTAAACACCTTTGTCCCCTTTCTAAAAATCCATATTGAATCTAGCCCGTTACTTTATCAATTTTGTGACAAAGTAATGACTATGTTTCCCTTTCTAAAAACCTATATTTAATCCAGCCTGTTTTTTTTTTTTTTTGAACTCTTTAATCCAGCCTGTTAATTTATCATTTTTGTGAGAAAATAACGCCCTATTTTCCCTTTCTCAAAATTCATATTTAATCCAGCCTGTTAATTAATTAATTAATTTATTTTTTGCGACAAAATAGTGAGAGAGAGAATCTTGACTACAAAAATTTGTGTATGTGAAGACAAAATACATGTACGTACTTCGTAAGAGAAAATATTTTTTATGTCTTTATTGGGGTTGAAATCTTTGGTAGGGTATCGTTGCTTTTCACGTTTTTAAGAGATCTGTGTTTTTTTTTTAATCTGTTAAAAACGTGAAAAATCTCCTTTAAAAAAAAAGAGATATGTTTTTTGGATTTTTTTTTTTTTTTTGGGTTAGCCCTCCGTTCCGTTTCATTTTATATGTTTGGTTCAATTAACGACTAACGGGACTTGACTAGCTAGAGTTATTTTTAATTCAATTTTTCATAATATTAAGTTTAGTATTAATATACAAAATTTATATATTTAGAAACTAAATTAAAAGTACTATTAAACACAAAAATATTCAAATTTAAAAATAAGTAAAAAATTATAAAGAAAATAAACAGAAAATAAAGAATTAGTTTAATTTGCTCAATGAATAGTAAGTATGGCATATAAAATGAGACAGATGGAGTATTTTTATTACGTTAAACAAGGAAAACCAATCCATTAGATTATATCAAACTAGCCAAGTATGTTTATGATTTTTTTTTTACTCCCAAACTTCACCCCTATGATCAGTTGAGTTGCCATGCAAACATGTTTATGAAAATATTATTTGTACATAAGACTCACTTTTATAATCAATGATGGATCATAATTTTAGGAGAACTAAAAAATATGTTTCGTCCCAACTAAAATGTAAATTTAATACTTGAATGACATATTTATGTTTGATAGTCCGTATGTCCCATTATATATATATATATAATGTTAATACTAAACTTAACCTTATAAAAAATTAAATTAAATATAACTTTAGCCGTCTTGTTAATCGAACAAGACACATCAAATGTGATGAAAAGAGTATATATTATTATGCTTAACATGTCCTTGATGTGTGCAATATTAAGAGATATTTATTTTGATTGTAAAAGGCTAAGATGACGCCTCGCATATGGGTGGCAAGAAGGGTGCTAATGTCCCGTTAGTAGGGCCTTATAGGGCAGTGCCTAGCCTAATAGAGACTGCAAATTTTACTGTGCCCCGCGGTCCACAATGTATTATAGTCCAGACATTAAAACGGTGTCATTTCTTTTAATAAAAACAAACGGTACCCGTTCCATGCCGTTCCGCAAAAAGTAACTACAGTTTCATTGGACAATATACACTCAAATATGTGAAACTATTATTCAGTTTCATTTTATATACACTGTAGTTTCCGTTCAACACAATTACAGTTTCTTTTCGATATAACTACAGTTTCATTGGACAATATACAACCAAATATAGGGTTGTTAACGAACCGAACATAAACGAACAGAGGTTGTTCGCGTTCGTTTGTTAAGGATTTTGGAGTGTTCGTGTTCATTAGTGTTTGTTAACGTTCGCGAACATGTTCACGAACGTGTTCGTGTACGTTCATAAAGAAGTTCGTGAACACTTATTTACCAAACACCTACACATGTTCATGAACACAATTCGTTCGTGAACAAGACATAATCTACGTTCACGAACAGTAACTAAACAAACAAAACAACTATATATGTTTGTGAACATGTTCGCGAACATCATCAAACGAACACTTAACGAGTTTGTTCGCGAACATTACTAAACGAACATAAACAAGCTTGTTCGCGAACATTACTAAATGAACACAAACGAGCTTGTTCACAATCTCTTAGCAAACGATCTTACCACTGTTCAGACTTTGTTCGTTTATTAACCAAACTCTAAATTTTGTTTGTTAATGTTCGTTTACCTTAATAAACGAACATAAACGAACGCTTACCGAACACGAACACGAGTAGTTTGTCGAAAGCTCTGTTCGCTAGCACCTCTACCCAAATATGTGAAACTATTATTCAGTTTCATTTTATATACACTGCAGTTTTCTTTCAATAGAACTACAGTATCATTTTGATATAACTACAGTTTCATTGGACAATATATACTCAAATATGTGAAACTATTATTCAGTTTCATTTTATATACACTGCAATTTCCTTTCAACACAGCTATAATTTCATTTCAATATAACAACGATTTCATTTGATAATATAAAAACAAATGTGAGACAATATTATTTGAGATAAATTGTAGTTTCATTTACGGGGTTCCATTAAGATGTGACGGCAGCTGTTTCTTTACTTAAAGAAACGATGCCGTTTTTGGACCATAATCTACAAAGTTTTGTGGATCATGGTCTACGATATAACGACGGAATAGAGACATCCAATTATTATTATTATTATTATTATTATTATTATTATTATTATTATTATTGTTTTTTACGGCTATCAAACAATAGTTGGACATAGTGTAAATGATTTTCTTCGTCTTAATTAATTAAAAGTTCAAAATTTGTGTTAATATATATATATATATATATATATATATATATATATATATATATATATATATATATATATATATATATATATATATATATATATATATATATATTTATTTATTTATTTATTTATTTATTTATTTATATATTTATATATATTGTTGGGCTTCGGCCAGGTTAACCGAGTTCAATATCTGCTTGATTTGAAACGTGACGATGTGCCTTAGCATGGAAGGACGTGGTTAAATGGTTAATGTACACTTACTTATCACCAATTGGTTTTAAGTATGATGGCAACCGGATAGCCAAAGAACCCTGTGGTTAAGGCCGTTAAGCGTGCTTGACTTAAAATCGTTACAGTTGAGATCTATCAATTGATATCATAGTCGAGGTCACGGGTTCAAATCAATGGCGAGACGAGAGCCGAGTCCAGTCCCTAAAGGATGATGAGGGCGTAGGCTAAGGATTGAGTTGGGCATGCTGTGTGCAATGAGCAAAGGTCTAGCCTTTGTGTTCAGTTGAATTACCATGATTTACATCATCTCAGGTGTTTTGTCGGGCGGAGGCGTGAGGCTCTTGGGGTTGGGGATTCAACCTTTTGAGGGAAGAGGAAGAGTAAAATATAATGGGGCAGAACTTGTTATAATAATAATAATAATAGTTTTCCCACTTTCTGTTGTGATATTCTATACAAATTATTGTGTGAGTACATAACGACAAATATATAATATAATGCTCACAACGTAAATCTCGATGTTTCTCATTATTATTTGCAAATATACAAACAATTAGATAAGACGAATAATTGAACAAGACAAGATCGATGTTGTGTTAATGGTGATAAAATAAAATTAAATAATTAGTTGCAGGTCCACAAAGCTTTGAAGAGAGAATTTAGTAATATCACGTGAACCCCTTCAATTAATTCCAAAATTATAAGCCCAAAAATAAATAATAAAACATACACCAAGAGGATTACTGGATTGGTGATGAGTTTAAATATAATCAATGGGCTATTTAGGGTCATTTAACTTATATATTCAAAGAATATATATAACTTGCAAACGTGGCTAGCTGGATTAAAAGTGATGATCTAGATCGAAATTTGTAATTCTCAAAACACAAATATTTTTAACTTTTTTTTATTTATGCCAATAACCTTATGATCTAGTGGCATGAAGAGACTTTCTCATGTGATAGATTATGAGTTCAAATCTCAATGGAGATAGTATTGACTCTTTGTGATTCAGTTAGAGACCTTCCTATATCATGAGGGTTAGGAATAAGTTGTCTTTCTGGTGTCCCTGCACTCAAAGTGTCAAAATTACTTTAATATGGCTAGGAGTTAGAAACTGCCTCGAAATGTTTCTTATTATTGTGACCTTATTAAGGTCATACCAAGCACCAAGCATCTAAATTTACGAAGTGTCAAAATTTTTGTCTGATTGCATCATCACTTAAACCTACAACCATTAAGTGTTATTGAGAGAAGAACACATACACCAATTAGTAATTGAGTAATTCAAGGGGACTTGGTGGTTGTCTTTGACAAGTGGGAAAGGCTAGAGTGAAGGATTAAGGAAATTAGAAGCTGATCGAGTTTCACCAGTGGCTGTGTGAGAGCAATCTCTTAAAGTGAAGGGGCTCATTGTACGCAGTAAGTAAAGATTTAGCCTCTGTGTTCAGCCGTCGTTATACGGTGGACCATGGCCACAAGTCGTAACGGTGTCGTAAGTCGTAACGGAGCTCCGTAACTGATACTACAGTTCATCTTAAAAGATACTGCCTCACATTTGTTTTTATATTATCGAATGAAACTGCAGTTATATCGAAAAGGAACTACATTTGTGTTGAAAGAAAACTGCAATTGTGTTGAACTGACACTGAATAACAGTTTCACATTTTTGGGTACTACAATTATATCAAAAAGGAACTGCAGTTGTGTTGAAAAGGAACTGCAGTTGTATTGAACTGATACTGAATAACAGTTTCACATTTTTGGGTATTGCAGCTATATCGAAAAGGAACTGCAGTTGGATTGAAAGGGAACTGCAATTGTGTTGAATTGATACTAAATAACAATTTCACATTTTTTTTGTGTATATTGTCCAATGAAATTGTAGTTATATCGAAATGATATTGTAGTTGTATTGAAAGTAAACTGCAATGTATTATAAAAGAAACTGTAGTTGTGTTGAAAGGAAATTGAATAACAATTTCACATATTTGAGTGTATAATGTCGAATGAAACTGCAGTTATATCGAAAAAGAACTGCAGTTTTGTTGAAAGGGAACTGCAGTTTGTTGTAAAGAAACTGCACTTGTGTTGAGAGCAACTGCAGTTGCGCGAAACGGAGACCGTTTCAGCCATTTGTTTTCATTAATTAAAACGACGTCGTTTTGATGGGCGGTCCACAAGTAAAATTTGTGGTGTTCAGATGAGTTACCATCATTTACATTCTCTCAGATATTTTGTCGGGCTGGGGCGTGGGGACGCTTTGAATTGAAGATTCAACTTTGGGAAGGAAGGAAATTAGAAGCCGTTAAAAAAAAACGGAAACTAGAAGCCAATTCAAGTAGAGAGTGATTTTGCATTAACCTTCCTAAAAGAATACACTACTTTGTATTTATGTAACAAATACTAAGTGCATTGCCTCTTTAGAGATATGGAGAGGAAGAAGAAGATATGGAGAGGATTGGATTAGGGATGTTATATCACCCGTCAAACGACTAATTTTTTTTTTAATACTATTGACTCTGTTACAATGTAGTATCACATTATCACCTGCCAAATGACTATAAACTTCTCAACTATTTACCTTTACTTTTGGCATTTTAATTCTAGTATTTGAATATCATGAGGAGCAATAATGGTAGTGATGACTTAGTCCTTGAGTTATAATCGTATATGAGTTTAGTCTCTCAGTTATTTGCGAAGTGGCGGGTTTAGTCCCTAGTCGTTAAATTTGACGGAAAAGTTTAAAAATATATGAAATTTGAAGGTAAAGTAAGAAATTTACATTTTATTCTCTTTACTATATCAAAACCGCATTCACAACATTATTTTTCACTTCAATAATTTAAGTGTGACTTGTTAGGAACCTTGTTATCCTATAGCAAACTTAAGGCTTAACACAAACAAAGAAACATTTGATCATTGTCTTCAGGCGTGTGAACTACACCATCCTAAAAGTTTATGATTTCTCTTACTAAACATCAAGGTTAATCAAACCAAGGGAGTAACTTGAGATTTTTATGATAAATTCACCAAGAGAGTAACTTGAGATTTTTAATACGTAAAATTCTTTTGTAAGCTCTACACTAACTTAATCAAGAATCGTATTTCATGACCATGGTTGAAAAAATCGTTAGGCGCACCTCGGGCGCCTAGGCGCTCATGTATTTTTTATTTTATTTTTTAAACATTTGTATATACATTTTTTAACTTTTAAGACTTGATAATTATAAATTATTTAATACTTTAACAGTTAATACTAAAATATTAAATATTAACTAAAAAAATATCTAGAATTTGAACAATTTAAGGTTATTTCGCTCAAAATGATGTCGTTTTGAGTGAAATAACTCATTTTAAATAGATGGGAACAATAGCTAATCGGCCAACTAGGCGACCTAGCCGGTGCCTAGTTAGCGCCTAGGCGGTCAGCGCTTAGGCGGCTGCCTAGACCACCAATTATGGTGATGCGCTAGGCGGTTAATCGGTGTCTATGCAAGATTTTTGCAACACTGATCATGACAATATATGTAAATTATATTATATATATTCATCACCTCCTCTGTCTTCTTAAAAACCAGAGTAATAATTGAGGAACCTAAGACTCACTTATGAAAATTCAAAAAACGATTATTGACTAAACTACTGCATACGAAATAATTTTTTTTTTTTTTTTTATAAATACTAAAATTCTCAAGTTATTCCGTTGGTGAATTTCTCATAAAAGCAACCTGAAAAATTTGACATCATTTTGTATCTCAAAAGTTCTGGTTTGATTACATTTGTTGCTTAGTAAATAAAATTGAAAATTGTTAGGATAGTGTGTTTTACACGCTTGAAGACAATGATCAAATGTTTCATTGTGCTATGTCTTAAGTTTGTTATAGGAGAGCCATGTTCTTAACAAGTCATACTAAAGTTATTGAAATGCTTTTAGAATTGAAGAATCTTGAAATAAGAGGCTAAGAAGTGAAAAATAATGCTGTGAATAGGGGTGCTCAATCGGTTAACCATTCGGTTAATCGAACCGTTTTAACCGAAGTTTTTAAAGGTTTTACCGTTAACCGAATCGATTTTTGTATTACTAAATTAACCGAACCGATTTTTTTTTTTGTTAATCGGTTGGTTAACCGAACTTTTTAAAACTAAAATTTTAAATCCTAAAAATAATATCTAAGATAATAAATCCAATTAAAATAATACATAAAATAATAGATCCATAAAAAATACCATAACAACACTACAAATTTAAAGGGATTTTACATTAAAAAATACACTCTGTTACAATATAGTCTCTGTTCATACATACTTATTTTCTCAACCTACTGAAACACACCAAGCCAACGCCCCAACTGCGGATCGAACGTATGACCTCTCACTTGGAAGGGGCCATAGCTATGCTGCTTGACCACAATGCCTTTGGCAAGTTATATATATATATCCTAGTGCATTGGACCGATGGATAAGAGAACTGAGCTGGCCTAAAAAGTTAGGTTAACGGTTAATTCGGTTTGAAACTTCGATTAACCATTAACCGAATCGAATAAGTTTGGTTAAAAAATGGTTAACTGAACTTTGTCAGTTCGGTCGATTAACCAAAAATTTGCAGAAGTTTGCACACCCTAGTTGTGAAAGTGATTTTGATATAATAAATAGAATAAAATGTGAATTTCATACTTTACCTTTCAAATTCTAAATAATTTTTTATTTTTTCCGTCAAATTTAACGGTCATGGACTAAACTCGCCACTTCACAAATAATTGAGGGACTAAACTCGAATACGACAATAACATAACTCAGGAACTAAGTCTTCAGTACCATTATTACTCAAAGACCAAAGATGTCATTTTCCCATATATATATATATATATATATATATATATATATATATATATATATATATATATATATATATATATATATATATATATATATATATATATATATATATATAGAAATAATTTCAGCTGCTGCCGTGCTCTCTCGTGCAGCCGTGCGGTCACACACCACTCAATGTTACGAAATACACCACTCAATGTTAAGAAACACACCACAATCAAACACAATGAAACATTGAGTGGTGTGTTTCATTGTGTTTGATTGTGGTGTGTTTCTTAACATTGAGTGGTGTATTTCGTAACATTGAGTGGTGTGAACCGCATGGCCGCACGAGAGAGCACGGCCGCACCTGATCATGACTCTATATATATATACTAGTTTTTTTCACACGCGTTGCGCGAATGAGATAATGCCCAATGATTATTTTTTAATAAGTATTTCAAAGTATATCAATGCAAGGTTATATAGGAGATGTTCATGCATACGCAATTGAGTGTTGAATTTGTTTATTTAAATCGGTAATTCGAAATATATGAATGCAAGATAATATAGGAGTGATTGATTATAATTGTCACTAAAATAAATGTTTGTAACTTTGTAATAACGCTGGTCTAAATACTTAGTCTAGAAATGATAGTCTAAATAAAAATACTACTTTTTGTTTGAATTTCTCTAATTCTTATAAATTCTCTTTTGGGTAGCATTGTCATTGTCTTCATCTTCAGTACTTGTCCTCTTCTTTCTATTCGTAGTGTGTCATGTGCAATTGGGTTACTGGTGATAGCATAGAGGACTACAACGTCATGCAATGACATGATGGTGTAGGAAGCTGTGGATTTGCCTTGTTGTGTATATAATTGGAATCTTAGGTGTACTATGAATTCTTGATTTTGTAAGCTTCTGTTGATATTTGACAGTGATATTTTTTTCCTACATGTTTTATGTGTTGTGAGATGTGTGTCGTAGATTATCATGTGAAAGTATTGAATAAACTATTAATATTTATTATACTTGTATATATATATATAACATATTTTGTATTATATATAACTTTGATATTTAATTACGAGATAATGTAAAATGAAGACAATTGACAATATAGTGTATATAATTAATCAATGAATTTAAATGTATGAAATTATATTTCTTTTTAAATTTTTTTTATAATGACTAATTTTTTTTTTAATAAAGTCATTATAGAAATCTAATTCTAAATTTTTGAGTATACATCTAATTCTAAATTAATTAAATGTATATTTATTATTATTTTTTGTAGCTATTAATTTATTTAATTTAATAAGAGCAATAAAGTGGGATACTTACTTTTCATCCACAACATGACAACAATGAAGTTAATGATTTTTTTTTCCATTCATTGTTGAGACAAATTATTTTGAGAGTTTGTCACTAACAATTGTTACAATTGTTGTCAATAGAGGATGATAATAAGTAACTCGAAATATATGGTTACAATAGATATTGTTATACTAATATAGTAAAAATTAACTTACAAATTTCTTTAGAAGTTTTCATGCATTAATAAAATTCTGAGAAAGATGTGTAAACTTGTTCGATTGGAGCCAGTGAGTTATCAACATTGTCAATTCTTTGGAAAATGGTCCTACCGTTGTAGAGTTCAGGTGTAGTTGTATTTATGATTAACAACTTTGTAATTAGGTCGTGCAGGTCTGACAATGATTTAAGAACAATTTTGTCCGTAAAAAAATTATACAATATTTAAATTAAAGTAATGTACAATTGTACCATTATAGAAATACATACAAAAAATATTAATACCATAATGACATAAATAGTTTAAATAACGCAAAAAAACATAATTGAAATATTGAGCCTTGTTTTAAATAATCAAAAGAAGATTAACTAAATGAAAATAAAAAGGAATAAAAATTTAACCTAATTTTTTTTAAATGCAAGAAAATGATTTTCAAGGTTCCCGATTTATAATCTTTGATGCTCAACTGTTGGGTTAATTATTTGACAAAAGTTTATGTTAAATTTTATATTATATTTTTAATACATTTATCATATTCGTAGTATATGTTTAACAATTATGCCAGCTCTTATTGGGATGGGGTTCGAACCTAAGACCTTTGTTATAGAAATTAATGAGCAAGTTAAGAATAATAAATAGTTAACGGAATATTTCGTTACTAAAGTTTATACTAACGAAATGTAGGGTTATTTAAGGGAATAAAATAATATAATAGAGGGTAAATAAGTAAAATCATTAAAAAAAATACTAAAATCAAAATAATATGAACCATTCATTTAAACAAATAATTACACTAACAATTTTTTTGTTCCCGTTAAAGGCCTAACTTTATTGGCTCTTATTAAATTTGTATGTATTGTATGTAGATAGATAGATGAGTTTATTACCGAAATGGTCTCTCGACTATTGCGAAATTACCAATTTGGTCCTCGACAATTTTTTGTGCCCAATTAAGTCCCTTGACTTTGAAAATTTTAACCAATTTGGTCATCCGTTTATTTTGCCGTTAAACATCCGTTAAATTGGGACCAAGTTGGTAATTTTTCTATAGTCAACGGACCAAATTGGTAATTAATTTTTGAATACTATAATATACATCATATAGTAATTTGAATGTTGGATTTTTTTTGAATATTATCATGAGAGAAATTTAATTACGTACATTAACATAATATAATAAGTTTTTTTCTAAATACTATATATACATCATACAATAATTTGATTGTTTACAAATATAAAATAAAAAAATACACAAGATTAAAATATTTTGAACCATAATTGAATTGCATGGTATATTATCATGAGAGAAATTTAATTACGTACATTAACATATTATAGTAATATATATTTTTTAATACTATCATATACATCATATAGTAATTTGATTGTTGGAATTTTTTTTTGAATATTATCATGAGAGGAATTTAATTACGTACATTAATATAATATAGTAATATTTTTTTAATACTATAATATATACATCATATAGTAATTTGATTGTTGCAATTTTTATTTTTTTTGAATATTATCATGAGATGATTTTTAATTATGTACATTAGCATAATATAGTAATATTTTTTGAATACTATAATATACATCATATAGTAATTTGATTGTTGGAATATTTTTTTTTGAATAGTATATATAATGAGAGGAATTTAATTACGTACATTAACATAATATAGTAATATTTTTTTTTGAATACTTTAGTATACATCTTATAGTAATATAGATATATATTAATATATGTACATAAATAAGGAATCCATACAGGAATGAAATTGAATAAAATATTTCATTAATTTCCGTGTATAATAAGGAAGGAATCATATTTTGAATATTTTGTCAATTTTAGCCATAAATAAAGAATGATCAGGAAAGCTAGAATTTCTGATAATGAATTATTATATAGTATTATGTTGACGAATTTCAAATTTTTTGGACTAAATTGAGCAGAAAAGCTAGCACTTCTGTTTTAATAAATATATAGATATAGATAGATTATTATAAAAGTGTAGATATATATAAATACACACGCGCGTATTTATCATCCGAGGATCGTTGTATGACATATTTGTGCATATTTAATTTTCATCGGAAATTTATTAATTTGTTGAGACGGTACATTGTATTTGACTATATACACTATACAGACATGCTTCTCCTCTCTCTCTCTCTCTCCATGTTTTTATAAATTCCAATTCAGCTCTCTCTCTCTCTCTCCATGTTTTTATAAATTCCAATTCAGCTCCCAGACATTTGTATACAACACATTCACAAAAAGAGAGAGAGAGAGAGAGAGAGAGAGAGAGAAACTCTCGTCTGTATATATGTGCATGTAATGCACATAGAGATCAGAGTTGATCATTAAGAGAGAAAAACATTTTTATCTCTATTTGCGTACGCTTGCTTGCAATGGCATCTTCGCCAACTTCCTCCGCCGCCGTCCGCCGTGAGGCCGCCGCCGCCGTTCCCGGGAATTGGAGTGGTCTGCCGCCTTTGCCCGTCGACGACCCCAACCAGTTCGGAAAGAACTCCGCTCAGGCGTCCTCTGCCTCCACTTCCACAAAAGGTAAAAAGTTTATCAACATGTTTGGTAACATAATTAGCTTTATCAGTCAATTTTGATTTGTTTGATTACTGTTAGATATTTGATTTGGTTAACCAGTCAATATGAGTATTTGGTTAATAGCTTATTGTTTCAAAATGTTAAAATCTAAAAATTTGTTCAAGCCAACTTTGACCATAAGCTTTTTGAGAAAATAAATTATACCATTTTACATGTAATCAATTATCAACTAATAGATAATTTACTAGACATATTTCTATAATACCAATTATGACTAACCGTTATTTGTCAAACACCCTATTATATGGATTTAATTTAAATTAAATACTATTGCATGCATATTATGTTTACTTGAATATATACTCCGTATTGATATAATTCTTTTTTTTTTGGTGCAGAATTCCAGGTCATGTTAAGGCCACACACCTGCCATCCTTTGGACCCTTTATCCGCCGCCGAGATCTCTGTCGCAGTCGCCACCGTTAGAGCCGCCGGCGACACCCCCGAGGTATTTAGTGTTCAGTGATTTGATACTCCGTATTTTACTATTTTAATTTAGGTAAGGGATGAATGACATGTGATTTATTGGGTCTGTTTATGTCACTAGTAACACGTGGGGCCTTGACGTTTTTTAAGTAACAAAAGGAAACTGGCTGTTATTATCGGAGTAAATTATGGTAAATTATTATTTGGATCCGAGTCCACCTTACAAAGTAGATCTGGATTCAAAATACACAATTTACCTATCACTATTTAGTACATTTAGTATAAGGGTCACACACACTTGTGTGAGACCGTCTCACAGATCCTTATTCGTGAGACGTGTCGGGTCGGGTCGAAGCAACATGCAAATGTCATACATATATGCTCAAATGTCATACTAATTAGGAATATGATTTTTGTTACTTATAAGAAAAAAAGTATTACATTTTCCATAATAAATAATGTTGACAAGTGCCTTTACTTATTAGGGAAAATAGAATACTTAGGAAAAATGTAATACTTTTAAATCGAAATGTAAAAGTATTGTATTTTCTCTTAAAAGTATTACATTTGCCCTTATAAGTAACAAAAAATTTATTCCTGATTAGTATTACATTTGAGCATATAAGTATGACATTTGTATGTATAAGTATTATATTTCCATCTTGACCCAACCCGGTATCACACAAGTTTTTGCCTTAGTACAATATGGACCTTGAATAAATATTCTTAGATCCATATTACAATATGGACCATATATCGGTTGTTATGTCATGGACCTGAGTCCACATTGCAAGGTGGACCCATGTCCATGTTCACAATTTTAGAACTTTATGTTCATAATTTTAGAATTTTATGTTCACAATTTTTGAACTCTATATTCACAATTTCAAAACTCTGTGTTCACAATTTCATAACTCAATATTCAGTAGTATAACACAATTTTTGAATCTATATAACAAATTGTGAATATAGAGTTTAAAAATTGTGAATATTGAGTAATGTAATTTTGTATATTGACATCTAAAATTGTGTAGAGTTCTAAAATTGTGAACATAGAGCTTGTGAAGATGAACTTGGGTCCATAGCATAATTTGCCACCCTATATTGAATGTTGATTTTTTTTTTTTTGTTGTTGTTTGCGTAAGGAAGGTTTATATATAATTTAGTAGAATGTCAAATTATGAATTTTAGGTACACAAAAAATAAACATTTTAAAAAATGAATATTCAATATATTAAAAATAACCTTATATAATGGCTCATGGTCCTTGGTATAATGATTAATTACACTATTGGAGGGTGAGGTAAATCCCAATTAAGGGACAGAAGAAGGTAAACTAATTTAAGTTGCCTATAATTAAATAGTTCAAACCAAGAAGATCAATAGATTTTATAGTAGAGTATTGAATTTGTAACCTTATGATTATCAAGTTAACACTAGCCTTGACAATTTACTATTGCAGGTAAGGGATGGAATGCGATTTATAGAGGTGGTGCTAGTGGAACCAGACAAAAGTGTTGTTGCATTAGCAGATGCATACTTTTTCCCACCTTTCCAATCATCCTTGTTGCCCAAAACAAGAGGGGGACCTCTCATCCCTAACAAGCTTCCACCACGGCGAGCTAGGCTCATCGTTTACAACAGGAAAAGCAATGAGACAAGCATATGGATCGTTGAGCTAGCTGAAGTGCACGCTGCGCCTCGTGGTGGACACCACAAAGGAAAAGTCATTTCATCCAATGTTGTTCCGGATGTTCAACCACCCATAGTATGTCTTCACTTTATCCTTAGCTTGTATGAGTGAAGTTTAGATGATTGTATATATATTACAATGTTTTTGTTAGGATCAAACGCTTACCATTACGCTAAAAGCTATAACTAGTAGGGAAGGCGCAATTAGAATCTAGGCATCTAGCACTTGTCGCTATTGTATTGGGTATTAATGCAATGCCCAATTACACAACAAATTTGAAGATGGGAGGTTGGGGTGCGAGGGGTGGGTGGGGATCTAGATCCAACCCAATCCGTCTAAAATACGGTTAAACGGGCCTAACCAGGCGGGTTAGGCCCGTTTTGACAGCTCTAGATCTAATGCTTACCATTACGCCAAAAGTTATTATAGCTAGTAGGAAATGCGCATTTAGAAACTAGGCATCTAGCACTTACCACTATTGTATTGGGTATTAATGCAATACACAATTACACAACAAATTTGAGGTTGGGAGGTTGGGATAAGGTTATACACGGGCCGAGTTGGAATTTTTTTACCTGATCCGTCTAAAATACGGTTAAACGGGTCCATTCTGGCGAGTTAGGCCCGTTTTGACAGTTCTAGATCTAGCGTTTACCACTATGCCAAAAGCTATATCTAATAGTCAAGATACAACTGCATTTTCTTATATTGCCACATTTTTTAGAGGCAAGGTACTGGGGTTGGCCCTTCGGCCTTGGCCTAATAATCCCACGGGCCTGATGCTGGACTGGTCCTTCACTGGCCTCCACCCAACAATTCTTACAGCACTTGCCTGTCTTAACTGTACAGTTTTTTTATTGTAGGATGCTCAGGAGTATGCTGATTGTGAAGCTGTGGTGAAAAGTTATCCTCCTTTTAAAGAGGCAATGAAGAGAAGGGGCATTGATGATTTGGATCTTGTGATGGTTGATCCTTGGTTAGTCAAAATACTTGCTAATTCTTCATTCTATTTAATTTGCATCAAATTCACAAAACTTTCTTTCTTTATATAGGTGTGTTGGTTATCATAGTGAGGCTGATTCTCCTAGCCGGAGGCTTGCCAAACCACTGGTGTTCTGCAGAGCAGAGAGCAATTGCCCAATGGAAAATGGATATGCTAGGCCAGTAGAAGGAATATATGTGCTTGTGGATGTGCAGAACATGGAGATTATCGAGTTTGAAGACCGCAAACTTGTTCCCTTACCGCCCGTTGATCCATTGAGGAATTACACCGCTGGTGAAACGCGAGGAGGGGTTGATCGCAGTGACGTTAAACCCCTGCACATTATTCAACCCGAGGGTCCTAGCTTTCGCATTAGTGGCAACTATGTAGAATGGCAGAAGGTATTTTTAATAATAACCCTTTTCTGTCTTGTGCCATTTTAATTTGAGATTTTTGACATATTTTTTGTTCTGCAGTGGAACTTTAGGATTGGTTTTACGCCGAGAGAAGGTTTAGTCATACATTCTGTTGCATATCTTGATGGTAGTCGAGGCCGAAGACCCATAGCTCATAGGCTAAGTTTTGTGGAGATGGTTGTGCCTTATGGGGATCCAAATGATCCCCATTATAGGAAGAATGCATTTGATGCTGGGGAAGATGGGCTTGGGAAAAATGCCAATTCACTCAAAAGGGTCAGTGAATTTATGCTATTTCAATTCCCAGGCCAGTTCAGAAACAACAATAGTTAATCAAGAATGAAAGTTTATTTCCATTGCAGGGATGTGATTGCTTGGGATTTATTAAGTACTTTGATGCACATTTTACAAATTTCACTGGGGGCGTTGAAACAATTGAGAATTGTGTGTGTTTGCACGAAGAGGATCACGGGATACTTTGGAAACATCAAGACTGGCGAACAGGATTATCTGAAGTTCGTCGCTCAAGGCGACTCACAGCTTCTTTTATCTGCACTGTGGCTAACTATGAATATGCATTCTACTGGCATTTCTACCAGGCATGCATGTTTAGTGTTCTTTAAAAAATGTACTTGAATTGGTCTTCTATAACTAGCCATTTCATCTCACAATCTAAGTGTTTATGTGCCTAATAGGATGGGAAAATTGAGGCAGAAGTTAAACTTACAGGGATTCTAAGTTTGGGAGCTCTGCAGCCCGGGGAATCACGAAAATATGGCACCATGATTGCTCCGGGGTTATATGCTCCGGTTCATCAACACTTCTTTGTGGCACGGATGAACATGGCTGTGGATTCGAAGCCCGGTGAAGCACACAATCAGGTTTTTGTTTCTGGCAAGCTAGCTTAGAGCTCTTTATCATGTGGATCAATCAGGTTTATTTTTTGACAATTTTTTTTACTTGGTTATGCATTTACCTATAGGTGGTTGAAGTGAATGTGAGGATTGAAGAACCTGGGAATGAAAATGTTCACAACAATGCATTCTATCCTCAGGAAACTTTGCTTAGATCTGAATTGCAGGCAATGCGTGACTGTGATCCCTTTTCAGCTCGCCATTGGATTGTAAGAACCCTTCAATTTAGCTAGTTAATTAGGGTATATATACAAATTGTTAGGCATAGGCGGGTGAAAGGCAAAATCTAGCATCAGGTGGCTAGGAGATTGTTGGGCAGAGGCCTGAAGGGCCAAGTTCAGCACCCTACCTTTAAAAAATGAAGCAGTATAAAGAAATAAAGTTGAGTCTTCAATTCACAAAAAAACTATAACTTTTGGTGTAGTGATAAGCGCTTGATCAGCTAGCAGGTCTGAAGGGAATTGTTGGGCGAAAGTCTGTGAAAGGCCAAGTCCAGCAAGACGTGTTTGGGAGAATTGTTGGACAAAAGCTCTTGAGCCAAGTTTAACATTCTGCCTCTAAGTAAATAAAGTTGGGCTAGCTTTCACTATGAGTTATAGTTTTTGGCGTAGTGGTAAACATTTATCTAACACAAATGAATCTTATGTACCAAGTGATGTTCTGTAGGTGAGGAACACAAGAACATTGAACAGAACTGGACAACCAACCGGATACAAACTAGTACCAGGTCCAAATTGTTTGCCAATGGCTGGTCCAGAGGCCAAGTTTCTGAGAAGAGCTGCATTCTTGAAACACAATCTGTGGGTAACTCAGTATGCTCCGGGAGAAGATTTTCCAGGAGGAGAGTTTCCGAATCAAAATCCTCGTATTGGTGAGGGATTAGCTTCGTGGGTGAAACAGGACCGCAGTCTAGAAGAAACCGACATCGTTATGTGGTATGTCTTCGGAATCACGCATGTTCCTCGCTTGGAAGACTATCCTGTCATGCCAGTTGAACACATTGGGTTTATGCTCCAGGTACTACTCTTCGTACCTATTGAATCCTTAATCCATATGTCCTTGATTCTGGTTCTATTGGCGGAAGTTGTTGAAGCGCCAAGTCCAGTATCATATAGCTAGGGGATTGCTAGGTGGAGGCTTGAAGTGTCAAGTCCAACACTAAGTAATTAGATGATTGTTGGACGAAGGCTTGAAGGGCCAAATTTAGCACAAGGTGGCCAGGAAATCGTTCAATAGTTATACCATGGACCCGGATCCATCTTGGTGGACTCACAATTTTCATACCGAATGTTCACAAGTTATATATTAAATGTTCACAATTTGAAGTGTGAACATTTTGTTGTGAATATTCAGTATATAAATTGTGTATTTTAGACCCTGGTCTATCTTGTAAGGTGGACTCAGGTCCACAGAATAATTTGTCGGGATTGTTGGGTGGAGGCCTGAAGAGCCAAATCCGGCACCAGATAACTAGGGGATTGTTGGGCAGAGGCCTGAAAGGCCAAGTCCAGCACCAGGTGGCTATGTGATTGTTGGACGAGACTGAAAGGTTAAGTCTAGTACCAATGCCTCTCGAAAATGTGACGATGGTATAAGAAAATAAAATTGTGTCTTTGTTATAATGCGCATGATCCTAAGAGGTTCCAACAATAATCTAGACTTACTGATTCTTGCAGCCTCATGGATTCTTTAACTGCTCGCCGGCTGTGGATGTGCCTCCGCCGCAAGGATGCCACTCAGAAACTAGGGAGACCTACCATGTAGACACGGCTTCGTCTCCTCCATCTCCTACTTTGATCGCTAAACTATGAACAATGCAACGTTTTGCTTTGGTTCTTAAACCAATCTAAAGTTTCTTAGACCTAAACATAATACTATACCTACTTGTCTTTCATTTTGACAATATATTTTTCTAGGCATTTATTCAAGCATGAAATAAATTTTATGTTTCAAATTAATTGTGGTTTGCACTGCTTCATATGCTAGTTTATGGTTTTTTTTTTGTTTAGAATTTTGTTCATGGGTATGTTCTGTTTCGGTTTACATTAGGAAATATATTTGTAAAAATTACTTTAAGTTATAATATGTTGCACAATTTTTTAGGCTATCAATAAATTAGTTGCACACATCGGGTACGATAAAGCCAATTAAAAGCGAACTAATTGGCTTAATGGTTAATTATCAACTATCCTCTCATCAAACAGGAATTTCTCCATCTAGCATGAATGTGTATAGCTATTATTGCTAACTTCCTTATTTTATTTCGTAAATCCACTGGGTCTTTCTCCGTCCGTGTAACGGTCCGGGTCCATCCACGTTCGCTCCGAGAGGCACGGAAACTGGCTCAGAGAGAATCGTCACTTGTGAGAATCGAACCCAGGTTGTTAAATGTAGGCATACTAGCTAGTTGTCCTTGGACAATAGCTCTAAGAAAGCAACAAAATTCTTTCAATTGGAGCATCCTTAAACTGACAGATAGACATGATGAATGTTGTTGGACTTGTGAGAATTCAAGAACAACTTCAACTGTGGTTGCAAAGAGGTGGAGTAAGGAGATTGCACACCATGATGACTGGAAAATGGAAGACTTTAGGCAAACGGTGTGTAAATTAAAGATGAAAGGTTTTATATTAGTACACATCAAGCTTATAGAGCACTGAAGAAAGCTAAAATTCAAATTAGGAGTAATCGATCAAGATGATAGTTTCAAAAAGATTTCGAGTTACTGCCAAGAAATTAACAAGACTAATCCTATGGCAACCTATGTGGTGAAGCTTAGTGATAATATTGTACAGAACAAATTATGGTTTAAGGTTTATGGTTTAGGCAATATAGAACATATATATACAGATTTGTCTATATATGGTTTATGGTTTTTCAGGCAATGGTTTAACCATAACTCTAGAATTATCAAACTACATATTCAAATACACATCTATTGCATTTCATTCAACAAGGAAGTCAATGAAGGCCATTTCATTCAACTACTGCATAACATTTTTACTTCCAAATCCTCACATCAATTGATTGAAAAGTTTACAATTAGATGGTGCATTTATGCCACTACTGAAGAACCTATAACACTAACAACGGCTATAATTGCAAATACTATAACTTTAAATTGCCTACTCTTAAACCAAGATTAATTTATCCATTGTTCTTGCACCATTCCCAGCCAATCTGAACCTCATTTGCAATGACTTCAACTCTTCCTCTTATTGATTCAACCACTTAAGCTTCCCTGGAATGATCTTCTTTGACCTTTTACACATAGGAGGGTCGAACCATTCTATGAACCACATCCTCTACTCTACAATTAGAATATCAACCTCAAAATATATTTAAAAATTTAAAAATAATTTAATACAAATTGAATATTTGAATGTGCAATCAAGTAGTGAAACTTACTCCATTGTTTGGACATAGCCAAAACCTTCACCCAGGGATTTCATTTGTTCATTAAGTGATTACCTTCAATTGATTTCCACATCTACACTCTGTTGTTGGAATTGTCTCGCCAAAAGCTCTAGTATATATCTCTTTCCCGATATGAGGATGCATATGACTAGTCATAGATGGAGATGAAGATCGATGGAAATGGACGGAGATGAAGATGGCAATCGTACAATTAGGAAGATTTGGTGAGATAAAGAGGGCCAAATTTGGTGAAATGTCATTTTTAACCCTACTTCAAATGGATAATTTTTTTTTTCCGGTCACAAATTGACGGAAAATGAGCTAGAAGGACCAATTCTGCTACAAAAGTGATAGTCATGGACCTATTTTGCAAGGTTTGGAAGTCGTGTAATAATCCTGATAGTGCCATTTTAGTCGTGGGACCAAAAGTGAGAAAATGTCAATAATACAATAGCCATTGTCTTGTTAGGACATCTTCAATCTTCAATCTTTGATCACCAATCTTCAATCCACCTTGTAATAACATTACATTGCTCCTAAATATAACATCATTGTCTTTTCCATTAATATTAGTCTTTGTCTTCTACTATATATTTATTCACTTATTTATCATTTAATTATCAGGTTTAATTATTGGACCACCCGGGTTAATTAAATCCACCAATTTTAATATAAGTAAAATCATATATACTATAAATATAACAACATAAAGTGTGATAACCTTAAAATATAATTATTATTATCATTTCTGTCTACAAAATTTATAAGAGAGAATGCAGGTTAGTATGATTGGTTTATGTATGTAATTCAATGCTTGTTGAATGGGATATTATACTACAAATATTATACTATCATTTTTATTAAATAAGATTGAATTTACACCGTTTAAACTTCAATTAATATATATTAAATATTATCATAATTATATTTAAATATTTACCATATCTAAATATCTTTCTTTAACAATTATTAATCATACCATAATTATTACATAAAATATCGACTATACTTTTTAATATAATATAAAATCTACTATGAATTTTATATCTTTTAAAAAAATGTCAATACTAATATTTTGAAAAAAAAAAATTTCAATTGCGTATATGACAGAGTTGAAGCAAAAGAATAGCATACCTCATCCTTTTGTTTATTAGAAGTCTGGTGTTATAAAATTTGTGGCTGCTGGGATTCGAGCCCAGGTCTCCACGGCCACAACGTGGAATTCTTACCACTAAACTACAGCCACTTAGTGATTTGCATTTCTTGCATAGCTTATATTATCAATAGAAATTTTCTCCTTGTTCATACTGACAAGCTCTCCTCCTTTTACTTTGTGACAAGTCTTTCTTTGTTCTAGCAAGCTCAATGTTCCCGTTGCAAACTATTTTTGCATTGCCCTGATTATGATGGTGTTGAGCTCTATTTCCATAAAAGTGCATTTACTTCTCTAATCCTATATGAAGAGAAAATAGCAAGTTCAGAACTCAGAAGTATGAAGGAGTGAGAAAAATGAGACTCTGAAGGACTATTGGTACGCGTTAGTGATAAAAAAAAAAAAAATTTGATCAATTTCATAGGTCTAAGCCTCTGGCAGGGTGGCTAAAACTTAATGTAGACGCTTTCATCAATGATTCTAACAGAAAGATGATCTTTGGTTGTAACTTGAAATCTAATAGCTATTTTGTAGTTGTGAAAGAGATGCCTTGGTTTAGGGCTTTTATCCCTAAGGAAGCAGAAGCTACTGGTATTCATCAAGCTTTATGTTGGATCAAAAAAGTCCATAAAGCTTTATGTTGGATCAAAAAATTATATTATGAATTCATCCAAGTTTAAATGGCTTATTTCCAAATCTATCAAGAAATTCAAGTTGCATCTTTTGATTATGTTTTTGGTTTAATTGTTGATGGCATTAAAAATTGTGCTAGCGACTTTTTCCATTTATGTTTTAAAATTTTTAAATGATTTGTGAATTGTGTCACCCACTTACTATCTAAGGAGGTCGTTTTCATGTTAGATCAAAAGAAGGTAATTATATTTCATTTGCCTTATATTTTATATTTTATTAATTGTATTGTAAGTTATTGTAGTGCTCTATACAACCGGGAAGTACTAAATGCGGTTATTATTTGATGAGATTTATGTATGGGATAATTTCAATCCAAGCATACAAGGGAATTGATAAGCTAAGTGTTGATTTGATATATAATTGTAGCAAATAAATGAAAGTTAATGGTGTAATGCAGAAAAATTAAAACGGCTATGTTTGGCAAACCTAGCTGAAAAGATAGTTGACGAAAGCTGAACAGTAACTAAAAGCTGAAAAGGTATAAACTATTAGCTGAAATCTGAAGAGCTATTATGTTTAAAAGTGTTTGGTAAAATTAGCTGTTTGATAAGCTGATAAATGTTAAACAACTAAAAAGGACATTTTCATAAAATTTAAATAGTTTTAAATTTAAATTGGTTTGTTTACATATTAAAATATAAAATAATGAAACCAATGTATTTTAATAAAATATAAAGTAAGAACATATATTTGAAAATATATAAAGTAAAACAAAATATTTATACTTCATAAAATTAGTTCATACAAAAATTAATGTTCAAGCACACAAATGTCAAATTGAATTTACAACCAAACATATTGAAGAAAAAAAGTCAAAAGGATTATAATTGGAAATGGTAAAAGATGTCATTTATTTAAAATAATAAGGATAAAAATGAAAAAAAAAAAAAAGTTTAGAAGCTACTTGCTTATTTTTGAAAAGCTACCTAAAGTCGCTTTTATTAAGATAAATTTACGGGACACCAGATAAAATCAAGATAAATTTATTAAACATATATAAGTACAATGACACAGACATTTACACAATACGATCACCTCCCATATCCATTGACACTATTCAAGAGTATCGCTAGAAATTAATGATCACGAGACCCTCATAACGCAAAATCTCTTTTGCCTTGAAAAAGTTGCAACACTAGTTGCCTCAGACTCCCGTCTTATCAGTACATATAAATGAAAACCTCAAGGACGGACTGTAGTCTCATTGATAAAACAAATCACTTGAGTCACCTTCCTGGACTAGTACTGGATGTATTCTATATATATATATATATATATATATATATATATATATATATGCTCCCCCGCCCGCCCCTTTTCTTCGGCACATACCACTCATATATATATATATATATATATATATATATATATATATATATATATATATATATATATATATATATAGCACTAAAATCCTAATACATGCAATATTTTCCATTTTCATACGAGCAACCAAGTTACCATAACCAAACTAGGAAAGGATTACCACCAACATAATAAAAAACTAACTAGCAACCAAGTTACCAGACCATCAACGTTGGACCAATTTGAGCTAGGAGGTAAATCCTTAACTCTAGTGATCAATAAAAATCTATTTTCATCAAAGATTGCATCCCCAACTCTATAATGGCATTCACCGAAATAAAATTGTTTGGTTATACTATAAAGAACCTATAGGACTTGCTATATATGCTCAGCATAGTCAATAAATATGCAATCAATACCTTTTTAGCCCAAAGTTTTCTTCTTGACATCCGGTATTTGTACTAATGCCTAACAAACCCAAGCTAGCCTTCAACTAAGTCCTAGATTTCTTTTATGTTACAGCTCATAAGGTGTAACCTTATATCTTTTATTTGGGACTATATTCAGGATGTAGCAAGTTGAATTATTAACAATGATTTACCCCAAAAACCTATACTCAGACCAGAGTTAGAAATGAGTTTATTACCGAAATGGTCTCTCGACTATTGCGAAATTACCAATTTGGTCCTCGACAATTTTTCGTGCCCAATTAAGTCCCTCAACTTTGAAATTTTTAACCAATTTGGTCCTCCGTTTATTTTACCGTTAAAATCAGGACTAAATTGGTAATTTTGCTATAGTCAAGGGACCAAATTGGTAATTTTTCTATAGTCAATGGACTATTTAAGTGAAAAATTAACTACCAATTTGGTCCCTTGACTATAGAAAAATTACCAATTTGGTCCCTTGACTATAGCAAACCAATTTGGTCCCAATTTTAACGACAAAATAAACGGAGCCACGGAGGACCAAATTGGTTAAAATTTTCAAAGACGAGGGACTTAATTGGGTACGAAAAAATTTTTAGGACCAAATTGATAATTTCACAATAGTCGATGGACCATTTTGGTAATAAACTCGTTAGAAATCATGCAATTAACAATTTTCTTCAACACTCTATTTTTACTTTTGTTCACACCATTTTGTTGTGGTGTTGTGTAGGGTAATGAGTTTCGTGCAAAAGACCAATGAATTTAAAAATTTTAGGATTATAATATTCACCTCATTTATTAGTTCTAAACCTTTTGATTAAAAGATAGTAGTTTGCAATTCAACCTCTAATTTAAATTTTTAAAATTTTTCATGATATCATACTTAGAATGTAACATATACACTTAAGAATATCACCAAAAAAAAAATCAATAAAAGTGATAATATTTTTTTTTTTATTCCCCAAGGTTGGAGTACTATGAAATTAAACATATATAGTTTCAAGCAATGAAGAGTTCCTAATTACACTTGGAAAACGATTTCTTGTAATTTTATTCAACGTGCGAGTTTGATACTTCTATAATTCTATATTCATTAGTATGGTGTAAAATCATAACTGTTCCGATCATAATTAATTCAAAATTAAATAATAATCATAACAATTTGCGTTTTTTCAAAGTTTAGGCCGGCCCACTTTTATTAAAAAGTCAATCAAGTATTTACATTTAATTATGTACGAGAATAGCCCCCTTTGAACTTTCAACAATCCGTATAATCATTTTCCAAAAAAAAAAAAAAAACAATCCGTATAATCATGTGATACATATTGCTATATATAAGTGTACTGTATTATTGTATTAATCATGTGATACTTGTTGACAATTGTACTAATAGTTATATTGACAAGTAATATAGATATTTAATATCATTTTTTTATATTATTATTACTAGTATATTATTTTAGTGTTAAAAGTTTTTATTTTATGGCTAACTAGTAAGTATATTTTTTAAATATTTTATTTGAACTATTTTGTTGTTATAATTTTTTATTCAATATTGTTATGGATTTTTATATGAAATAGTTTTGTTTATAGGTGTTTATTTTAATATCGTATACTAAGTGGTTGACATATAATGTCTCACTTTATTACAAATAAAAATAAAGAAATTGAGAATGTTGATATGTAGAAAGAATAAACTGAATGAGTTTATGAAATTATTAAAAGAATAATTTTATGATATATTATAACAATTTTTGTAAGAAAATTATAAATAATAAGAATTAAATTAAGCATTAAAATTAAAGTTTGCAAGGATATATTCATTTTAAAACTTAATGACTTTTGTAGACTTTTTAATTTTTTTTTACAAAATCATATAAATTTTAATTAAAGTTTGTGAATGATTTTTATATTAACATTTATAGGTTCTTACAAAGTTTACAAAATTTTAGAAAATTCTATAAAAGAAATTAAAAATTTATTAAAATATATCATTTTAAAAGTCATTATCGAATACTTCCTCCTTCCCAAACTCCTAACTTTTTTTATTGTTGGAATTGAATTCTTCTCTTTTATATGGCAAAGTAGTCTTTATACGCATGATAGCGAAAGCAGATGTCTACCATTGATGCTTAATGAATTATTATTATATTAAATAATTTAAGATAAATAATATAAGTCATGTAATATACATTAAAATTATTAATTATTGACTAAAGTTTATGTTTAAATTAAGAAAATTCAGTTTTTATTACATATAAACTAGTACAAGAACGCTAATCTATGACCCTTGTACATGGTTGATTTTTAGATTTTGGTGGCCCCGTTCTTATAAATAAATGATGACCTACTAGAAGCGCAATATTTAAAACCAATACCATAACTTTTCTAATAATAATAATAATAATAATAATAATAATAATAATAATAAGAAGGTGGTAAAATGCTGCTTCGCGCAAAGAGAAAGGCAAGAGGATTTATAAAAAAATTAAAAAAAAAATGAAGGCAAAAGATTATTAAAAAGGGAAGGTGTGCGCAAAGGAGAGGATTTCAACCATTGATCTCTAATATGAAATACTAAGAACACATTTTTACCATTTCTTCATTGGAATCTTTTAAAATTAACTGCAAATTTTATTTTTAATTTCTTAACTAGTTAAGTACAAATTAGATATTGGGCCCCCTAAAATTTGAGGTCATGTGCTGTTTGCAGCTTGCACAGCCCAAAATCCGGCCTTGTACAAGAATCGTGTATGAGAAGGTCACAGAAAGCTCATGTTGGGTCGCGGAAAGTCAAGAATCCGTGACTCTTTTTCATAAAAAAAATCACAGATTGCGTATTATTTTTTTTTAAAAAAAATAAATAAATGATATCCGCGACCCTTTCTTCGCAGATGCTTTAAAACATAAAATAATAAAAAATCCGTCCACATGCCTTTGTTTAACTGCATGTTCAGCTATTTTTCTCCCTTCCCAATTCTCAGAGTTTGAGCTGCACGCCCCAAAAAAATGGTGAAAAGTCTAATTTTTTTTTATTTTTTGTGTACTAGTCTATCTAGCTATATGTATTTATTAATAAAGAGGTTAGGTATTTGTCTATCTAGGTAAATATGTAAACAATACTTCCAAATATAGTACAATAATTTGGTTTAATATAATTAATTAGGTAAATTATTTTAACAAGTGATGGATATCCAATTAATGTATGTATAATTAAGTTAAATGAATTAGTGTCAACTGCCCTATAGTGTGATAGCGTCCCCGTTATCATTCCAAATAGGTGGTTATAGGTTCAGATATTACCTTGTAAAAAATCATGTGTATTTAAAAAATAGTTATAATCTTATTTTGATTATTCAGAACAAGACTCAATATTTCAATTACACTTTTGCATTATTGAGAATGATTTAGGTGATTATGGTATTAATATTTTTTGTCTGTAATTTTATAATGACACAATTGCACAGTACTTTACAAATTACGTACTATTATTTTTTATCGGACAAAATTATTCTTACATCATTGTCAGACATGTGCGACCTAACTACAAACTTGTTGATAAAATACAACTACAGCTGGACTCTAAATGGTAGGATCATTGTCCAATGAATTGACAATGTTGATCCCCCACAGGCTCCAATTGAACAAGTTTACACATCGTCATTATTAGAATTTTATCAATGCATGAAAACTTCTAAAGAAATTTATAAGTTAATTTTTACTATATCATTATCACAATATCTATTGTAATCATATATTTAGAATTATTTATCATCATCCTCTATTGACAACAATTGTAACAATTGTCACTGACAAACTCCGAAAACAATTTGTCTCAACAACGAATGGAAATCAAAAAATCATTGACTTCATTGTTGTTGATGAAAAGTAATTACCTCACTCTATTACTCTTATTAAATTAAAGAAATGAGTAGCTTTTTTTGGAAAAAAAATTAAATAAATTAGTACCTACAACAAAAAATAATACATATGCATTTCTTTAATTTAAAATTAGAGGTCTACAATACCTTCATTCAAAAAAATTATTCATGATAAAAAATTGAAAAAATATATATAATTTCATTAGTTATATTATATTGTCTTTATTTTCTACAATGCAAAGATTCATTACCTCCAAATTCATTAATTAATTATATTCACTACATTGTTTATTGTCTTCATTTTTACACTATCTTGTAATTAAATATCAAAGTTATAATACAAAATAATGTTATATATTTATTTACCAAGTATTTTATTATTACCATGAAAAAAATAAAAACAAATGGTTTAATTTGAAGTCAATCATATTAACTACTTAGAGAGGATTTGTTGACAAAGAGGGTATTCAAATAACCCAAGAAATTGAAGCAGAAACTACCCCGTAATATCTCTGGACTACATCACAGTTGTTTACTTTAAATGTAGATCATATTTCTTTATTAAGATGATTTAAAATATATAAATTTTTACTGCCTTATCTAATCTTATTCTTTAAATAAACTAGAATTTCTTTATCCACAAGAATTCATTCAAAAATAATGGTTGAACCAAAAGTATCTCGAACATAACACCTAAAGGACCGGTATGCTTTTATGTTGATAATAATATTAAATGGTAATTAGACCATTATCTTACATAGTTACACTTAAAACTCATTATTAAAAATGTCAATGTAGGGCAATAGAATATTGTGACACACTTGACACATTGAAAAGATGCCGAAACTATAACAATGCTACAATCAATATTGCAAATCCGGAAAATGAAGAAATTTAAAAAATATCCACCTTTGCAGCATTCATTGATCCTTTATGTAAAATACTTATTGTGCATCTTTTAAATATATTAGAACTAATTTAAATTTACAATTTATTTCATTTTCTAAACTCAACATGCTTCAATTAAAGGCACATTAAAATCAGCATTAAACTTGACAACGAAAACACTTGGTATATAGGATGTAGCGATTATTTAAAAAAATCTTTATGCACAAAGTGACAAACTATTTAACTACATGCATTATGGTGAAAAAAGCAACCGTGGGTACTCCAAGGTTAGCATCAATTCAACAAAAAAAAAATTACAAAGAACACACACGCACACATACAAAATCAAGTATTACACTCATTCATACTAATTTCAAAAATATGAACTTCAAAATGAACAAGTGCAAAATGGATGTGAAATTATTGATAAAACTAGACACATTGTGGCATAAATATTCAGACTACCTGAAGAGTCATTGTTGTTACTATCAAATAAACAAATTATGGAACTAGAACAAGAGTTAATATAATACTCATGAACTTTCTACAAATATAATAAATATTACGTAGTAATATTTTGTTCAATAGTTTCACATGAGAATCTATGACACACATCTCACAACAAATGAAATAGGTAGGGTGAAAAATTACTTTTGCCAAATATCAACATGCGCTTGCAAGATCAAGAGTTCATAGTACAATTAAGATCCCATACATATACACTACAAGGCAAATCCACAACTTCCTACACCATAATTTCATGACGCTACCCTTTATGCTACCACCAGTAACCCAATTGCACATGACACACTTCGAACAAAAAATAAGAGGACAAGTACTGAAGATGAAGACAATAACAATGTTATCCAAAAGAGAATTAAGAAAACTTAGAGAAATTCAAACCAAAAGTAATACGGAGTATTTATTTAGACTATCGTTTTTAGACTAATTAAGTATTTGGACTTGCATTTTTATAAAGTTGCAAACAGTTATTTTCGTGACAATTATAATCAATCTCGCTTATATTATCATTCAATTCATTCATATACTTTGAATTACCGATTTAAATAAACGAATTCAACATTCAATTAACTATGCATGAACATCTTCTATATAATCTTGCATTGATATACTTTGAAATACTTATTTAAAAATAAACATTAACATTATCTCATTCATGCAAACCGCGTGAAAAACTAGTACAATTTAATAAGTACAAAGAATAATTCAATTGTATATGTAATTTTTGACTTTTTTAGTTAGATAGATCATAGATGTCATTACTACTTTTGGATGAAGCTTTACTGAGTCATTGCTTTAAATGTGTAGATTTGGCATCATGTGGACAAAAATGTGTTGATTTAAAACCCAAGACAAAAATGTGTAAAGTGTTAGAAATAACTATTCCTATAACGTTGATTCATATAATTAAGGTTGTAATTCCATATGGACTCACAATGATGAATAGTGATGTATAAAGGCGGAATTACCGGGTGAAATTCCCTCCCTCTCATTCTGTTACAACAATAAAGGAAATTGGGCAAATGGTTTGTGCAGAAAAAGAATCCTCAATCATGCAATGGTGGTGTTTTCGACGGATGAGTCAACCACCATATTCTTTTCCTGTTGTTTTGTATTATTAAGGGGACAAGCATTATTATTATTCTAATCTATCAGGCCACTACATTCCACTTTTGATTTAAAAAACATTATCATGCCTCTTTTAGCTTAAAAGGCTTGTCTGCCACCTCCCTTCTCTATTATTATTTTCCCCCTATATATACATGTAGTGTATATGATTAAGAACCATGGAGAGAGTCAGAGAGAGCAAAAACATACTGGAAATCAACTGGTATTGATTTCACATAAGGACTGCGTGAATAATCAAAACCAGTGTGAGGATTCTCATTTGCCAATTTTGTCTCTAATCATCGAAAGGCAACTATGGATAACGGATCAGAGAGGTGAAGCATTTGAATACATATTCATATTTCAGATTTGGTCAGAAATGAAATTAACAATTTTAGCATATTTACAGTATGATGCAGTTTCAGTTCTAACATAAAGTATTAATGGGATTACCTTCTTTTCAAAACCCTATTTGAAAAGAAAGTAATTGGAATACCTTCTTTTATTTTCTTTTGATTTGACCTTGAATGCCACAAAGAAGGCAATGCAATTGCCTTCTTTTCACTTTTTTTTTTATTTTTTTTCTTTTTTCTTTTACTACTATACACTTTTATATATTAATTAATTTGATATGTAAACACCATTAATTTGTTTAATATATATTATTATAAGATCTTCAAATCAATTAAAGAATTGATATGATTTGATAAGCATCTTTCGTAATTCTATATATATTTAACTAGAACACAACCCTTCCAATTTTTATTACTTCGAATTTGTTTTTTAACAAAGGAGCAATGGATTACATAGAGGGCATATCGTCATCAACAACGGTGACTATACTACTATACACTACAAAATGCCATGCATACACTTATAAAATAAAATAATAATAATAATAATAATAATAATAATAATAATAATAATAATAATAACTACAGTATTATACTACTACACCACAGGAGTCCTAATAATAATAATAATAATAATAATAATAATAATAATAATAATAACTAGTACTACCCTACGGTACTCCTACTAATAATAATCTACTATACTAATAAGAGCCAAAGAGAATTAGGCCTAAAATGGGTAGAAAAAATAGCGGTCAAATTATTTAATCAAATGGATGGTTCAGATGAATTATTTAATCAAATAGATGGTTAAGATAATTCAGATTAATATTATTAATAGAGATTACCTAATTTAACCTTACTTTTATGATTATCCGTTAAATTTTCTGTTAAATATTCTCTTATCCGTTAACTTTTAACTTACCCATTAATTTCTATAAGAAATGTCTTAGGTTCGAACCTCAACTCAATCAAATTTGACATAATTAAGTTTCTCACTCTATTTTACTCTCATTAAATTAAATAAATTAGTAGCTACAACAAAAAATGATACATATGTATTTCTTTAATTTAGAATTATGTGTCTACAATACCCAGGGGCGGAGGCACAGCTTGGGGTAGGGGGGCCTTGGCCCCCCCCAACCCCACCCCATTTTTAGTAGGAATATATGTATATATATTATTATAATATAAAATTTTTACAGTTTTGCCCCCCCCCCCCTTAATTTTTAAAAAATCTACCATGTATATATTAAATGAACTCAATATATTACACTTTTCAAAATGTAAAAATTACACTTTTCGTCCCTAAGTTATAGAATAATTGTAGAATTCGTCCATAATTGGTGGTGGTACTCATTTTTCGTCCCTAAACTATAATTGACGTCGCAAATTTTGCCCTTTTAATAACAGGTTGTACTCACCCTTTGTTCTTAAACTATACTAACATTGCAAATTTCGTCCCTAATGTTTTGTTGGTAAAACGACGAAATTTACAACATCAATTATGGAGTATATCTTAGAGACAAAAAGTGAGCACGCCCAACAATAATTAGAGACGAATTCTACCATTACCCTATAATTTAGGGATGAAAAGTGTAATTTTCATATTTTTTTAGCATTGTATATATTTTGTGTTACGTGAAAAATTTGAAAATAATGTTTGACAACCTTTGCGATCGTACTCATATAATTATATATTCATATATTATATTATTGCACATAGTATAATTAAAAATAATTATCAGTAATAATCGACACAATCATATGTATGGTGTTTATAATGATATTGTGTAGTTTATACTAATGTCGACTAACATACTCTATAAATTTGGCCCCCCAACCTATTATTCCTGGCTCCGCCCCTGACAATACCTTTATTTGAAAAAAAATTTCATTATCAAAAAATTAAATTAAATAAGAGAAATAATTTCATTAGTTATATTGTCTTTATTTTATCTCATGCAAAGATTCTTTACATTCAAATTTATCCATTGATATTCATTACATTGTCCATTATCTTATTTTTACAATATCTTGTAATTAAATATCACGGTTATAGTACAAAATAATGTTATATATTTAGTTACCAAGTATTTTATTAATACTATGAAAAAAAATTTAAAATAATTTGAAGCTAATTATATTAACTACTTGGGGATTGGTTGACAAAGAGAGTACTCAAATAATAACCCAACAAATTGAAGCGGAATCACTATATTTTACTCTTATTGAATTAAATAAATTAGTAGTTACACCAAAAAATGATACATATGTATTTCTTTAATACCATGAAAAAAATAAAAAAGAATAGTTTGAAACCAATCATATTAACTACTTTGGGAATTTGTTGACAATGAAAGTACTCAAATAACTCATTACCCAGCAAATTGAAGCGATAAACTACCTTTTAATATCTTTGGAATACATAATATTTTAAATTTTCAATTTTTTATTAATTTATTTAATTTTTTTTCTTAAACTAGGGATTTCTTTATCCACAATAACTCATTCAACAATAATGGTTGAACCTAATGAACTCCAAGCAGAACACCTAAAGGAAACCCCAACAAACATTTATTTTAGTAATAATTATAATGAATTTTCTATATTATCTTGGATTCATATACTTTGAGTTAGATATTTAAATAAAAAAATTCGACATTCAATTACCTATGTATAAACTTCTCCTATATAATCTTGCATTGATATACTTTCAAATGTTTATTTAAATATAAACTTTGGGCATTAATCTATTCGCGTAATACGTGTATAAAACTAATAATAATAATAATAATAATAATAATAATAATAATAATAATAATAATAATAACAACAACAACAACAACTAGTACTACTTGGTACTCCTACAAAAAAAATAATAATAATAATAAGACGAGAGAAGGTGTTAAACCTTTTTTATTTTGACAAAGAAGGTAGTCTCATTACCTTCTTCTCAAAAATTCTAATGAGAAGAAGATAATGGGATTAGTACTTTACACATTTTAATTCACCTTTTTATTTCTATACATTTTTATTTTAACATTTGTCAAATCAACACAAAAATGTCAAGGACCCAGCTTTACTGTCTGTCCTTGAATGTAGCCTACCATGCACGGCTCCACTTGATCCTATATATAACCTACCTCAGTTGATAGCCATTTGCAGAGAACACAGACACGCGCTCAAAAATATAGAGAGAGAAACATCTTCCGTCGTCGTGAGTTTCGTCCGCCGCCGTGGCCGAGAATTGGGACGTTCTGCCGCCATTGGCTGTAACAACTTCAATTCTCTCCGGCGTCCCTGTCTCCACTTCCAAATAAGGTATTCGATATATTGATTTATATTAATTAGTGTTTTGTCATATCCTACCATGCAAATAAATAAATAAATGAAGGCAAAAACTTGTGTGAGACCATCTCACGGGTGTTCATGAGTGAGACATATCGGGGTCAACATAATTTGGGTCATAATTAGTACTCCGTATTATGAGTTGGTCTTTGATTGTTTTTTATAACCCAATTTATGTCGATCCGATCCGTCTCACGGGTCTTAATTCGTGATACGTGTGGGATCAACATAATTTGGGTCATAATCATCAGTATTATGAGTTGGTGTTTGATTATTTTTTATGACTCAATTTATGTTGATCTGATCCGTCTCACGGACTGAGATCCCGTGAGACCAGTTGTTATACGGTGGATCATGGTCCATAATGCATTGTGAACCATTGTTACAAAACGCTGTCGTTTACCCATTAAGTATAAGAAGCGATTGCGGCGGAGCTCCGTAAAGGACGATATTACTGTTCATCTCAAAAGATACCATCTCATATTTGTTTTTATATTATCAAATGAAACTGTAGTTGTGTTGAAAAGAAATTGCAATATATATAAAATGAAACTGAATAATAATTTAACATTTTGGATGTATATTGTCCAATGAAACTGTAGTTATATCAAAATGATATTATAGTTGTGTTGAAAGGAAATTGCAGTGTATTAAAAATAAACTGTAGTTGTGTTGAAAGGAAACTGAATAACAGTTTCACGTATTTGAGTGTATAATGTCGAATGAAACTGCAGTTATATAAAAAAGAAATTGTAGTTGTGTTGAAATGTAACTGCAGTGTATATAAACTGAAAGTGAATGACGTGGAACGGAAGTCGTTTCAACCGTGTGTTTTCATTAATCAAAACGACGTCGTTTTGATACATGGTCCACAATCCATTGTGGACCACGGTCCATAGTAAAATTTGCGTCGTGAGACGGTCTCACACAAGTTTGACCCATATCATAAATTTTAATAATGAATTATAAAGAATAAAAATATGTTAAGATAGATTCTAATTTAAGATGTTAAAATTGGGCAAATTAATTATACCATAGATCAGTGTCTATCTCACATTGTAGACTTTGGTTTAAAATAACTTTTAAATTATGTGTCTATATTATGTACATGTTAATTTTAATATTATGTTTTTTAGAATATGTTCAACCCGAAGAATAAATGTGCTCACTAGCTACCGGAGTTCGATCCTGTGACATATTATATTATTATGTACATGTAATTAACCGTTTATGTGCTTATAAATAAATTGAAAGCATATACTGTAACATTTTAACTATAGACGTATAAACGGTTAACTACAGGTATAGAATATGTTAACGGCAGACACATAATATTTTGTATATAATATATTCTGTATCTGCAGCTAACAGTTTATGTGTCTATAGTTACCGTTTTATGTATCTGTTAAATGTTATGTGTCTTTCAGTTTACTCACAGACACATAAACGATTGTTAGCTGGAGGTGCATAATATTTCAATTGCATACACATAATTTTTTGGACCAGGATTGAGGATCCACTAATGCAAGATAGGCCTTAGCCCATAATATATCAAAAAACCCAAATCATGTTGAGGCTTCACAGTAGGCATCCTTTGGACCCTTTATCTGCCAATGAGATCTCTGTGGCTGTCTCAACCGTTAAAGCAGCCGTCAACACTACTCCTGAGGTGTGTTTGATTTCACGTATACATCTTTTTCCTGATTGATTCTTAATTATTTATTGAATTAATTATCGAAATGATCCATTAGCGAATAAGCAACCTAAGTTCTCATTGAGTGAATTCTTCTAGTTACATCAAGAATATTACAAAGTTTTAGTTAGAAATTGTTGCAGACTCTTATTCAAATATTTACGATTATGTTACTTCAGGAGTTTTTTTTTTTTTTTTTTTTTTTAAAGAGTACACCACCTTTCTTTTACGAAGGGTTGTCAAAAGTGAGTCTCCTTTGTTTATTTTTGTACTAAACATGTCTTTACCATTTCAGGTAAAAGATGGCATTCGATTTATCGAGGTGGTTTTATTAGAACCAAACAAAAGTGTTGTTGCACTAGCAAATGCATACTCCTTCCCACCCTTCTTAGGGCCTCCAATCTCAACTAAGCTTCCTCCACGGCGAGCTAGGCTCATCATTTACAATAAAAGAACGAATGAGACAAGCATATGGATTGTTGAACTACATGCTATGGCTTATAGTGGAAATGTGATTTCATGTGAAGTTGTTCCAAATGTTCAACCACCCATGGTAAATATGTCTTCATCAATTCAACCCTAATGCATATATCTTGTTGGATTATTGTATACAACAATGCTCATATTACAATGTTTTGTTCTCAACTCAAGGATGTTGAGGAGGATGTTGAATGTGAAGTTGTGGTGAAAAGATATCCTCCATTTATAGAGGCAATGAAGAGAAGGGGCATAGATGATATGGATCTTGTGATGGTTGATCCTTGGTTAGTGAAAATACAATCAACTCAACAAGTAGAATTCTTCCATTAAGGGATGGAGATGGGTTTGTGGAAGGTCTAGACTCCCAAGAGATTATATATATAGGGAAGGGTTTAGGTGCTGGTATAGCTTCTCGTGTGGTTGTGTGGTTGACTCAAAATGACGTACCTTAAGAATACAAATTGCGCCTCTAAAATTTTAAAATGACGCATTTTAAGTTTCAACAACTGACGCACCTTAACCATACAAATCACGCACCTTAAGAATGAAAACTACTCACACCTAAATCTTTAGGCTAATGCACCTCAAGTACACAAATCACGCGCACCTAGAGCTTTAGTCCAATGCACCTTAAGTACACAAACCACGCACCTTAAGCATACAAACAAAGCACATTAAAAACAAAACCACACACCTAAGGTTTTAAAATTGCGCAACCTAAGTTTCATGCGCACACCTTAAGAAGGAAAATCATGTATCTTAAAAAGGAAAATCATGCACCCAAAGTAACCGTCCTGAGAAGGCCAACGGCACGGAAACAAACAAATATATATATATATATATATATATATATATATATAAGCTCAAATGCGGCCACGCCTTAACGTGCGGTCAATACAGACACACCAATAGTATATAAAAATGCACCAATAGTGTTAGAAAAATGCACAACAATGAAATAAACACATGCGCCACAAAACGAACCACGCACCCAAGAAAAATGCACCATACCACCCCGCACCTAATAGTGTGTTTCTGAACACTGTGTGGTGGTTTTATGCGTATCTAAGGGTGTTTTTTTTTGTGCATTGATGCATTTTTTTGTTGTACGTTTCCTAACACTATTGGTGCATGCTTGCATAATTGATGTGTCCGCACTGACCGCACTTTATAAGTTCTTATTTTTCTAGTAAGCACCTATTCTCACATGCGCGTAAGCACACACATAGTGAACTTTGAACTTCCATAATTTCACTTCATTTAATTTTGTATTTTCTTTCAATAAACAATGTCATTTGATTAGTTAGGTACTTCAAAATCCAAGTTATCATGGCATACTCTCATTCTTTATGGCTTAATTACCCATTTTGGAATGAGTTTTTCTTTCTACTATACAGGTGTGTTGGTTATCATAGTGAGGCTGATTCTCCTAGACGAAGGCTTGCCAAACCAATTGTGTTCTGCAAAACAAAGAGCAACTGCCCAATGGAAAATGGATATGCTAGGCCAGTAGAAGGAATATTCATTCTTGTGGATGTGCAAAGAATGGAGATTATCGAGTTTGAAGATCGCAAGCTCGTCCCCTTACCACCACCTGATCCGTTCCGGAATTATACTTCCGGCAAAACATGGGGAGGACTTGACCGCAATGATGTTAAACCCCTCCACATTATTCAACCAGAGGGTCCTAGCTTTCATGTCAATGGCAACTATGTAGAGTGGCAAAAGGTACTTTACAATAATATCATCTCTCTCTGTTACATCAAGCGTTTATCACTGTGTCAAAAGCTCTAGTAGTGAAGCCCAACTTATTTCTGTCGTTCAATAATCCGTTCCCAACATGCTGAACCCATGAACTGCTCTGATTAGGGATGTCAAAATGGACAGAAGCCCATGGACTAGCCCTAACCAAATCCGGTGCCAATTAGGTTAGGACTTTGCCCACGAAAATACGGGTCTCACGAGCTTAGCCCGCGCGGGTTGGTAGGTTACACGGATTAGCCCATGTGGGCCACGGGCTACCCAAATATACACAGACACACACACAACATAATTTTATCAACATTATTCCATTTCAATCCGTAAACGTCGTCGTGGATGAATTTTTTAAAAACTCTTCCCGGCCCACTCTACCGAACGTGGATGCACAATCTCATTTTTCAACTTTAGTTTAGTGGTTCAACCCGCTTGATAAGCCCGGCAACCGGTAGTTTTGGGTTAGGGCCAACCCAACAAAAAAAATCCATTTAGCCCAAATCGATAAGCCCAAGAATCCTACAGGCCTAGCCCAAAACTCAGCAGGTTGGCTCAATTAACATATCTAACTCTGATTTCAATTGTCAAATCAAGCGCTTACCATTACGCATAGTCTATAGCTAGTAGCGAAAGCCCAATTTTATTCATTTATATTTGAATAGCAGTCAGCCCCACTTTTAAATAACATGATGTTAAATTCGACTCTCCAAACTGCCACCGAACACTCTCTTACGGCTCGTGTCACTTTATGTAATTTTATTGGATAATGTTAAGGTTTTTGTTAAACAGTGGAGCTTTCGTATTGGTTTTACGCCGAGAGAGGGTTTAGTGATACATTGTGTTGCATATCTTGATGGTAGTCGGGGCAGAAGACCCATAGCCCATAGGTTAAGCGTTGTGGAGATAGTTGTCCCCTATGGAGATCCAAATGACCCACATTACAGGAAGAATGCATTTGATGCTGGAGAAGATGGGCTTGGGAGAAATGCCAATTCACTTAAAAGGGTTAGTATATCCATGCCCCCATAGGCAAATTATGCTATGGACCAGGTCCACCTTGCAAGGTGAACTCGGGTCTATATTCACAAATTTAGAACTCTATATTCACAATTTTAGAACTTTATATTCATAAGTTTAGATCTCAATATACAAAATTACATTACTCAATATTCACAACTTTTGAACTCTATATTCACAATTTTGTTATATAGATTCAAAAATTATGTTATATTGTTGAACATAGAGTTTTGGTACTGTTGAACATAGAGTTATGAAATTGTAAACGTAAAGTTATGAAATTGTGAACATTAAGTTAAAAAACTAGGAACATGGAGTTATGAATTGAAATTGTAAATATGGAGTTATGAAATTATGAATATAGAGTTATGAAATTGTGAACATAGACTTGAGTCCACCTTGCAAGGTGGACCCGGGTCCATGACATAAAAACTGTTACCCATATCAATTGTTATACCATGGACGAGGGTTCACTTGCATTGTGGACCCTAGTTCAAAATGATATTCAAATTATGTACCTATAGATAATATATTATGTACCTTTAATTTATTTATAGGTACATAATCTGTTAACTGAATGTACATAATTTGCTAACTTTATGTATATAATTTGAATGTCATTTTATGGACCAGGGTCCATAATGCAAGGTGGATCTTGGTTCATGGTATAATCTACTCACTCAGGTATTACTCCTTCGGTTTCATTTTATGTGTTGAGTTTAGTTAACAAGACTTAGCTTGACTGAAGTTATTTCTTTACAATTTAATTTTTCATAATATTAAATTTAGAATTAGTATGTAAAATTTATATATTTGGAAATGATATTAAAAGTACTATTAAACACCCAAAAAAATTAAATATTATAATAAAATATTAATAGAAATAAATAAATAAATAAAGTTGGTTTGACCAATGAATAGTATGTAGGACAGATAAAATTGAGTAGTATATTTTTTCATGCAAGAATAGCAATGGTTATTTCAGGCCAGAACATAAGGAAAATGATATATGTAGTTCCTTGGAGTATAACTTCAGCCATGTGTACAAATTTTATTGGATTAATAAAAGTGAATGAATAATAACGTGATCACTTTGTTACTTTTCCCAATGTTGAATCTCCAACCCAAGGCTCTTCACGCTCCAACCTAACAAAGCTTTTGAGAGGATGTAAATCATGGTAAATTATGGCACCTCAGTAGGGAGTAAAAAATGGAGTAGAAAGTGATAGTGCATGAAGTATTACTCAGCATAATTGTCATTATTGCAGGGATGTGATTGTTTGGGATTTGTGAAGTACTTGGATGCTCATCTTACGAACTTTATGGGAGGTGTGGAAACCATTGAGAATTGTATTTGTTTGCATGAAGAAGATGAGGGGATACTATGGAAACATCAAGACTGGAGAAGTGGATTAGCAGAAGTTCGTCGCTCAAGACGACTCACAGCTTCTTTTATATGCACTGTGGCTAACTATGATTATGCATTCTACTGGCATTTCTACCAGGAAAGTAAAGTGGCTCACTTTTCATAGAATGAATGAATGTATTATTTCTTTCACTATTTCTTCATCTCAAAAGCTGATAGTTATATGCTAATTAACAGGATGGAAAAATTGAGGCAGAAGTTAAACTTACAGGAATTCTAAGTATGGGAGCATTGGAGCCTGGAGAATCACGAAAATATGGCACCTTGATTGCTCCAGGGTTATATGCTCCCATTCATCAACACTTTTTCGTTGCTCGTTTGAATATGGCTGTGGATTCGAAGCCCGGTGAAGCACACAATCAGGTCTGACAACGTAACACACTTGAACCTGGTTAAGGTGTACATATATTAAAACTTTGTTTACTGACTAAGTTTTTGGTTGGTTATCGTTTTATAAATTACCCATATATAGGTGGTTGAAATAAATGTGAGAGCTGAAGAAGCTGGGAATAAAAATGTTCACAATAACGCATTCTATCCTGAGGAAACTTTGCTTAGGTCTGAATTGCAGGCAAAGCGCGACTGTGATCCCTCTTCAGCTCGCCATTGGATTGTAAGAACCTTACTTTGATAATAAGATCAAGTTTAAATTAAACATTTAACACTACTGGCTGCCTAATCACTCAACACTGGCCGGATTTGGCACTTCAGAGCCATCCCTTGTCCCTTCAGACTTTCCCTAGCCACCTGGCGCTAGACTACTTTTGTTGGGACTTGAACGCGCTACCTTGTGCTATAACACCACTTATTAGATCAAGCACATACCACATACCACTATGCTATTTGCTTCGCTCAACAATCTCCTAAGCACCTGATGTTGAGCTTGCAAGCCTCCGCCTAACTTGGTCCTTCAAGCCTCCCCTAACCATCTAGGGCTTGACTACTCTTGTTAGGACTCGGACCTGTGACCTATATGCTCTAATGTCACAACTAACACTTAACACTACGCTATGAACTACTCATCCCTTCCCGAATTGGATGTCTCATTTGCTTTTTGCACCTTTTTAAGAAATTAAAGTAAATGTGATGTAGTGTTTTCCAATTATGCCTCCAACTTTTTAACTTTTGGAAATAAAAGTAATAAAAGAAAGTAAAAGTCATAAGCGTAAATTGAGAAAAGTAGAATGATGGTGATGTTCAATTTTAGAAAGAGGACAACATTTTGGGACAAACTAAAAAGGAAAGTAAGACAGGTAAAATGGGAGAGAGAGAGTATAACTTTTAGCTTAGTGGTAAGCTTTTATCCTAACAATAATCTTATCTTACATGTCAAGTGATGTTTTTAGGTGAGGAACACAAGAACATTGAATAGAATTGGACAGCCAACAGGATACAAGCTGGTGCCAGGTCCGAACTGTTTGCCAATGGCTGGTTCAGAGGCTATGTTTCTAAGAAGAGCTGCGTTCTTGAAACACAATCTATGGGTAACTCAGTGTGCAGAGGGAGAAGATTTTCCAGGGGGAGAGTTTCCGAATCAAAATCCACGTGTAGGGGAGGGATTAGCTTCATGGGTAAAACAAGACCGTAGTCTAGAAGAAACCGACATTGTTATGTGGTATGTTTTTGGCATCACGCATGTTCCTCGCTTGGAAGACTATCCTGTCATGCCAGTTCAACACATTGGCTTTATGCTCCAGGTATTCTTTATACTTGCACTACTTAATCCCCGTTTGAGGCCGGAAAAGGCCAAGCCTAGCACTCGATGACTGGGAATTGTTGGACGGAAGTTTTTAAATATAAGTTTAGTACTCAGTGACTGAAATTTGTTGAGCCGAGGCCAATAAAATATAATGGCCAAATCTAGCACTTAATGTATATATGAAAAATATGTAGCGATTTATATTATAAGGAAATAAAGTTGAATCTTTACTACTAGATTTTTTATTTAAGTGATAAGTGCTCGATCCTAACACCATATATGTTATATTTTAGTTCAAGAGTTAATTCCATTTTGGTCCTAGATTTATATGTGATAATTCACTTTTAGTCTTTTTTATTAAAGCATCCACATTTAATTTGGTCCTAGTATTATTGTGGCATGACCATTTTTGGTCATCATTCAACAAAATCGTTAAAATGACATTAAATACAAGGGCATTTTGACCTTTTCTTTACAAAGTAAGTTGATCCGCTATATTTTTACTTTTACTTTTTTGAAAAAAATCCATATTTGAAGACCGAAATGCTCTTGCATCTATAAGAATTTTAACAATTTTGTTGATAAAGAACTAAAAATGGTCATGCCTCAATAATACTAAAACCAAAATTGAATGTTAAAAAAAAAAGGACTAATAATGGAGTGACGCCTATAAATCTATGACCAAAAATGGAATTAAGGGTGTGTTTGGAAAGCAGGAAAATGACTTCTGGAAAATGAGTCATTTTCCGAAAAATAGTTTGATTTCCGGTGTTTGGTTGCATTCTGGAAAACTGTGTTTGTGTGTTTGGTTCATTTTCCGGAAAATGAATAGAAATGTATATTTTTATTATTTTATTTAATATATATATATATATATATATATATATATATATATATATATATATATATATATATATATCAATAATATTTATTATAAACAAATAAATAAATAATAATAATAATAAAGAGGTGTCGCTGCTCTGGTTTCTGGTTTCTGGTTTCTAGCGAAACCAGAGCAGTGACCCGACACCCTTTCTTGTATTTTTTTTATGGCTCTGGTTTCCGGCCGGTCCTGCCGGAAACCAGAGCCGACGAACTGGTTTTCGGCGGAAACCAGTTCGCCGGACTGAGGGACGGCAAGCCGTCTCTCTCTCAAACAGAGCCATTTTTCGCCAAAAGGGGTCTATTTTCCCCAGTCAACCGAAATTATTTTCCGTTGAGTGGGTTTTCCAGTGGTTGCCAAACACTCTAAGCCCGGAAAATGATTTCCAGAAATTGTTTTCCGGGTTTCCAAACACACCCTAACTCTTTAGTTCAATTCCAACAATAAATTTCATATATTTATTTTTGTAGCCTCACGGATTCTTTAATTGTTCGCCGGCTATGGATGTGCCTCCGCCGCAAGGATGCCACTCAGAAACTATAGAAACCTGTTATGCAGACCAGGCTTCATCTCCTACTATGATTGCTAAAATTCTCTATTCCCCCTGAATTATATCGTTGTAGTGATTTTCTCCTCTGAATTATTCATGTATCCTTATTTATCTTTCAATTATTTTAAAAATTTCGGCTTTTCCCACTCTCTATTAAATGAGTTTTTGAATTGTTAAAAAATAAGGGTAAAACAAGTATTTTAAGTCACTTTCCTTCTCCAACAAATCATTGCTTATAGGTGGAATCAAAATAAATGCGAAAAAGAACAAACTGTTATAAATACTATATTAGTGGACATTATTATTATATTTATGTGAACTTTATTACTATATTGATGAGAATTTATTGAGATGGTTTGTAACCACTATTACATGTAATATATATGTTGACAATGATAATGAAATGATGGGCTCTCTTTTGGTCATTGTTGTATATTGTTCTCTGTAATTCTTTTTCTTTGTTAACTGTACTTGATACTATTTATCCTGCAAACTCACCGGTTAGGAGCTAATTGGCTAAATGGGCACTACAATACAACACAAACACTATTTTCAAATATTATAATTATAATTTTAAGTTAAAGTTAGCTACATAATTAAAACTTAAACACAAATAATTCATTATTGCTAAATTTATGTTTAAGTCTTAAATTTGTTATTAGCATTGGCCTTCCCCATTTGTAATTTTTGCACAATTTTAAAGAAAAAGTAAGATGAGGTGGAAGAGAGAAGGGGAATAAATAGGAAAAACAGGGTTGCACTGCAAATTATGATTTTTCTTTGTAGTAAAACTAGGACCCACCTGCAGAGGAGAGAGGTGCCTCACGTAGCGTGAGGCGCTACTCTCGCGCCCAGGTGGGTGCGCAAATTATTTTATTCTTCTAAAAATTTTTAACAATTTTTATTTTATTTTATTTTTTTCCTCCACCTCATTTTCTCTTTCTTAATCACACATGCAAAATCTCCTCAAAAACCTCACACTATTAAGAAGATGACAAGTACTGAAAATGAAGATAATGACAACGCTATACCCAAAAGAGAATTAACAAGACTTAGAGAAATTCAAATCTTATTTAGACTATTGTTTTTATACTAACTATTTAGACTAGCGTTTTTACAAAGTTGCAAATATTTATTTTAGTGACACCTATAACCAATACCTCATATATTATCTTGCATTTATATACTTTGAATTACTGATTTAAATAAACAAATTCAACATTCAATTAACAATGCTTGCATTTAAATACTTTGAAGTACTTATTTAAAAATAAACATTAGGCATTATCTCATTCGCACAATGCGCGTGAAAACTAAGTATATATATAATAGGTGTATATTTCAATAGAGAAAAGTGTCAAATTGGCCCCCTAAGTCGGATGGATAGTGCAATTAAGCCCCCTAACTGAAAAAATATAAAGCTCCATTCAAGCCCCCTAAACCGGCAAAAAAGTGCAATTGAGTCCTAAATGACTTGTTTATCCGGTCAAATTCAGTTAGGGGGCCAAATTGCACTATCCACCCAATTTAGGGGGCTAATTTGACACTTTTCATTTTTATTTTATTTTTCAAAACAAATATTTTTATTTATTTTCAGTTAAAAAAATATTTTTATTTATTAAAAATATTATTTATTATAAATTAAAAAAAATTTAAAAACAGCCACGGGCCGTTTAATAATTTGGTCATACTGTCAAATTAATTTGTACAACTCATCCCCAAGTGTTGGTCATACGCATTTTTATTTCCTAAGTTATAATTGATGTTGCACTTTTTGTGCCTTTATTAATAAAACATTACGGACGAAATTTACAATTTTAGTATAACCCACGGACGAATATGTTGGCATTGCGTTTTTCGTTCTTTTGTGCACACTTCTCCTTTAGAGACGAAAAATGTAATTTTCTATTTTTGTTTTTTTTTTAAATTATTTTAAATAATTTAAAAATAATTATTTTAAATAATATAAAACAATTATTTAAATAATTTTTTGAAAAAAAAAAAAGAAAAGAAAAAAAAATTCGGCAGTCGGGATTGCCGACTTTTGTTTTTTTATTTATTTTTGTTTAAAAAATTAAAAATTATTAAAATTATTTATAGAATACAAATTAATTTGACATTATGACCAAATGTGATATAAATTACAAAATTTTGCACTTAATTTTAGTCCAAGGAGTAGTAACATGATAAACAAGTCATTTAGGACTCAATTGCACTTTTTTGCCGGTTTAAGGGGCTTGAATGAAGCTTTTTTCAGTTAGGGGGCCTAATTGCACTATCCACCCCACTTAGGGGGCCAATTTGACACTTTTCCCATTTCAATATGGAGAAGATGCATATTGCCAGACACATCTATTGTATAACAACGCCTAGTATCTTATATAACATACACATATCGTCTTTCTATACTAGTACTCGATTACCAAATAAAAACATGTATTAGTCAATAAACCAACTTTAAATCTTTATGCTTTGCTATATGCCAATGCACAATACAAAAAACAGAAGATATAAAACATTTAACAAAGCATTACTGAAGTGACTTTCATGAGTGCATTCATACAACCATTCTTCAAATCATGAATTCACCCTAATTCAAGCTTAATTAATAGTTATTTAGCAATTAGGTAATTTTTCATGATGAAGAATATGCTATGAATGCATTCATGTTTGAAAAGCTACCAACTGGAACAGAAGCCACAACACCGCAGCTACAATCATCTTTCTATTTTTGTTCTGCAAAATAATGAAGAAAATGTCAAAAAAAAAAAAGGGATTTGAACCCATGCCCTTTCAGACCAGTACCTGAAACTAGCGCATTAGACCAACTTGACCATCTTGACAATGAAAATAACAATTTATATTATCTTATACTTATATGTAAGCACTTTGACAGTTCTATTTTGAAAACCTTCCCAAATAGATAGGATATATTCATATTTAAACAATCAAGTATGTGGCCAAAGACCTTGTGATCTAGTGGCATCCGGTGTCCCGGTTAACACTCTCACATGGATGATGGGAGTGGGTTCAAGTCTCAGTGGAAGCAATACTACATTGTAACAGCGCAGCGTTAGTACTAATAATCACATTTACTCAAGATAGTGTCATATACCATTAGAATATAAACCATGCATATTGAAGCACTTTGCATAATATAGGTTTATCATCAAAGTAATGCATGTGAGAACAATTTATAAACCATAAACCATGCACATATTGAAGCACTTTGCATAATATAGGTTTATCATCAAGGTAATGCATGTGAGAACAATTTACAACATATTTGCACAAAGAATAGGTTCAAGCATCATTTGATAAAGTTTAAACTCTAATTAAACACCATACTAATAAGATATGTTTAAAATAAATCAAATAAACATATGAGTACACATTCATGGCATATTCTCATGATTTTGCACTTTATAATAGTGTGTGGTTTAAAAGCATTTTCAAATTCAAAGTATAACCACAACTTATATACTTAATGATTGATACGTAGAATTTTGCAAGATTGGACAATTAAGAAGATTAAGAGTTTAAAGTCATACATACTAAAAACCGTTTGGTCTTGGAGAATATACAACATAACAAAACAATTTGAAGATAACTTGTAATGGTATATAGGGCCAAATAGATATACAGTGGTGTAGAGAATAATCCAATTAATTATTAATTATGAAAGATCCAATTAATTATTAATTATGATAGAAATTGAAAGAAAAATATCTTTATTTATATCTCATATATATTCCAATCAGAGCACACAAAATGGAGTAATTAATTTATCGGAATTTATGTGTCCATCTAAACATTTAACAATTGAGATAATTAATTTATGTTGAAACGATGAATTAACAAGTCATAACTAAACAGTAATAGAATAATTAGTGATAAATAATTAATCTATCGCCAATTATAGAGTTATTAGTTGGGAAGGTTTTCATAATAAAACTCTCAAAGTTCTTATATATATTTATAGATTAATGTAAATTATTATACTCAAAAGTCAAGATGGCCGAGTTGGTCTAAGGCGCCAGTTTCAGGTACTGGTCCGAAAGGGCATGGGTTCAAATCCCATTCTTGACATCTTCTTTCCTTGTTTTGCAGAATCAAAATAGAAGGATGATTGCAGCTGCACTGTTGTGGCTTCCGTTCCTATTGATAGTTTTTTAAAGCTGCTTCATCATACAAAATTACCTAATTGCTACGGAGTAAATAGCTATTAATTAAGCTTGAATTAGGGTGAATGCATGATTTGAATTTTGAAGAATGTTTGAGTGCTTAAATATAGAATCGTAGGTAGGTTTTATGAGCAGCAGTTGACTTTGCTTATGCAGACCTTAGCTTGGGAATGTTTTGCTTAATAATAACGAACATAAACGAATGCTGGGAATGTTTTGCTTAATAATAACGAACATAAACGAATGTTTATCGAACACGAACACGAGTAGTTTATCAAAAACTCTATTCGCTAACACCTTAGATGGGACTGGTGTCTGTATGGGATGGAATAAAATTAGGGAATTAAGTTCTTTTAGGAGAATTAAGGAATAAGAAATAAGGAATTAAAAATTTCTACCAAAAAAAAATAAGGAATTAAAAACAAAAATGACGCTGTGGAGTGAAATTAAATTAGACAAAAAAAACATTTGTGACGGAATAATTCCATCGCAATAATTACTCAATGTAAAAAAAAAAGAAGCTTATTTTCACAATATTGAAAACAAAAAGAGAAAAATAGAGTGAAAGAAGAATAGTACTACATGCACTCCCACATTCTACTCCATTTTATACTCCCTGCTTACCTGACATGTGAGCCACAGTTTTTATTATTTTCTTTTTACCTTCCTCCAATAAAATTAATACATGTGACAGGAATTTTACTCCCTTGGGAGTACATATATTATTTTCCGTGAAAGAAACTCCAAAGTGCAAAAACTCCAAAAAATCCCATCTTATTAATCATTGCCTCGTGAATATTAGAGTATATAAATAAAAAAAATCGTTTCTCTTATCAATCATTAAAGTAGAAAATGAAGAGGGGCCACATGAGTTTATCTCACTGGTTTAGTAGGTAATATTTAAAAGAAAAAATTAATGTTCGAAACTCGGCAATGACAATGTGGAGATTTTGACCCAATTTGTTGAGTCACAGTGTGACGACGATTTTTAACCCTTTTTGCTGAGCCACAATGTGAAAATTTTTTACTCTATCTATTGAGCTACTGAGTTACCTTAATTTACATCATTTTACATACTCTATTAGGTTGGAACGCAGGGAAGAAAATGAAAAGGGATTTTTGACACTGTCGGCCGAACCATTGAGTTACAGTAATTAAATCTTCTTACATACTCTTTTAGGCTTGGACACGGGGAAGAAAATGAAGAGGGATTTTTAATCAGAGTTTTACTACATGAACCCCCATTTTATACTCCCTGACGTGGTAAGATATGATAGATTATCTTTATCGTGTGACTGTGTGAGTCTAAAAAAAGTGTTAACATCAAATTTTTGTGTGAAAAAATAAAAGTAAAGAGTAGAACTTGAGAGTTCAATGGCCTGTTTGGTTGGATGTAGTTTGGGGGGAATTGCAATTCATTGACATTGAATTACCAAACTACAGAATTGCAATTCCCTCCAAATGATGAATTGCAATTCATGGGGTATCCCCATGAATTGCAATTAGGTGGAGATGAGGGACAATTTGTTGGTGTAAGGACAATTTTGCCCTTCCTCCCATACCCATACCCTTTCCTTTTTTTTTTTTTTTTTTTTAATAATTTGAAATAATAATAATAATAATAATAATATTATTATTATTATTATTATTATTATTATTATTATTACTATTACTACAACAACTACCACAACATAAGGGTATTTTTGTCATTTTGTCACTTCTTACCTTTCAATTCCATGTACCCCTATTTTTGCATACCAAACACTGTAATTTCAATTCATACTTTATTCATTGAATTGCAATTCCACCGAATTACAATTCTTTTCCACCCTAATTCTCTCATCCCAACCAAACGCCCTGTTACTATTTTCTTTTTAATCATGTTTGGTGAGCCACTGACTTAGAGTAACTTACTCTATTAGGCCGGAGGCTAAGAGAAAATGAAGAGGGGGCAATGAAAAAAACATGCATAATTGCTATCAATAGATATTTATAACAAATTGTATAATTCAACATAGTTGGTGGCCAATTTTATCCCTACATTTGAATTGTGGAAGTTGGGGGGGGCTTCCAACTTTGTCACACATTCACACCTTTCGCTACTTCACTGAGCTTTCTTTCCGTCCATCTCCGTCGCATAATGTCTCCCACCTCCGTTCTCTTCGCCTCCCTCCGCCGTGGCGGCCGCCGCTTTTCTCCTCTTCTCTGTTTTCACCACCATCGATTTCTCTCTACTCAACTCGACTACCCTCTCACCCACCCTATCTACTCCATTTGGGCTGCCAACACCTCCCTCGGCAAAACATTGGTCTCCGCCGGCCTCTCCATATCCTTCCTCTCCTCCGCTCCCGACAGGAAATTCGTCTACCTCAAACCCGTTCAGACTGGCTTTCCTCAGGATTCCGATTCCCGCTTTGTCTACAAAAAGTTCTCCGAGTTTGTGTCTCTGCACCGCCCTGAACGCTCCGTTCTCGCTTCCAATCATGTTCTCCGGGCCTCCGCTTCGGCGTCGGAGGAGCTCTTGAACAGGGAGTGTGGGAGTGGGATTGTGAGCTTGGGGTGGCACGAGGAGAATCTGGTGGGAAATGCGGGTGGATTGGAGGCCTCGGAGCTGGTTTGCAAGACTTTGTATGCGTGGAGAGAGGCTCTGTCGCCTCATTTGGTTGCGGAGAAGGAAGGAGCTAGGGTTGGCGATGTTGAGTTGTTAGAAATGCTGGAAAGCTGTTTGGGGAATGGCTCGGAGACTTGGGTTCAGAAGGGTGGGAGAAATGTGGATATGATGTGCGTGGTTGAGACTGCTGGTGGTGTTGCCAGTCCTGGCCCCTCAGGTTCACTCCAATGTGACTTATACAGGTGTGTAATTATTTGATTTCGCCATTTCTTTATATTTAATTTTGCAGGTTTTGGTATGAATTTAGGATGTGTTTGGTTCATGAGAATTGGAATCGGAATGGGAATTGTAATTGAATAGGTTTTTGTAAATGTATTTTGCATGTTTGTAGTATGGTGGAATTGAAATGATTACCAATATTGATTTACCCTATAATCAGAATAAAGGTTTTAAAAATAGAAAAATAAAAAATCAAGACAATTGATCTGAGTGATGATGAAGTGAGTAGGCAATGCAGTGAGGAAGTTGATGAAGTGAGGAAAGATGAGTGAGGAGGCAACAAAATGAGGAGGTGATGAAATGAGGAGAGATAAGGCTGAATTAATGGAATAATACTTGATTTAAATTAGGTAATGGAATTTGCAATTATAGTGATAATCAAATCCTATATTTGTGTTTTTAGAAGTTATCAACCAATGTGTATGACTTTTATTCCCATTCCTTTGTGTCTACCCCCTAAACTAAACACACCCCAAGTCTTACTGTACTTTGTCTGGTTTGAAGCTATTTAATTCTGCCTCATTCTTTTTTGTATATTCTTCTGCAGGCCTTTTCGTTTGCCAGCAATTCTTGTTGGTGATGGAAAACTAGGTGGTATTTCTGCAACCATTTCGGCCTATGAGACACTAAAGCTTCGTGGTTACGATGTTGTTGCTATTGTCTTTGAAGACCATGGCCTTCTAAATGAGGCACCGCTATTGTCCTACTTGCGGGATAGGTAAAATATTTTCTATCAACCTCACTATTTCATTGTATCATTGAGAAGAATTCATGCTTTTATGCTGTAGTTGAAGAGTATGTTCCTGGTTCTTCATCCTTATGTGATCCTTGTTTATGGTATACTGTTTCTATGCATTTACTTCTTCATTCTATGCCTGATGTTTTGTATATATCTGTTCTTTTATTATTATATTTACGCTTTATATCAAGAGTTGAAAAAGAAAAGAGAAAGAAAGACCAGATAAAGATAATAAACAAGATAGAAAGAGATTTATTGTCTTCAACTTTCAGGGTCCCTGTGCTCGTGCTTCCACCCGTTCCACAAGAAATGTCGAATAATCTTATGGAATGGTTTTATCAATCCCAGGACATCTTTAATTATCTTCAGGAAATAATGTGCTTAGCATCTCGTGAAAGACTAGAGCGACTCCGTTACATGACAAAGAAGGCACGTGAAATTTTCTGGTGGCCGTTTACTCAACATAAGCTTGTATCTGAAGAACAGGTTACGATGATTGATTCGCGCTGTGGAGAGAACTTTGCAGTGCACAAGGTCAGTGGTTCAGTATTTGTTGCAGAAAGAGTTCTCTTAATGCTGCGTTATTCACTTCATTATATCTGAAAAGAAATTGTTATCATAATAGTTTATTCATATTTGTTGCAAAACTATGTTCTTAATTGCCCTTCTTTATCTTGTTTTGCACTCATTGTAAGCATGCTATCAAAAACTCAGATGCCATAAAAATGTTATTGATTGATAATACAAGGTTCACATATCATACATTGTAATGTTCTTTTGTTACTTAAAGTATTTTATTATTATTATTATTTTTTATTTTTTCTGTCCCCTGCCTGTTTTAGTTTTAAGTCATCACTACCAGTGCAACTATATCATTGTTACATGTCATTTGGGCATGTAGATTCCTACCTCTGCATCCTTATAGTTTTCTTTGAATTTCATGTAGGTCAAGAATGCGGATTCAATTGTTCAACAGTTTGATGCTTGTGCAAGTTGGTGGACACAGGGACCAGATGCTAGTTTACAGGTTAGAATTCACATGTGGGTTTATTTGGCATAGCAGTTGTGGAAATTGTTTGACCATTATAATCCTACCTAAACAGCATGTCGAGAATGTGCAGATAACCATATAAAAACACCTAGAGAGAACAAGAAATTTGAGGTAAAATCACCTTTGATTAGTAATAACTGGAAATTAATATCTAAATATTAATATTAATATCACTTGAACTGTTTTTATTCTATTGAGATGGCTTTATTTTATTGTTTATGCTGTAAAATGATTTCTCATAAGAGGCAATAGGTTTTATTGGCCTTTTCTTTCTGATGTTTAGAACTTTATATAACTTATTTTCTATGATGTTTGCTGATTGTATTTAGGTGGTTTCAGATTGAGCTTGCAAGAGACATGGGATATGCTACCTCTAGATATGGGCATGTAATGTTTCCTGAGAATGTTTATGAGCCAGCTTTAGAGTGTGCTGAAATATTGCTTGAAGGTGTTGGAAAAGGTTTGCGTTCTGTTCCCTGCTCATGAACAATAGTTTGAGAGCCTATTTGACCCTTATCCCTATAATAAAAGATGAATTGCATCCTTACCCCTATGTGTGTGTGTATAATTTTTTTTTCTTGTCTTGCTAAAAAAATTCTTGAACCCATAAAAAATAGAGAAAAAGAATTGTTGAATATTCATAAATGTGACTAACAACATCTTCAACTCCATATGCTATAAAATTAAGATCAGAGTTGAGGAATAGCATCTCATTTTAGCATTTGCCTATATAATGCAGACCATACACTGTTTCCTTTTTTTTTTTTTAATAAATAAATATATTTAAATACTCCTGTATTTTTTTATTTTTTTTAGCATTGGATGCTTTGTCTTAGTTTTAAAACAATTATACTATTCTAGGTTGGGCCTCAAGAGCATACTTTTCAGATAACGGATCTACAGCCATTGAAATTGCACTTAAAATGGCATTGCGCAAATTTTTGTTTGACCATAAAGTTCTTTTAGAAAATTCAAATGGCAATGGTGCAGACAGATATATTGATCTAAAGGTGAGTGTATGCTTTAATGCCAATTAATGTTTTTACTGTGCTTAATATTTTCCTTATGGTCTTAAAAATAATGCCTAGCAAGTAATTTGAATATTTGGTAAATGTAGCATATATGCTCTACTAAAATATTCTTTATGGATGTCCTATCTATATCATTTATTGTGTTCTACTGTATTTGATGATGCTCTAGAACTTGCATTTGGCTTCTGGTTACTTTTTGCATTGCAAAATTTATTAGAAGCGTTCTACCATTATTTGGGAATGTTCAGTGTGACAACTAGCATTGCTACTGTCTATTAATGGCATTGGTGAAGTGGACCTTCCTGTAAATTCTGATAAATCCCAAATGTTATTTTAGTTGTGTATCATTTGAATAATCCCATTGCTTTAGTCAATGACATGCGGTTTTTTGTTCTGTAATCAGGTTTTGGCTCTTAGAGGATCTTATCATGGTGATACTTTGGGAGCTATGGAAGCGCAGGCACCATCACCTTATACTGGCTTCTACCAACAACCATGGTATCAAGATCTCACTGAAAACACTTAATTTTTTTTTCTTTCAAGTATTGCCTTCAAATCTTATGACAGTGGTTGCACCGCTAATGAAATGTTCTTATATCTAAGTAAACTTTTCTCAGCTGTGTCTGCCTGTTTTCATCTTGACAATAAATTTATTTTGGTTTGCTCAGTGTTGTTATCTTGAGAATTAAATTCAATTACACATACATTGCTATCTCTAATTTGAAATGCTTTCTTGATAAATGCCTTTTTTTTTTTTTTTTTTTTTTTTTTTTTTTTTTTTTTGGGGCCGAAGGGGGAAAGCAAGTACAAAGCAATTTAGAATGCATAACATGTTGCATTTACTAGCCTCTTTAAACATTCTACTCTCTGGCTTTGCCTTGAAAACCTATCATTGGCATTAATGAACTTGGCATTCTTATGCTGGACATGAAAGCCATTTTGTAATTTACTTATTTACTTTATTTGTATGTCAATATATTTACTGCTAGATGCCCGCGGTGCTCTCTTATTTGTGAATGCATGTATTACATTCTGAAACAAAGGGCTAATGATGAATTAAATTAAAATCTTTTCAAAACTAATCTGATTCCCACCATCTCTATATCACTTGCCAGAATCGAACCTTTTGGCAAAATAGAGTTATTGAGTTGTGGACCTTGCTTTGAGCTTAGTCAAAGAACAAGATGGGGAGGAGAGAGGGGACATAGTGGCTAGGGTGGAGATGGAAGGGCTATGGTGTTAGTCTATGAGGAGCCTGAATTTGGTGACTTGGCAGTTGGTATTCGTGAAGGTGGTTGTGGTATGTTGTAGTTAGTGAGTTATTGTGGTGGTGTTAAGAGCGTGAATGGTTTGAGGGGGCCTTACTAAGGTGGGTTTAGAGGGTCCAAAAATATGTTCGGCCATATTTTATTACAAATTAGGTTCTATGTTTTGTCTTGTCTATAGGTATGCCGCTTAGTATTTCTTGATATGTTGAGATCTAATATATTGTCACAGGTATACGGGAAGAGGTCACTTTTTAGATCCACCAAAAGTTTCCTTGTGTCGCAATGTTTGGACAATTTGCCTTCCCAAGAATATTCAACCTGACAATGCCAATGTAGAAGATCTGAGTGAGTCTAGGCGTCTAGCATATTAATCCAGAAATTATGTTTTTTTTTTAGTCATTAATTTCTTTAGATGTAAATAAATTGGGCTTGTTTCCAGGTTTCAGGTCACGTGATGATATTTTTGATAAAAAGCGGGATGTATCAAGTCTTGCTGATGTGTATTCATCATACATATCACAAGAGTTATCGGAGAATCTGGATCCGAGAGGATTTATGTCTATTGGAGCATTGATTATTGAACCAGGCAAGGCTTTGTTGATGTGTATTCATCAGAGATTTATTTTCATTTCTGGTATCATTGATATCAAAGCAAGGTCTTCAAATTTAACTAGAAAAGAGAAAAAAGTTGAATAACATTCTAAGCGTATTTTGGAATTAAATGCATCGTTTTTTGTGCAGTTAGTAATTAGAGTTAAAAATGAAGATGTTCATATTATGATTTGTCAATTTTGCTCGTTTCGTTTTTCTTTTCTTGAACTTTCCTTTCTATCCATTTATCTGTAATAGTTTTACGACTTGTATCAAAGTTATAATTTGAATGTTACATAGATTAGTGCTTAGTAAATTACAAGGTTAAAGAGTGAATGTTTTGCTTACTTATTCGTCTTAGTTAATTGCTTATAGTTAAATTGTTTTACAGTGATTCAAGGAGCTGGTGGAATGGAAATGATTGATCCTTTATTTCAAAGGATACTCACAAAAGAATGCCAAAGTCGAAAGATTCCTGTCATATTTGATGAGGTTTTTACTGGATTTTGGCGTCTTGGGAGAGAGGTTTGTCGGTTTTTCTGTTGTATTATAAGTCCTGCTAGTTCTCTTCCCTGAGAAGTTGCAATGTTTATTCGGTGTATATTTGTCCTTTCAGTCTGCTGCAGAGTTACTTTCGTGTCAACCAGATATAGCCTGCTATGCAAAATTAATGACGGGTGGAGTTATACCCTTGGCTGTCACATTAGCCTCAGAAGCTGTTTTTGAAGCATTTTTTGGGGATTCAAAGGTTTGCGATCCAAATTATAGTTTACTGACTTCACTCGATTGTAAACTTATAGTCACGATAGCTGAAAAGTATATGTAAACATATAATCGGGTTGTTGAATTCCCATTACAGCTCAAGGCTCTTCTACATGGCCACTCCTACAGTGCACATGCTCTTGGCTGTACAGCTGCTGTTAAGTCCATGAAATGGTTTAAAGATTGCAAATCAAATTCTAATTTGACATGTGACGGGAGATTGCTCAAGGAGGTATGTGAAATCCTTAGTAATTAAAAGTATATTGATTTACGATATAAAAAGTGTTAAGATCAAGCGCTTATCACTATGCCAAAAGGTATAGCTCACAGCGAAGGTACAACTTTGTTTCCTTATATGCCTCTACATTTTTGAGAGGCCCCCTAGCCACCAATTGGGCCCTACACCGGCCTCCGCCTAACAATTCTCCCTCCTAGTACTTGCTAGTCTTAACTGCACATTTTTTACTTCTGCTGGGACTCGATCTCGTGATTTAGCTCTAATACCTCTTCTTAGAAACTTAGAATCAAGCACTTACCACTACTTCAAAAGTTATAGCTCACAGTGAAGACATAGCTACATACCACCACATATTCGAGAGGCAGGGTGTTGGACTTGACCCTCCATTGGCCTCTGCCCAACAACCCCTCTAGCCAGACTTGGCTCTTTATTGGCCTCTGCCCAACAAAAATGTGTGACGGTATAAGGAAATAAAGTCTCGTCTTCGTTACTAGCTATAGCTTTTGGCATAGTGGTAAGCGCTTGATCTTAACAAGTGGTATCAGAGCTAGGTCACCCGTTAAGGCGAATTGATCTAACAAAAAGCTTTTCTAGTAGCAATGAATATTTAACTCGTTTATTTATTTTTGGGACTTCTACAGCTGTGGGATGAAAACCTAGTTCAGCAGATCTCTTTACTTCCAGCCGTTGGTAGGGTGGTTGTGTTGGGAACTTTATGTGCAATGGAACTCCAAGCGGAAGGCTCCAATGCCGGGTATGTGGTTTTATTATTCTTTCACGTCGCATCCTCGAATTTGTACAATGATTTTGCTCTGGTTGACTGAATGCATTTGAACCGATGAAAGTATAGTTTCTATTTGTTCGTTCGTACATAATCGGCAATGTTTCAACATCTTCCTTAAACTCCCGAGAACTTGGCGAATGAAATGCAGGTACGCGTCACTCTATGCTGCAAACCTTATTCAGAAGCTCCGAGATGATGGGATTTACATGAGGCCTCTAGGCAATGTGATATACGTTATGTGTGGGCCTTGCACCTCACCCCAGGTGTGTAGCAACATATTGGAAAAGATATACACAAGGCTCAAAGACTTGAGTGAAGCCAAGATTGAACCCCTTGCTCAAACAAATTTAGTGTGAAAGTGAATCCTTAATTTTAGTGTTGATAGACTAGGTAGTGGGTAATAGGTTTGGCTTAGTAAAATCATTTTATGGATCAATGTAAACAGATCTAAGATTGAATAGGTTTGTGTTGAACATTTAACTATGTAGCCTAGTTTTTTATTGTTAAATTGGATGTTGGTTTATTCTCTTTGATGTTGTTGAATGCTAGATAATTGTCATTTTGTTTAACCTTGGCCAAGTTGAACACATGACGGAGGTCTCTGGTCTTTAGTTATAATTATAAATTCAGTCTCATATTATTGTTTCTGTCATTTAACACTCCACACGTATTTGGTATCGATCACTATTGCCGAAGGACGATTTGGGGAAAGAGATGAAGACAAGAGCTTGATGAAGGAAATGATGCAATCTAGGACTGAGGAAACGAAAATTGGAAAAAAAAACATGAAAAAAATTAAAGAAACGAAAATGCTCTTGCCTAAAATACATGGTTGAAAAAATCACTAAGTGCTCCTCGGGTGCTCGGGGAGCGCCTAGGATGCCTAGGCGGTGATTAATCAACGCCTAGGTGCCCATGTATTTTTTATTTTTAAAAAATTTGTTTAAACTAAAATATTAAATATTAACCTAAAAAATATATAGAGTTTGTACAATTTAGGTTAAAAACCGAACCGAACTTTGTTAGGTTTTAATAATAATAATAATAATAAAAATTAATAATAAAGAAGTAAATCTAAGTCTCTTGATGCCTGCTCCGTCGTTTAATTCATATTCTCACTGGTATCTCTCTTAAAATTTTTTATTTGATTTTTTTTATAGTTTATACTATACTGAGGGAAATGACAACCATTATCCACGATCAGACTGAAAAATTGACTCCGAGACAACATGTGGATAGTACACATGTATAATTTGCTGAACGTTTAGAAAAAGACATAAATAGAGATTTTATGTTTGCTAAGACAAGATAAAATGAGGACTCGTCATTGTGATTTGATAGGCCTCGGAACCACCGACAGTGATCTGTTTCCACTTGAAGCTTCTCTTGATACGTATCTCGTCTTCACCCAGCTGAGCACCTTTGGAAGAGTAGACTCCTATCCAAAGTATATTGCGCGCACCATCTTTGCCCAAAGAGACTTCCTCCATTTCTTCTCTCTTGCAAGGAAAAAAAAAAAGAAGAAAAAGTTGAGTATTATTATTGTTGATGAGTTGATGGATAACAGTACACTTAGATGCTCCATTTGCTCTCTCTTCACTCACTCTGTTACATGAATTGAAAATGGTTAGTAAACTGCTTCAACCAACAAAACAAAAATTCATAAACAATTATCACTGACGTCATTCACTTGGATGCCATAATTCAAAAACATTGACACCAACATTCCAACTTCAAATTTATATTGTCTTTATGACTTCAAAACTACCAAGTGAATAACTTTTTTCTTATTGGAAGTTGCCATTTTATCTGCTTTCAAAAATCTATTCTCAAAATAGTTCCATATTCTCCTCAAAATAGCAAGACCAAAGAGCTTTCAGAAAATCGTAAGCTCTTTCTGCAAACACACTCAAAAACTAAAATATATATAATAGTATGATTTGCAACAGAGTATTCGATCTGCCTAATACCTGCCTAATCCTCAGAAAGATCACTCTCTTCCTCCACATCCCATTCTTCCACTGAGCTGTTTACATCATTTCATCTGCCATTGATAAGTTAAAGTACAAAAAAAAAGAAAAGGTGAACACACAGCAGTTAGATAGGTAAAGAAATATGAGATAGAAGTGAGAGCAAACACATGAGATATGATGGCCATGAAGAATTGAAGTAGCATGAAGTAAGTGCATGTTAAATGGTCACACATATAATATATTATAGGGATAGAAAGAGAACATACAAATGTTTTTCGCACGAACAAGGAGGGCATTTCCATAGTTGTTGTATTGCTCTTCTTGAATCAACTTTGCCGTAGCCAGAACAAAACCCCGACACAAGTTTAACTGAATAAGCGCTAGTGTAGTGATATCCACAAAACCACTAGGGATCTCTTTCAACTTGGTGCATTCACTTAACTCTAAACATTCTAGCACAGGGAAATGGTCACCCACAGCATTCCAATGTTGCAAATATTCATCTTCAATTACCAATCTTTTCAATTGACGGAACCCTCCCTCGGATGGTTCCCACATTCTGTCTTTTCTATCAATAGCATGTTTCAGTTTTAGAACCTCTAGATTCGGCAACATACCAATAAGCCTCATATCACTCCATGCCAATCTAGTCCAGGAGATTTTGAGCTTTTTAAGATTTGGTAGAGAACCAGTTGCCCATGAAATGCCATGACTAAGATTACACCACTTTATGCTTAGCTCCTCAAGGTGCCTCAAGTGCACAAAATTATAAAAGCAATCTTGATTGTTTTGATAGCAGTCACCATCAATCCCCAATTTTTTTAAATTTGGAATCCTTGTAAATAGATCCTTTGTACATAGATGATAATCCAACCAAGATATACTTTCTAAGTTTCTATGAACAACTGGCAAAGTTCCTAATGAAAGAATTTGTTTAATGCATAAATTCCTTAATAGTGGCATTTGCCAAATACCAAATGCCTCAAGGGAAGGCACTGTAGCATAAGCTCCATGAACTATAAGGCTTTGAATATTCGAATGCTCAAAGAGCTCTAAAAGCAAACTACATCTGGTGAAAGTATTTGTAGAATATCTCAAATCTAAGTATCTCAAATGAATAAGATTTTTAAAAGCATATACCCTATATTCATATTGGGAAGATATACGCTCTATGTTTACTACTCTTAATAGTTTGAAGTGTGAAAATAGATGTTCCACACCTGCAGAGTAAAAAACATAATGAGAGTGTAAGGAATGTGATTTGTGAAAACACTCTGTCAAAGCACTTAGATAAAACTCCGATGTAGCAGTTATCCAACGACAAGAGATTTTCTTTTCGTTAAATGGAAGTTTTTCACCTCCAATGGCATTCAAGAGATTTTCACGTCTAGCTTCTCTCAAACACAAATCACGCAACAGGTCATGTATTTTTATTGTCTTCATTTTCCCATTGTAGCTCTGTTTGCTAACAAAAACAAGACTTCTGTCAACAAGGTCTTGCAAGCATTCCATGGCCACTTCCTCCATATTTCGATGGTCCTCAGCCCTAAAAAATCCCTCTGCTGCCCACAACCTAACCAACTTCTTCACATGGATCTCATAGTCTTCGGGGAAAACTCCAAAATATAGAAAACAAGCTTTTAAGTGGTGTGGTAATTGGTTGTAACTCAAATATAGTATTCTGGAACATGCATTATTAGAATCACCAACTACATATCTACTCAGATTTTCTGCAACATTATTCCACTTCTCCACTGCCGCCTTTGTCTTGGAGAGAAGACTAGCTATTAAAGTAATAGCTAGAGGTAATCCATTACATTTCTTCACTATATTTCTACCAATTTGCTCAAACACGGAAAGAAATTCCGTTTGACCAAACACATTGCAGTAGAGATTCCAACTTTCATTGGCATCTAAAAATGGCATGTTAATGATAGAGTTACCTGAATTTGCATATTCAGCCACCTCCTTGAGCCGAGAAGTCAGTAGTATACGACTTCCATTATTATCGTTTGGAAAGCATACTTGCACACTATCCCAAGCAGTAGTGCTCCATATATCATCTATCACTATCAAATATCTATGACCCTTCAAGTGTTTACGTAGACTTTCTGCCAAGTTGGCATTTGATGGTGCATTAACACAACCAATAAGGCATTGGAGCATTTGATCCACGTTAAACTCTTGAGCTACAGTAACCCATGCTCGTTTGTCAAAATAATAAGTAATAGATGAATCTTCATAAACTTTTCGAGCTAATGTGGTCTTGCCAATTCCTCCCATGCCTACAATTGACACAACTTGTAGCTGCTGTGCTGATTGTCGGGTGAGCTGATCAATTATCGTCTTGAACTCCTCGTTGCATCCGACCATTCTACTGTCAAACTTTATTGAAGTGTTTTTAGAAAATTTACTCACAGTAATAATATTATTCTCGCGTTCTAGATCAGGCTGTGATGATGTTGAACCATGGAACAGTCCTCTTTGTGGCATCCTTTCACCTTGTGATGGACCCTTTGCAAGCTGCTTTTCACTTTGAATCTTAATAAACTTCTTCTTGAGGTAATCAGTCTGTTTTACTGCTTGCTTCAAGATTCCATGAAGCCTGAGGAAGCAAGCAAGACGCTTCGTCCAACCCTTTGCTGGATAAATGGTAGTCAACTCCATCTCAATCCTTTTTTCGGTGTTGAACGCTACATTTTTGATTTGTGCCTCTAAATCTTTCATCGCCCCCGCATCATCATAGGCGATCTCAGATTTCTCAAGACTTTCTTGAAGGAAACCAAGATTTCTATTGAGAGAGACCACCTTTCCTTTATATATAAGAGGCAGGCCTGGTTGTGATTGCAAGAAATGTAGATGGAGTATTTCTTTAAGAGAAGTTACAGGGTGTATACTTTGAATCTTAATAAACTTCTTCTTGAGGTAATCAGTCTGTTTTACTGCTTGCTTCAAGATTCCATCAAGCCTGTCTATAGGGTATATGTTACTCAACTCCATCTCAATCATTTCTTCGGCTTTGAATACTACATCTCTCATCTCTGCCTCTAAATCTTTCATCCCCGGATTATCATTGGCATAGGCGATCTCAGATTTCTCAAGATTTTCTTGGAGGAAACCAAGATTTTCATGGAGAGAATTAACTATCTGTTGTTGGTCGTGTTGAAGAGGGAAGCGTGATTGTGATTGCAAGAAGTGTAGATGGAGCGTTCCTTTAAGCGAAGTAACAGCAGCATAAGCCATTTGCGTCTGTGTTTGTATGTGGTAAGCTGATCGATGATCAGAGCAGAACTAAGTAAGAAGAAATAATGAAAGATGTATGTGATATAATCCATTTAGACAGCAATTCTCTCGTCAACGCTAAAGTCTAAACAACCATTGCATGATTTTAAAATTATATTAGCGGTAGTGGCTTATTCTCAGATAATTTAATATCAAATATTTCTACCCTTTCACAATTATGTCCAATTATTTTAATTTAACATTACAAATAATTTAACTCTTTTGATTTATTTATATATTAGTTTGGTGGCTTTCTTTCTGGATCTGTTGAAACATAAAGAGTCAATATTGTCTCCTGAGACTTGATCTCATGACCTCTCATATAATAGAATCACTACATGTCATCACAATGTGTTTGGCAATTTGGAAATATGTGCCAAATATTAATATTTTATATTAAAATTTTAAATTTATTTAGGTTTTATTTAGATATTTAAATTATTGTAAATAATAATAATAATAATAATAATAATAATAATAATAATGTAAAATATTTTTATAAATTTTATATTTATATTTTAAGAAATAACTTAAATATATTCTAAAATATAATGTGTATGTTTTTTTTGAATGCGACTGACTCTATTACAGTGTAGTATCTGTTCATAAACTACTTTCTCAACCTACTGAAGCACAAAGAGACAACAACGCCTCCACTGAGGCTCGAACCCACCACCTCCCGTATACAAGGAAGGGTTTGTTACCATGCACATGCATTCACCATATATTTTCTAATATTTTATGGTGAATGCATGTGCATGGTAACAATAGTGGAAAAGATAAAAGAAGTTATAACGGTAGGGATATGTTTGTTCAAAATATTGTAAAGTACAACTTTTATAGCATAACGTATAAAAAACATAACGGAAAAAACGGACATAAATGAAGAGTATAACCTTCATTCACACTTATTATGTTTTTAGATTATAAAATATTTAAATATAATTATACGTAAGAGAGAAATATAATTACATTTTTGGTTATGGATCAGAGTTATAAGTACATTATTCTTTTGTAAACTATACGCATGTCCATCTTTGACCTCTCAATTTTGACTAAAGTGATGTTTTTAGTCCCTCATAGAATGAAGCTTCTAACAATACTAAGCACAGTATAATGAGAACACATTTGGATTTGGTTCAAGGCAAAAATTTGTGTGAGACTGTCTCACGAATCTTTATCCGTGAGACGAGTCGGGTTAAGCTGAAATGTAATGTTTATACTAACAAATGCAATACTAAATTATGAATAAAATATTACATTTCATCTTGACTCGACTTGTCTCACAGATAAAGATCTGTGAGACGGTATCACCAAATGTGACCATTGGTGCGAACATTAGAATCAGAATGTTAATACAAATTAAATATTTAGGGTGTGTTTGGTTCATGCGCTTACACATTAGAAATGGAAATCAAAATCATAGTTAGTATATGGCTGACAACTTTTTAAAACACAACTACGGATTCCATTACCCCTTCAATTAAAAATCTCAATCTCTAATTAAAAAGGGGTATAGTTCAATCTTATTGGTAATCTAATTGTTAAGTTTAGATTAGTACTTTTAGATTTTTGTTTTGTATTTTTAGAATCTTTATTCCCATTATAGGGTTATACACAACCAAACGCCAATATTGATAATCATTCCAATTTCACCATACTACCAAATATGCAAAATACTTTCACCAAACATGTAAAATACTTTTAACAAAACTCATTACCATTACTAAGTATTTGATTCGCATTCCAATTCTGATTCTAATTAATATACGAACCAAACACGCCCTTAGTAATGTTAATGGGTTTAAGTAGGATGAGTGTTTGTTTGTTTGTTTATTTATTATTTTTTTTTGCAGAGTTGTGCACTGGAAGTGGACTTGATACTGGAGTTCGTTCTTCTCGATCTTGTGGTATACCTGTAATGTTATTTCTAATTTTGTGGTTCATTTGATTTGTTTCAAATAATAATGTGTTTGACTGTTTTTTGCTTATGCTTGTGCCTTGTGCTGTTTAAAAGGTTATCTCTATGCCTGAGTGTTTGACTGCCTAAGGGCATGTTTCACTATGGAACTTGAAGTATGGAACCAGGGTGGCTCTCCTTAATGATGAGTTGATGTCTCCCTGGCTAGAAAGTTTGCTGCCTCAATGGCTAATAATTGTCTAAGGTATGAGGTATCACACTATACACTGGAATACTGGATCAGTAGGGCTATAAGTATAATGATGATGCATGTCTGGACAGTCTATGGTATATCTCTCTGACTCTCTTTTATGTTTGTTTGTTGTTTGTAAAGTTTTAATACAATAATAGTGCAATGATGATGCTTCCACCATTCTCTAAAATCTGGGATTCATGGATTGGGTTTGGTATGTTGCCATGAACTGTGGTCAATCCATAATTCATTGGTGATAAAGATTAATTCCCCATGTACTCAAATGTATAAAATAAGTATAGAAATTGTATGTAAGAACATGATCTTGAATAGATAACTAGCCCTCAAATCCATCTCTTTATTGCTTAAATATCAAATAAGAATTTAGAGAGAAGAGGGAGCATGCTTGGTGTTCAAGAGAGAAGATGAGTTAGGCCAAAAGCCCCCCTTGCATGAAGGGTGAGAGTCCCTTTTATAGACCAATACCCATACCCGTACTCGTATCGAATATACGTACAAAAATACGTAGGACCATATATCCAGGGTATATTCCCTATCAATTGGCAATTTGCCATCAATCCTTACATGATATGAAAAATAAGCATTCTGAGCACCCTTTGTCGCAAACTCCCAATCCTTTTTGTTATTAGTTATTACAATATACTTATTATAATTTATATCTTTTGGCAAGTTTACTTCACTTTTAATCTTCTATAACTTTGAATATCATCAGGAAGATTATTAGGATTTAGGGAACTAGAAGTCTAGCTGTCTAGGATTGGTACTTGGATGGATGCATGCTTCACAGTTTGATTGGAGATTTGTAGACTGGAGTTATCAATTATGGATTATTAGAGACATGGAGCTGTGGTTTAAGTGTTTATTTGATTTTGTAAAATGTAAATTCAGACTAAAATTAGAATTGTATTTTTGTGTAATTAAGTTATTAAGATGTAATTTTTACTTTCTGGGAAATTACTTGTATAATTGATGGTTTACTATTTTACTGACTTAGACTATTACACACTTGTGATTTTGATGTACTTTTGTATAATTTAGAGTTTAACTACAAAAAAAAAAAAAAAAATTGTATTAATTTTTTTTCTACAAAAAACCGATTTATCCGACGGAAAGTCAGAACTCGGACGGAGATCAAACTCTCCCTATACGACGATTTTCAATTATTTTACAAACAATTTGGTTTTAAAAAAGAAAAATTAAAAACCGTAATCCGATCAGATGAACACTCCGACCACCCGAACCCGACCATTGCACACGCCTACCGAACCATTATATTTTTAATTGCAAAATGGCAGGCAGCATTATATTGAATGTTATAACTTTATATTAAAATTGATATAGGAACAGCTATTTGAAGAAGATAATGACAACATGAGACGAAATTGTTTAATGTTAAGTTGGAATCTTACACCTCAAATCTGTCTCCTTTTTTTTCCTCTCTATTTTGTGTATATCGAAGGCAGCTCCAGTGATAAGTGCAAAATATACCACTTTTATAAGGTTATTCATGGATCGTTTAGAATACAAGTTAAAGCTTTTATGAATGTTTTAGTATTAAATTGCGTTAGAATGTTTTGAATTGTGTTAATACCCGTTCCACACTTTACCGTTTGTTTTGTAGGTAAAAAGAAGTGTTTAAAGGCAGGGAATGGCGATGTTTCGGAGAAGAATTCACAAGCCGAAGTTGGAAGGCAAAGTAGGCCTTGGACGCGCTCTGGACGCGCGTCCAAGTCGGCGTCCGCAAAAATGCCCGCAGAAGTTCGAAAATCAGAGCAAAACTTCAGAGAGGTGTCTGATGGACGCCGGGGCGGACGCGCGCGTCCATCAGAGGGCCGAGAAACTTCAGAGGCCGAAATTTCGGACGCGGGGCGGACGCCCGCGTCCACCCCGCGTCCGAACTGTGCGCCGTAGCGCACAGCCGAGGCGGACGCGGGGCGGACGCCCGCGTCCGACTAGCGCACAGTCGGGGCGGACGCCCGCGTCCGCCGCGCGTCCAGTCGCGCGCTGTTGCGCGCTCGGCTGGACGCGAGGCCGGGCGCGCGTCCGGCCCGCGTCCAGCCGTTCGGCCAGCCCATTTTGGGCGCGTTTTTTGGGTTAAAAACAGAGTTTTTTCTTCAGGTTTTTTAATCCGGAATCCCACACACTTCAATTACACACCTTAGAATATTTCTCTCTCTAGGATTAGCCTAGAGAGATCACTCCACATTGCAATTCTTAGGTTTAGATTAGATTTAGAGAAGAAATTCATTGTGCAAGATTGTAATCAACATTCAAGATTCAAATTCAAGTTCAATTTCAAGTTCAAGTGCAAATTCTTCCTTCAATTCCTAGCTAAGTCTTCCTTTTAATTTCTTGCTATTACTTTTGTGTTTTGCTATTTCAATTTCAAGTATGATTAGATAGATCTTTGTGGATTTGGATTGAGCAATTTTGTATGGATATTCTTGAGCTTTGAATTGATTAATTAGGTTTTGCAATTGCTTGATTATGAGTTTGGTTGTGTGAATGGTGATCCTCTTTGACTCTTGTGTGGGAATGATCAACCTATATGAGAGATGTTTGGAGAAGGAGTCTCACTTATGAGAGTAGGGATACTCCTTAGCCTAGCCTAGCACTTTTCCTTCCCACCTTTGAGAAAAGGGGGATTGGAAGACAATTAGCACACCATGTGTTCGATAATTTGCCTCACCTAGCCTAGTTGCCATGAGAATGGGACTATGGACTAGATGATAGGCCAATGACCACGAGAGTGGCGTTGGCATAGTTGTCTTGCCTCATTTTCATTATCTAAGTGTTGCTAGCCTAGTATCTTAGGAAATCAAGGATACCTATATGAGTTGCAAGGTCCAAATCCTCATTTCCAATTAATTGTTTCCTTTGTTTGTTCCTTATTTTCCTTATGTTTCATACACCTTTCTTACATATGTTTGGGTTAGCTTTCAAACACTAAACACTCTTGTGCTTAATCCCCTTACCGCTTGAATTCCCTCCTTGCCATCCTTTGAGAACGATACTCGGAAATCTTTCCGTTTTAACATCTACACTCTTTCCACCCACCGCTAAACTACAACCCTTCATCCAGCTAGATCCAAAATAGGAACGGCTAATCAGGTTAATGTTTCAAAAATTGGCTTTAAGAAAAATTAAGTAGGGATTGTAGATCATGTTCATGAATACAAGTGAATAAGGGTGAGCTTGGAAATAGGAAAATAATTTTTTCAAAAAAACAATTAATTTTTTTAAAAATATTTACATTTGTTATAGGGTTTAATTCAACTTTAGAAATCATTCATCTTTTATTCCGTTAATATTTTGTCTGATATTTAGATTAAGCTTGCTCTTATTATAGATGCTTCTATGATTTCAATTGCATAAAAATAGTATGTATTGAATTAGCTAAGATTCTTGTTGTGAGTATGCTATAATTTGATCTCTTGTATTATTTAGGGTCCAATTATGCTTGAGAATCTTTGAAACTGTGTATAGCTATAAGAATAGGACACGCAATTAGACATACTACATACTCACAATTTCAATCTCGCTTTGAAAAAATGATATTGAAAGAAGATCGATTTTGTGAGTTATGTGTTTGATAAATTGTTCTAATTAGAATTGAATCGCCATAATATAAGAGTAATTGAAGTTTGTAGCTGGATCTTGATATAAATAAGAAGAGGAAGAAGAAGAAGAATACCTAAATTAAAGCAGCATTAAGCTAGAAATCCCAGTAGTCTGTCTTCACCCTATCTCCACATGGCGGTAATTGAGTCGTCCTTGAATTGAAGAAAACAGATGGCGGCTGAGGATGATGGTGGCCTGGCGCCACTACTTCTTCTTCTTCTTCTTCAATCCCTCCTTGCTTAGCTTGTTGCTGCTAAGGATTTAGTATTGTATGGGTGTGGATATTTTGTTGTTGGACGGCAAACAGATCTGTTGGAACATGGCGCTCATTTGATATTAAATAATTGCAAAATGCCAGCATTATAGACTTTTAGTACTTCATATTAAAATTTGTGTGGCTTTTTTCAACTTGTACCTAACACTGATTGAAGAATTTATTATTTGTTACTGTGCGCCAAGTCAGGTCAATAATTTTATTTTTTGGCTCGGCCTGGTCAGCCATTATTTAATGCAATAACTCTAAACTAAATAAATTGAAGAAAAAGTATTACCTTTGAATTGTAGATCGGGTTAAAATTGTTATTGTCTGTTTAAGCTTTGCACAATCCATATTTTAATTGGTTATTGACAAATATAATAAGTTTAAAGTAAAGAAATTGTAAAAAAAAAAAAAAACGTAAATGCCTTTTTCTAAAAAAAAAATTAGTGTCCATGGGGACGTAAATTATACTGTGGACCATGATCATAGTTGATACTGCAGTTGTGTTAAACGGATACTGCAGTTGTGTGGAAAGGAAACTGCAGTTGCACGGAACAGAGGTCGTTCATCCGTTCAACACAACTGCAGTATCTTTTCAACACAACTGTAGTATCTGTTCAACACAACTGCAGTTCCAAATGGATGACACGACCTCTGTTCCGCGTAACTATAGTTCCGTTTCAACAGAACTGCAATATCCTTTAAAAAAAAAAAAACTGCAGTATCAACCATGACCCATGGTCCACGGTATAACGACGGCTATTAGAAAGGTCAAGTTAAGATTTTTATTATTTGACCCAATCTAACCAAACTCATATTTTAACTGAACTCGCCTAGTTCAGTTCAAATAATGATCAAACAGCGGTCTACCCATCCATTTGACATTACTCACAGGGAGAGATAAAAAGTTGAGTGTGAGATAGAAATTGGAAACCTTCTTACAAATAAAAACCTTATGAGATATTTTTTTTCTCAAAATAGATTATTTTTTCTTTGACTAAATGGTGGAAAATATATTAAAAAAAAAAAACTTCCTAAAAATGACTTCCCGAAGTTATTTCATAATGACACTATCAGGATTGATTCACGACTTTTAAATCTTGTAATTTTGGTCAACGACTATTGTTTTTGTTGCAAAAATAGTCCTTTATGCGAATTTTTTGTCAATTTCTAGCTGTAAAAAAACCCACGGATTTTCTGTCTATTTCTCGCCGGAAAAAAAATTCCCCTTTCAAGCAGGGTTAAAATAGACATTTACATTGTGGACCGCTACTACCAAAGTGTGAAAAAATCAATTGCGAGAGGAACCCTAATATGCTCTCATCTCATCAAAATAATTACGAACAAGAGGAAAATATCGATTCCCATCCAACCAAAGAAGGAGTGTAGATGGAGTGTTCCTTTAAGCGAAGTTACTGCAGCATAAACCATTTGCAATAAGCTGATCAGAGCAGAACTAACTAAGAAGAAATGAAAGATGTGATACAATAATTTTGACAGCAATTCTCTCGTCAACAATAAAGTCTACAGTTCTACACAGCTGGAATGAGCGAACAGTAGTTAGCGCGTTTTTTTTTTTTTTTTCTTTTTTTAATAAATTACAAAAATATCTATACCATGTGTCAAGCTTTTATGGCTTATATTTCTTTTCTTAATTTTTAAAATAAAAATATTTAGTTGTCAAAGAAACAAATTTTGGAACCTTGTGCAGTGGTCCTGGGAATACATGCCTAGGACCACCCCTGCAAGTATATTAGGTTATTATAATTTATCTAGTCTATGTAGTTTATTACCCAGCGAAATTTATTCAATACACGTCCTCATATCGTGGCTACGCATTTCTCTTGTCACAAAAAGAAAAAGGAATATGAAGTGGTCTAAGTGATTATTCATCTAATTACTAGGTTAATTTTAAAACTTCTTATAAGCAGCCATAGGAAACTTGTTTGTTGGAAATTTATATAGTAATGGAAATACCAACATTTTTTCATACATTGTTTAGGTAAGAGATTGTATGAGCTGAGCTTGTTTAGAAGATAATTTTTCTTTTGGTTATGTTAGATCGTTACTTTGAAAGCTTTGGTTGAGAACTAATTAAGCACCAAGAAACATTAAGGGTGTGTTTGGTTGGTGAGTTTATATTAGGCATAAGGTATGGGTATCAAAGTGATTGTTATTTTTTGGTTGATAGGTTTTTAAAATACTATTATGGGTTTTGAATACTCATTAATTGAAAAATTCATACCCTAATGAAATAAGGGTTTCATTTTCCCTATTCCTTTCTCCCCCAACTATTAATAATCATTCTCATCCAACCCTAGAGAACTAAGCACCAGGAACTAATCACCAAAATCTATTACCCTTACCAAGTATTTGATACCCATACCAATTTTGATTCACTTGTGCGAACCAAACACACCCTTAAATATAAAATGTTCCTTTGGCAACTAGTCCTGTCATCGTTAATACAATATGTATTGTACAAACCAATCGGCACAAGTCTTCTCGTTGCAGCGAGTTTACTTGGTGTATATTATTGTGTATATATATATATATATATATATATATTTTTTTTTTTTTGAAAACAATTATTGTATATATAATAACTGAGTTTTCTTTATCATTCAAAAAATTGTTTATGGTCAAAGACGAAGAGGTAGTTAGAGAATTTACTACGGGAGTAAAGACGGAGGAGTACGGAGGTAGTTGGCGGTGTCAATGATCCAATTAAGGAGCGAAGCGGAGCGGAAGATATTTTTAATTTGCTCATTTAATTTACGCTTCTTCTTGCCTTCATCCTACCTACCTGCTAGTACATTATCTCTCTTGTTTAGTTCAGACCATTCACACTTTGACATTGAATTGAAACTCATACTAGCCCAGTTTATTATAGTTTTATTTTATTTTTTTGGTTACTGTTGACAACTAATCTAATTAAAATTTATTTTAGAATATAATTGAGGGCATTTTTATTTTTTCAAATTTATTAAAAATTATTTTTAATAAAAACGTAAAAATACTATCTTTGTTTTCCGTTTCTCCTTTGTATTGTTCACATACATTTTCTCCCAACAAAAACTTTGTAACTAAGGTAACAAACAAATATTGAAACTTTGTATAAATAATCTAACTAATTATTGAAAACTAACTCCAATAGGCAACATGTGTAATTTTAATATTCATTATTTTCTTTTTCTTTTCTAAATATTATTTAATGACTGCATCAGACAGAAGTTATCCAGGCCAGCTCACCGGTTTTAATTAAATAGAGCATCTGTGACCATAACTGGCCATGAAATTAACATAATGGCCCCCATATATACCCCCAATAACATAATGGCCCCCATAACCCTCAAGACGCACTTGCTCAAACACTGTTAGACCTAGCTCTTTTCGTGGATAGTAAAGATGGGGGAGTAGAAGTGTGAATTGGGTTGGAACATCAAGTTATGTGTAATTTAGACAAGGACGTGAAATTTCATGCATATGTGTCATTTGCCCATATAGTTTCTTAACCGTCTTCTCATCTAACAGTGCACTTTAAGCTAAGGTTGGTCGCTGACATCTGGTTTTTGGATTTAGATGGAGGTATTGTAGGGGAAGGGATCGGAAGTGAAGGCCTAGACATACATATATGATTAGTTGGCCACATTTAATAACTTTCATTTCCAATATAATCTCCTTTAAATAACAAAAATCCATAACCAACGTCATTTAGAGCATCATTTTTTCTTATCAAATAATGATCTTGAGTTGATATTTTTACAATATGTATTCATTTTACTACGTTTATGTTTTAATTAATAAAAATAAGGTTTGTTGTGTCAAAACATAGTTATTTTTTTAATAAGTATTACAACCTCAATATATGTAACTTACACGGTACTAAAACTCACTTTGGTGAGTAAGTGTTTAATTCTATTTTAGACAATCTTTTCTCAAAAGGTTGAATAATCCAATCCCCAACCTCCAGGGTCGTCGGCACACCCCGACCCGACTGAGTATTTGGGAGGATGCACGGTGACTCCATCTTAGTAGAAGATTTGGATTTCATCAATAAGTGGGTTGCATCAAATAAAATAGAAAAAGCAATAAGAATTGAATTTTTGAGAAACTAATCCCAAAAAATAGAAATCCAAGTCATACATACCACACACTCTACATCAAACAGATTCGCTGTCTTCAGAGAGTGCTAGGAGTGGGTAGAGCCAGTCTGCACACTATATTTGAGTATTCAAATATAATGCTTTCTAAAGTGAGCACAGGAAAATATAGTGCAATGTGCAGGTAGAGCACGTCTGCACACTATATTTCAGCATTCAAATAAAGGAGGTGAGCACGGGAAAATATAGTGTTATGGCATTCTTAAATCAACAACAAAATATTCTCCCTAGTTTAATTTGTAACTCCAAAAATTGGTAATTTAATCAGATTAAATTTTTATTTGCACCCCCTTGCATGTGTGAGAAAGTCTATATTCTATAAAATTCAAATTATTTCTAAAAGGGAATTGAATATACACTAGTACAAACTCATATCCCTTTCCAATGTGGAAAAAGGCTCCTTCAAAGTCTAACTTTATTTTTCCAACTTAAATGTGTATACTTTGAAAATAAATTCATCATTCACCTATTATCTATTTTTGTGCATATAATATCAAATTAAACCTCTCACTTAAAGAGAACCTAAATCCACCTTGACATAACCCAAATCGAAAATGACTCCACTAAAAATTATATCACAAAATGACCACATGAATGAAAATTAATTTTTCGAGAATGGAAAATCGACACAATAATAGTGCTTGATTGACGACCCCTCATAGAAAATGTAGGTGTTAACCTTTTAACATTCTTTTGTGAAGATGTATTTGCTCTACTGGTTGTTTGGTAGGATGCGACCATTACTACTACAAAAATAGCATATAGCATCGGACATATCACATCGGTTTTAATAAAATTGTAATCAAAACATTAAATAAATTTATAATTAAAAAATGTTTTAACGTTGATTTTACAGTAGAGAGTCATACCACTAGTGCTTCTTTAGCATGAAAAGAGCAAATATCAATTTTAGTCCCATACGTATTAGCAAAATACTCCCTCCGTCCCGAAATGAATGTCTCATTTGCTTTTTGCACGCTTTTTAAGAAATTAAAGTAAATGTGGTATGCTTTCCAATTATGCCCTCAACTTTTTCACTTTTGGAAATAAAAGCAATAAAGAAATGAAAAGTCATAAGGGTAAAGTGGGAAAAGTAGTATGATGGTGATGTTCACTTTTAGAAAGAGGACAACATTTTGGGACAAACTAAAAAGGAAAGTAAGACACATAAAATGGGACGGAGGGAGTAACAGTTTTGGTCAACATGTTTAATTCCTACCTATTTTTATCATATTCACTACTATTCTTTTTAGTACTATACTAATTTTCATCCATGACTATTGTTTTAATGACAAAATTCATCACTCCGGTCATCCCTTCATTTAAGACATGCCGAAATATGAAATTATTAAGAGTATTTTGCCCTTTTCAAATTAATATCCCAATTTGAACATAAATAAAGAGATTTAAGCCTTAAGGTCGATCCCAATTCACAGTTTTCCTCCTCAAATTAAGGTATTTCAATTCGGTTAGTTCTCTCCAATAGATGGTTATAGGTTTCAACTCCGGGGGCCGCAGGGGCTTAGATTTTTTTGATGAAAATGTTTGAGAAATAATATAGAACATATATTACCTTGTAAAGAATAGTGACTATTGTTATATAAAAAATAAAATAAAAAAACTAATATTGTCCTAGTAGCAATCTCAACAATGACATTTTTGTGGATTTTTAAATAGTATTTTTCTACATGAATAAGGGAGGAGAGAAAAGGTTTTTGAGATAACATTAATGTGAGTTTTCTACACATTCTATATCATCATGTTCTCATTTTTCTTTCTCTTCCCAAAGTCGGCACAGACTCAAAGTGATTCTTGTTTGTTATGAGTTCGTATCAAATACCCATGTTGAGAATTCAAGTAGCTTGGTGTAATTTAATAAGTATGATTTGGAAGAAGTGAGGCTAAAATAGCTCATTATTATATTTTGCCCATCATGTGCATAGCTGAAATTCATTCACTTAATACTTAATTTTGTTTCATTAGCAAAAAAAAAAAAGCACATGGTTGGGGCAATTTCCTTCTGGCAGCAGAGCGTGAAGTGGAGTACTTAAAGATAGAAAACTCCTATATATCTACCCCACGCCGTGCACCCTCTGTTTTTAGATGGAAAACTTGTTTAGATGAAGAAATAACACTAACTTTATACGAGTATTGAAGCAGAAACCATAACAGTTTGTGATGCAACACAGTGCGTATTGAGCCAAATTCATTACAGCAACAAATTAAACCCACAACAAGAACAAAAACCATTGGCAGATTCACATAGAACAGATCCTGCTATGCTGTGCCAGAGAGTAGTGCTTTAATTTTATGCTATACTGAGGCTTGAGGGAGTGACAACCACTCTCTACGATCACACAAAAAAATTGACTCCGAGCCAACACGTGAGAAGAACAATTCGCTGATCGCTTACAAAAGACACAAAAGTGTGCGAAAAACAATTTAACAGTGAGTCTATATTAGCTAAGACAAGATAAAATGAGGACTCGTTATTGTCATTTGATAGGCCTTGAACCACTGACACTGCATCTGTTTCCACTTGAAGCTTCCCTTGATACCTCGTCTTCACCCAGCTGAACACCTCTCGAATGGCACTGCCACTTTGCTGTGGAGTCCGGTGAAGAATTTAAGTCGCATGAAATGTGAAACACTCACAGGCCGTTTGGGACGGGAGAGACCTGAATATGTTTGGAACGAACACAGAGGCCATCATTTCCATACCTTCGCTGCTCATCTTGAATACACAATGCGGAAACCAAAACGGAAGAAAGACACTTCTTTAACTGAATCAGTGCAAGTGTGGTGATATCAGCGAACTCAATAGGGATCTTTCGCAATGAATCACAATCACTTAACTCTAAATGCTCGAGCACAGGGAAATGGTCACCCACAGCATTCCAATATTCGAGGCAATTGCTTTCAATTACCAACTTTTTTAATTTACGAAACCCTTCTTCGGATGGCTTCCAGTTTTTGCCTTGGCAAGCATGTTTCAGTTTTAGAACTTCTAGATTTGGCAACATACCAATAACTCTCATACTACTCCATGGCAACTCAGTCTCAAAGAAATTGACTTTCTTAAGATTTGGTAGAAAACTAGGTGCCCAATGGATTCTCCAATCTTCAATATCGAGATGCCATTCAATATCGAGATGCCACCCTCTGATGCTTAGTTTCTCAAGCTTTTCCAAGAGCACAAAATTATAAAAAGCATATGAATTTTCAATATCAAAATCCATTTTAGCTTCAACCCCCAATTCTTTTAAATTTGGAATCCTTGTAAAAAGATCTAATCCACAACACTTAGGACGCAACCAAAATATAGTCTCTATGTTTCTATGAACAACCTCCGAAGCCTCTAATGTAATAGGATTTCTTTCAACATAAAAATTTCTTAACAGTGGCATTTTCCAAATTCTAGAAGCCTCAGAGGAATTCAATATAACACAACATCCCTGAACAATAAAACTTTGCATAGTCCCATGCTCAAACAACTTTAGTTTAAGAGGGATTCCTCCAGTGGATATGGACAAAGCTAAGTATCTCAAATGAACAAGATTTTCCATATATAGTACCCTATCTCCAAAATGCTGCAATTCAAGTTTCATATCTACTACTCTTAAAAGTTTGAAGTGACAAAGCACCTTAATGTCGAAATTAGCCTTATTATCAAAAGAGTGTAAGGAATGGAATTTGTCACAGCACATAGATCTGAATTGAATATTGAACCCTCTTAAGCTTGGTCTAATACTTATCCAAGGACAAGCTTCTGGAAACATGTGCTGTAATGCCCTCTCAACAACACCATCATAATCATTTCCAATGACATTCAAGAGATTTTCACGCCGAGCTTCTCTCAAGCACAAGTCTCGCAAGAGATCATGCATCCTAATTGTCTTGATTTTACCATTATAACTCTGTTTACCAACTAGAACAAGACTTCTATCAACAAGATCTTGCAAGCATTCTGTGGCTACTTCCTCCAGATTCTTATTGTTCACTGCCTCGAAAAATCCCTCTGCTGCCCACAACTTAACTAACTTCTTTACAGGGATATCATAATCTTCTGGAAAAACTCCAAAATATAGAAAGCAAGCTTTAGACGAGTGAGGTAATTGGTTGTAACTCAAAGATAGTACACTTGAACAAGCTTCATTAGAATCACCAATTACATTTTCTGCAACATTCTTCCACTTTTCCACCTTCTCCTCTGTCTTGGAGAGAAGACTAGCTACTAAAGTAATAGCTAGAGGTAATCCTTTACATTTCTTCACTATGTCTCTACCAATTTGCTCAAACACCGAAAGAAATTCTGTTTTACCAAATACATTGCAATAGAGGTTCCAACTTTCATTGGCATCTAAAAAAGGCATGTTAATGATAGAATTACCTGAACTAGCAGCATATTCAGCCACCTCTCTCAGTCGAGAAGTCAATAGTATACGACTTCCATTACTATCGTCTGGAAAGCACCTTTGCACACTTTCCCAAACTTTTTTGCTCCATACATCATCTATCACTATCAAGTATCTCTGATCCTTCAAGCGTTTACGTAGCGTTTCTGCTAATTGGCCTGGGTCATTGCAGCTTTGTTCATTACTTGATGCACTAACACAACCAATAAGGCATTTGAGAATTTGCACCACTGTATACTCTTGGGATACAGTAACCCATGCTTGCTTGTAAAAATAGGATGTAATTAATGTATCCTTGTAGACTTCTCCAGCTAAATTGGTTTTGCCTATTCCTCCCATGCCAACGATTGATACAACTTGGAGCTGCTCAGCTGATTGTTGCGTGAGCTTATCCAATATCGTCTTGAATTCCTTGTCGCATCCAACCATTCTATTGTCAAACTTTGAAGCGCTTTTGGAAACTTTACTGACAGTAATATTATTCTGGCGTTCTGGGTCAGCAGGCTGCGATGATGTTGAACCAAGGAGTAGTCTTCTTTGTCGCATCCAACCAAGGATTGATGGACCCTTTGCACACTGGTGTTCACTTTGAATCTTAATCAACTTCTTCTTGAGGCAATCAGTCTGTTTTACTGCTTGCTTGATGATTCCATCAAGCCTGAGGAGGCAAGCCTCTGTACTGCTTGATTGAAGATATATGCTACTCAATTCCATCTCAATCCCTTCTTCAGCTTCGAACGCTACATCTCTCATCTCTGCCTCTAAATCTTTCATCGCCGAATTATCATAGGAGGCGATCTCAGATTTCTCAAGAATTTTTTGGAGGAAACTAAGATTTTCATGGAGAGAATTAACTATCTTTAGTTCGGGTTCAAGAGGAAAGAAGTGTAGATGGAGTGTTCCTTTAAGCGAAGTTACAGCTGCATATGCCATTTGTGTCTGTTTATGTGGTAGCTGATCAGAGAAGAAATGAAAGATGTGATCTGATGCAATTTAGACAGGAATTCTCATGTCAAGGCTATAGTCTAAACAACCATTGCATGATTTTAATATTATATTGGCGGTAGTGGGTTAGCAGTTTTTTTTTTTTTTTTTTTACTTACCCTTTAGAGTGCAGTATCTGTTCATAATTACTTTCTCAACCTACTGAATTACAAAGAGTCAATACCCCACAACTATGTCTAATTATTTTAATTTATCATTACAAATTTTTTTTGA
>CP025654.1:17395340-17482195 GCA_003576665.1 Ipomoea trifida
ATTAATTTTAATCAAATTATTAATCTGGATTAGATATTGTATTTGAGTCAGAAAGATTAATAAATAAATAACAATTAAGATAAAAGAAATTAAACGAACCAGATACACAAAAATAATTAGGCAATTCAAAGCTAAAATTCCTACATCTACGGGACCACTTATGTCGGTTCAATCCATTAGATGATCACCAAATGCTTACAAGAGTATTACACAATCATACACCAGTTGTTATGCTTTGGACCCAGGTCCACCTTGCAAGGTGGACCTGGGTCCAATACGATACCGTTTTACAATTTAAAAAATAAATAAATAAATAATGGCGTTAACGGTTCCTTATCGCAACAGAACACATACTCTACATTCATAGACCCTATATTTTATATTCACAATTTGAAAACTCCACATTCACACATTACAGGGCTATATGTTTAGTAACTATAATATAATTGTTATGCATTCACACGTTCAAAACTCTATATTCACAGGTCCTATACTCCATGTTCACAACTTGGGAACTCCACACTCACACATTATAGAGCTACAAGTTGCTAGAACTCTGTTAACTGTACTACAGATTCACACATTCATAAATCTACATTCACAAATTTTATACTCCATATTCATAATTTGAAACCTCCACATTCACACATTTCAAAGCTGCTAGAACTCTGTTAACTCTACTACAGATTCACACATTCATAACTCCACATTCACAATTTGAAACCTCCACATTCACACATTTCAGGGCTATATGTTTAGTAATTTAAAAAAAAAAAATAGTGAAACGACGTCGTATTGGACCCAGGTCCACCTTGCAAGGTGTACCTGGGTCCACGGCATAATTTGCCATCATACACTCTATAGTCTTAACCAACTACTTTCGGTACAACCTTAGCTTCATCACCTATAAAACTAGGAATATGCATGCCGTGATCAAACAAGCAACCAACTTGTAAAAACCCATTCAACACCTTCTTGTTATACTGACCACATAAGCCACAATATATAGAAAAACCAAGAAGAGGACTTTAGTAATCAAGGTATACAAATTAATCTCTGTAAAATTTTATTCACTCACACCTCAAATATACTGTCTTTACTGTGCGAATAGCCTTTAACGTATAGGTAGATATATGAAAACAATCACTGTATGTATAGTTTTAATGACTAGAAAAATATAGGAATCAATTCAACTATGAATTGATATTGGAATTGAATATAATGCAGCCCACGTTTCTTGACCTTTGAATTTCCCTTCAAATTAATTGAATGCAGTAGTTTCACACTGTTCACCATCTTCTCTTTATATAATAAATAAATATTTTAGATGCAACCACCCTTAGGGCTTGTTTGGGTTATCAGCGGTTAGCTATTAGCGGTAGCGGGTTGTGTTAGCGGTTATCAAACAGCGGATTGTATTAGCGGTTTGTAAAAAACTGTTTCGTAAAATTAGCTGTTTAGATTAGCGGTTGATATGTAAAATGACCTAAAAGGACATTCATATTATCATTATTATTATCATTATTATTATCATTATTATTATATAAAATAAAATTTACAACAACAACAACAACAATAATAATAATAATAATAATAATAATACAAAACAAAAAAATTATTAAAAAAAAAAAAAAAGACAGGCTCCCCTTTACAAATCAGATGTTGGATATTTTATCCCACATCAAATGAATTTGGAAGAGGAGCACTTGAGCTCCTCTATATAAGAGGAGCGGTGCTCCTCTTCCAAATGTAAAAGGCCTCAAAGGCTTCTCGCAGCTATGCCGAACAATAATTTTTTTTTTATATATAAAATTAGAAGTGAGGGGCGCTATGCCGAACTCAAACGCTGCTCAGGACAGTGTTTGAGTTTGCAGCGGTTTGGAGCAATCTGCTGCTAACCAAACATAAACTTTGGTGTTTTGACATCGGTCAAAATGCCAAAGTTGGCGAATCTGCCAAAATTTGACTGATCCGCCAATAATCAAACATGCCCTTAATATTAGCTGAAATACCTTTTTAAAATAATGAGCTTCACAAATTCTAATCTTGCATGAAGACCTAACAATTAAATATATCTTTAGAAAAATGAGAATCACTCATTTAAAACCTTTCCTGGTGGCTCATCTCTCTAAAAAAAAAAATAGCCTAACAAAAATAATCTAAGTTTTGATAAATAATTTGTATATCATTTGTACACTTACAAAGTCAACCCCAGCTTGATCCAAAACAGAAATAGCTAATCCAAAACAGAAATAGCTAATCGGGTTAATGTTAGAAATAGCTAATCAGGTTAATGTTTCAAAAATTCGCTTTAAAAAAATTAAGTAGCTAGGGATTGTAGTTCAGGTTCACGAATACAAGTGAATTAGGCTGAGCTTGGAAATAGGAAAAATAATTTTTAGAAAATGACTAATTTTTTGAAAAATATTTTCATTTGTTAGTGTTTGGCTAAAAGTTAGAAATCAATTTGTTTTATACTTTCTCAAATATTTTCAGTCCAAAGAATCTAAGCCATGACCATCCATTTAAAATGATAACTGGGATGCTAACATAGTACATGGTAGTTGACAATTATTTTTTTATTTAGTTAAAAGTAAAAATATTATATTTTTTCTATTTGTTTTATTTTTAAAAAAACATGAGCATAACTCTATTACAAAGCTATTTCTTATAAAATATAAATTATTTTAATGATGATAATAATTATTATTTATATTTAAATAAAATAATAAAGTAAACTTTATAATAGTCTATGGTTTTATCGGGATTGGGTCCACCATAAACTGGGTATAGAGGTACAAAATAGGGGTAGAAAAAGGCGACCCAAATAATAAATAATACAAGCTATAATCTAAATAATGGGCTAAGAACAATAAATAATACAAGCTATAACCCTAGAGCTGCTTGCAAAATCACAAAGGTGTTGTTATCTAGTCTGGGGCCGCCGACATAACCTACGGACCTTTTAGGGTCGGGGGTATGATCTATACTCTCATCCATGGCCTCTTCATGATCGGGTTGTGATTAATACTTTCGCCCATAACTTCCTCGAAGATGGGCCCCGGTTCCTCCCTAGAGATCCTTCCATCTTGCTCTTAACTATGGCTTCGCGCGCTCTCCGTTTTGAGGCGTTGTTGCTAGTGGCACTCTTCTCATTGCTTGCGAAGTGTTGATCCGGGTGAGAAGAGGGTTTGCATGAGTGTTCAGGTCAACAATCGGCTACTGGTCCAGGCCGGGGTGCGCCCCCACTACTACTTGGCAGCCCAGTTGCCAATGCCATTAGCGATCTCATGGGCTAAAGGTTGGACACTTGGTCCGGCCATAGAGGGACCCTAATTGGTCACGCCGATGGTAGGGTCTTCTCCGATGACAAAGGTGTTGGTGAGACTTCTCGTGTGCTCTAGATGGGGAACCGACCTTCGTGAATCAGATTGAGTCCCTGCTTGCTTACTAAAGTGTTCCTGCGGATCCAAGGAATGTTGGCTTTTTGAATCGGTCATTAAGACATATCTCAGAGTTTGATTACATAAAGAGAAAGGGTAGAACGGGTAGAAACTAGGAACACATGATTTTTAACATCATGTGAAAGTCAAACTCATTTCGGGTGAGGATCAAGTGACACTTCAACTAGCCTGCATGATCAACACCCTACTTCTTAAAATACTCACAAGCCAAATGGTGAAAGTGAGGTTTACTTAAAAAAAACATCTTCCTAGCCAGAGTATTCAAGAATGATGACTCTTCATTGCTACCAACAACGGGTTGAAACTAGGAACGCATGCTTTTTGTAGCATTCCCCACAGACGGTGCCAATGATATATGGTCTACACATACTTTTTGTAGCATTCCCTACAGACGGCGCCAATGATATATGGTTTTGTTGGGACCGGGTCCACCATAAATCGGGTATAGAAGTACAAAACGGAGGGGGGGTAAGAAAATAGTAGTATTATTAGCTCGAGGCGCTAGCCCCAAAAGATACAAGTTATAATCTAAATAATGGGCTAAGAATAATAAATAATACAAAGCTATAGCCCTAATAATGAAATATAAATAATAATGTTACCGCTAGAAATCAAACACTGACGTGCTGACAGGATAGATAAGACTCAGACCAATGGACCAGAAGGGGTTTGGTAAGCCAAGATATGCATTTTAACGGAGGGAAGACACCCTATTTATATTGTTGTAGGACTTACGGATCTTTGCAAATGGATCAGATGACATCGTGCAACCCTCATTCTTGACCAAACCCATATTTTAACTGAACTCGCATAGTTTAGTTCAATTAATAACCAGACAGCGGTTCAACCCACCCATTTGGCACTACTCACAAGGAGAGATAAAAAGCTGAGCGTGAGATAGAAATTGAAAATTTTCTTACGAATAAAAATCTTATGAGATATTTTTTCTCAAAATAGATTATTTTTTCTTTGACTAGAATGAGTATTTTATGTTGATAGCCAAATGATGGAAAATATGAAAAACAACTTCCAAAAAATGACTTCCCGAAGTCATTTCCTATAATTTTCAATGTTTGGCTATCAACGAAAAATACTCATTTCGGTCAAGGAAAAATGAAGTTAATGAAAAATACTTACTAAGACATTATTTTTTATTTATAAAACATTACCTTTTTATTTAAAAATATTTCATTTTTCTGTGGATGTTGGAAGCAATAAATTAAGTTATTAAAAAAAATAGGTGGACACACATTTATATAGGTTAGGAAATATGAGAAAGAGAAAAATTAGAGAAAGCAAATAATTATTGATTGTAGAGGAATTGCTACCCTGTGTGAAGAATTTAAAAAGCATGAAATGTGAAACAATCAGAGATATAATGGAGGGATAGAAAGAGGCCTGAATATTTGTAGAATGAATAAAGAGGATATCATTTCTATAGCTTCGCTGCTCGATCATCTTGAATACGCTTTGTGGAAGCCAGAACAAAATGCGAACATCTATTTAACTGAATCATTGCACTTTCTTTATCTCAATTGTTCTTGCATTATCTTTGATTTCAATTTATGCTTAGCTAGATTCATTTAGGGATTAGATAAAGTCTTCTTTTTGTGATGGATGCTATGTTATTGAATTGTGCTATGAATAAATGTAATGACTTGATGATTGCTCTAGTGGCGATTAGTGTTGATTCTTGTATGATTGTGACCACAATTGTGCAAGAAGTACATATATGGATGAAGTATTGTCATTATGAGAATAGAGTAACACCTTAGTCACACTTCTCGATCTCACTAATCTAACTTTAATTTGTTTTTATAAAAGTGATGAGTTGGAAAGAGACGTGAACTCCACGTGTTTAATTAATTGATTCAATTTGGTTAAATTGCTATGAGCTGAGTCTAACGTCCACAAGAGTGGCATTGGCACCCAGTAGTGTCAAGTCTCCCATGATAAAATGATATATATACAATAGTATAGCTGAACAGTCAAACTATATTACTTTCCGAGATTAGGATACAATAAGAGCATGCACTTCGAATTTTTTCAAGAGTGTTGGCAGAAATTTTAAGAAAATAATTTTCAAGAGAGAAAGGGAAATCAATGAATTTTTTAAAGTTCACAAATCAGCTGCTAAATAATTTTGTCCAAACCCCAAAATTTTTATATGAGATGATGAAATTAATAATAATAATAATAATAATAAACAATGAGAAATGAGCAAACTGTGCTTCGTTTCCACTTTTTGAACCGCAAGAACCACACAAATTAAAAAGGGAAGAATTATATTGCATAAAACTTTGTTGAGCAGCTCTCCACACGTAACGAGTTCCAAAACAATGAATATATTTGTCTTACTCCCCACCACCTGAAGGCAGAAAACAATAAAGCTAAGGCATGGAAAATTTAAAAATAATTAAAAAGACTAAAGAAAATAAGTAGACAAAAAAGTTGTTTTTATCAATTAATAGTAAACATGACAAACAAAATATGATAGAGAGGAATTGTTACCCTGAGCAAATTTAAATAGCAAGAAATGTGAAACGAAGAAGGAGGGCATCATTTCCATAGCTTCGCTGCTCATCTTGAATAAGCTTCGCAGAAGTCAAAACGGAATACAAGCAGTATTTTAATTGAATCAATTCAAGTGTGGTAATATCGGCAAACGCAATTGGGATCTCTCGCAATGTAAGGCAATAATTTAACTCTAAATGTTGAAGCATAGGGAAATGATCACCCACAGCATTCCAATCTTCCAAAGTCCAGCTTTCAATTACTAACCTTTTCAATTGACGGAACCCTCCTTCACATAGCTCCCACTCTTTGCCTTCACAAGCGTGTATCAATTTTAGAACTTTTAGATTCGGCAACATACCAATAAGCCTTATTTCACTCCACTGCAACTTAGTTTCGAAGAATTTGAGCTTCTTAAGATTTGGTAGAAAACTAGTTGCCCATGGGATGCCGCTATGAAGTTTGAGATCCCACCTTTTGATGCTTAGTTTCTCAAGCTGTCCCAAGTGCACAAAATTATGGAAACCATCTGTATTTTCATTTTCAAAATACTTTTTACCTTGAATCCCCAATTTTTTTAAATTTGGAATCTTTGTAAAAAGATCCTCTCTACAACACTCCGGGCGCAACCAAGATATAGTCTCTATGTTTCTATGAACAACCTCCGAAGCCTCTAATGTAAAATGAATTCCGTCAACATAAAAATTCCTTAACATTGGCATTTTCCAAATTGCGGATGCATTAGAGGAATCCAATACAACACTACATCCACGAATCAGAAAACTTTGCATATTCCAATGCTCAAAAAGCTTTAGTTTAAGATGGCCTACCTTTTCACTTAGAGACAGAGCTAAGTATCTCAAGTGAACAAGATTTGTCATGTATAGCATATTATCCTCAATGTTCCAGAATCCAAGTTTCATGTCTACTACTCTTAATAGTTTGAAGTGACAAAGCACATCAATGCTGAAATCAATATGATCAACAGAGAGTAAGGAATGGAATTTGTCAAAGCCCATAGATCTAATTTGAATGTTGTAACACCCAGGTTTAATACTTATCCAAGGACAAGCTTTTGAAAACAAGTGCTGTGATTTCCTCTTGTTAAATCGAAGTTTTATTGTTCCGGCAACAGCACCATGATAATCATTTTCAATGACAAACAAGAGATTTTCACGTCGAGCTTCTCTTAAGCACAAGTCTCGCAAGAGATCATGCATCCTAATTGTCTTGATTTTGCCATTATAACTCTGTTTACCAACTAGAACAAGGCTTCTATCAACAAGATCTTGCAAGCATTGCATGGCCACTTCCTCCAAATTCTTATTGTTCACTGCCCCGAAAAATCCCTCTGCTGCCCACAACTTAACTAACTTCTTTACAGGGATTTCATAATCTTCTGGAAAAATTCCAAAATATAGAAAGCAAGCTTTGGATGGGTGTGGTAATTGGTTGTAACTCAAAGATAGTACACTTGAGCATGCTTCATTAGAATCACCAATTACACTTATTGCAACATTCTTCCACTTTTCCACATTTTCCTCTGTCTTGGAGAGAAGACTAGCTACTAAAGTAATAGCTAGAGGTAATCCTTTACATTTCTTCACTATGTCTCTACCAATGTGTTCAAACACTGAAAGAAATTCTGTTTTACCAAACACATTGCAATAGAGATTCCAACTTTCATTGGCATCTAAAAAAGGCATGTTAATGATAGAGTTACCTGAACTAGCAGCATATTCAACCACCTCTCTCAATCGAGAAGTCAATAGTATACGGCTTCCATTACTATCGTCTGGAAAGAACCTTTGCACACTATCCCAGGCTTCTTTGCTCCATATATCATCTATCACTATCAAATATCTCTGATCCTTCAAGCTTTTCCATAGACTTTCTGCTAATCGGCCTGGATCATTGCTGCTTTGTTCGTCATCACTTGATGCACTAACACAACCAATAATGCTTCTAAGCATTTGCACCACGGTATACTCTTGGGATACAGTAACCCATGCTTGCTTGTAAAAATAAGAGGTAATTGATGGATCCTTGTAGACTTCCCCAGCTAAAGTGGTCTTGCCTATTCCTCCCATGCCAACGATTGATACAACTTGGAGGTGCTCAGCTGATTGTTGCGTGAGCTTATCCAATATCGTCTGGAATTCCTTGTCACATCCAACCATTCTACTGTCAAACTTTATTGAAGCGTTTTTGAAAAATTTACTCATAGTAATATTATTCTCGCGTTCTGGATCAGGCTGTGATGATGTTGAACCAAGGAGTAGTCCTCTTCGTCCCATCATTTCATCTTGTGATGGACCCTTTGCTAGCTTCTTTTCACTAATTTTAATCAACTCCTTCTTGAGGTAATCAGTTTGTTTTACTGCTTCATTGAAGATTCCTCGAAGCCTTTTGAGGGAAGCCTTTATACGAATATGCTTCGTCAAACCCTTTGCTAGATATATGCTACTCAACTCCATCTCAATCATTTCTTCAGCTTTGAACGCTACATGTCTCATCTCTGCCTCCAAACGTTTCATCGCCGAATTATCACGGCCATAGGCAATCTCAGATTTCTCAAGAAATTCTTGGAAGAAACCAAGATTTTCATGGAGAGAATTAACTATCTCTTGTTTGAATTTAAGGGGCAAACGTGGTTGTGATTGCAAGAAGTGTATATATAATGTTCCTTTAAGCGAAGTTACAGCAGCATAAGCCATTTGCGTCTGTGTATGTGTATGTGGTAAGCTGATGATCAGAGCAGAACTAAGTAAGAAGAAATGAAAGATTACAATTATGTCTCTCGTCAACGATAAAGTCTAAACAACCATTGCATGATTAGCGGTAGTGGGTTAGCATTAGTAGTATTAAACTCTCAGATAATTTAATATCAAATTAATATTTCTACCCTATGACAATTATGTCCAATTATTTTAATTAAGATTACACATAGTATTAAACTCTTTTGATTTATTTATGTATTAGTTAATTTGGTGGTTATATATAATATTTAAATATAATTATTTGTTGGAGAAATATAATTATTGCAAGACCGAAGCATTATATTTTTAATTGCAAAATGGCAGCATTATATTGACTGTTAGCAGTTTATATTAAAATTGATGTGGAATATGGAATTAAATATTAGAGGAATTGAAGATCCAAAATAGGAACAGCTAATCAGGTTAATGTTTGAAAATTTTGCTTTAAGAAAAATTAAGTAGGGATTGTGCATCAAGTTCATGAATACAAGTTAATAAGGGTGAGCTTTGAAATAGGGAAAATAATTTTTAAAAAACTAATTAATTTTTTAAAAAAATATTTTCATTTGTTAGTGTTTGATTCAACATTAGAAAAGACGATTCTCAATCGCCTTCCCATCATGCGGGCTGATGAGCAACCTTTCCTGATTGTAGGTTTCTTGGGCGCCTTCCCTATATGCAGGCCCGTATGGATTGTTGATTCTTCTTCTTCCCCTGTCGCCACTCCGCCACCGCTTCGCCTTCAATTGTGGATTATTGAAAATAGATAGAAATTATAATAAGCTTGCTCTTATTATAGATGCTTATATGAATATGATTTCAATAGTATAGAAAGAGTATGTGTTGAATTAGCTAGGGTTCTTGTTGTGATTATGCTATAATTTGATCTCTTGTATCATTTAGGGTTCAATTATGCTTGAGAAACTTTCGATCAGAATTGTGTGTAGCTATAAGAATAGGGCACACTTGCAATTAGACACACTACTCACAATTTCAATCTCGCTGTGAATAAAGGGGATTAGAAGAAGATCGACTTTGTGGATTGTGTTTGATTAACTTGTTCCAATTAGAATTGAATCGCCATAATAGCATGATTCTTTGCTAATTGGTAGTCCAAAGGACTGAGAATATCATTGACACCTTTGTTACCTCTTCCTTGGTCCTTGCTAAATCTTTCAATGATCACCAAATAGACATCACATAGCATTTATAGAAGAGTTGGCCTAGCCCAATTCTTTTCTATTGTTTCATTACTTGCTACTTGGATTGTTTCCATTATATCCCTATGCTAATCTGATCTGTGAGAACTACTTCTAATTGATTAACTTATCTATGCTTCACTTGCTTTCTACTTGACATTCCTTTTGATCCACTCTTTGAAAACGATATTTAATGTGAAAATAAACTTCCACACAAACGATATCTCTCGCAATAGTTGAGGGAATTGTCTTTAGGATGATAGACTTGCAAAATAACGTTAGTGTTTTTTGTTTATCAGTTCTCTCCTGAATACTAGATGGTATGTGTATTCTGAACACAGAGCTATGGGAGGACTATTTTGCTTAAAAGCCTACTTGCCAGATATTCAGTTAAAGCTAAACTGAATATCCTAAATTACGACTAAATCACTTATTGACTTAATCTTGCACCACAACCACTTAATAATACAATATATTATATTATATTGTATTAGGGAAAATACTTACATACAAAACTTTAATGTAAAACTCAAATAGGGAGAGCCATATATATATATATAACAGAGGGAATTTATACAATTCTATCATCTTCCCACACAATACAATAATAACCAGGAAAATTCTCAATCCTAAAATACTTAAAACACTTGACCTGAAATACCTTTATAATTTATAAACCAAAAACATATGCATATACTTCATCTTTTAAATATTTGTACAAGACAAGAATCTAAATAGATTATTCACCTCGTTACTATGTTACTAGCGATTGAGCTTCTTCCTATATAGTAAGATAAATTGCAATTAGCAACTTCTTCTCAGAAGCAGAAACTACCTTCCTGTGCAGATTCAAGAATGTCCACCAGCCATGAGCCTCAACTAGATTAAGTGGTATCTCTGCATTTCTAAAATCGGCCATCATAATCCATGCTTCATACCATCCTTCATTGTATAACATTGTAGGCTCGGGTCCCTAAATTAAGTAAAAAAGAATAGGTAAGGAATAATAAATCAGATACAGAAAAATGAGATCAAGTGAGAGAAAGCATATAAATTGCAACCATAAGATACAGAAATGGTCAGAGATTTATTAGAGGGATGGAAAGAGACCAATATTTTTGAAACTAACAAGGAGGGCATGATTTCCATAGCTGTGTTGCTCATCTTGAATCCTTTTTGCGGAAGCCAAAAGGCAATCCTCACAGCTTGTTAACTGAATCAATGCTAGTGTGGTGATATCAACAAAACCACTAGGAATCTCTTGCAACCAATAGCATTTACGCAACTCTAAGCATTCTAGCACAGGGAAATGGTCACCCACGGCATCCCAACAATTGAGAAATACTTCTTCAATTACCAACATCTTCAATCGACGGAATCCACCCTCAGATGGCTCCCACTTTGGGCCTTCACAAGCATTTATCAGTTTTAGAACCTCTAGATTTGGCAACATACCAATAAACCTCATATCACACCATGGCAGACCAGTCCCTTTGAAGATGAGCTTCTTAAGAGTTGGTAGAAAATTAGTTTCCCATGGAATGCCGCTGCACAGAATACCTTTGGGATGCCACCCTCTGATGCTTAGTTTCTCAAGCTGCCCCAACTGGAATAAATTATAAAAATAATCTGGATTTCCAGAAGACACTCCACCCCGAATCCCCAATTTTTTTAAATTCGGAACCCTTTTAAAGAGATCATTTGTACAACACTTGCGATCCAACCAAAATATAGTCTGTAAATTTCTATGAATAACCTCTGAAGTTTCTAATGAAAAACATGCCCGAACATAAAAATTCCTTAACAGTGACATTTTCCAAATTTGAGATGCCTGAGAGCAATCCAATATACCAGCACAAGAACGAACAATAAAACTCTGCATATTCCAATGCTCAAAGAGCTTTACATCAAAAGAGAAGGCATCTTCACTTGTGGACAAAGCTAAGTATCTCAAATGAACAAGATTTGCAAGCACGTTTAGTGCGTTACCATGACCCTCCCCAAATACAATTTCAATGTCTAGTACTCTTAGTAGTTTGAAGTGTGAAAATAGATGTTTCATATCTCTAAAGTGAAGAGCACTAGAGTGTATGGAATGGGATTTGTTTAACCAGTTAGACCTGATTTGATTATCCAACCACAAAAAAGACGATCCTGGTCTATAACTTATCCAACGACAAGGTTCTGAAAACAGGTGCTGTGATATCGTCTTGTAAAATGGAAGCTTTTCAATGACATTCAAGAGATTTTCACGTCGAGTTTCTGTCAAGCAAAAGTCTCGCAACAGATCATGTATCCTTATTGTCTTCATTTCCCCATTGTAGCTTTGTTTGCTAACTATAACAAGACTTCTATCAACAAGATCTTGCAACCATTCCATGGCCACTTCCTCCGTATTCTGATGTTTCACAGCCCCCAAAAATCCCTCTGCTGCCCACAACCTAACCAAATTTTTCACACGGATCTCATAGTCTTCCGGAAAAATACCAAAATATAAAAAACAAGCTTTCAAGTGGTGTGGTAATTGGTTGTAACTTAAAGATAGTATTCTTAAACATACATCATTAGAACCACCAATTACTGATCTACTCACATTTTTGGCAACAATCATCCACTTCTCCTCCTTCTCCCCCATCTTGGAGAGAAGACTAGCTACTACAATAATAGCTAGAGGTAATCCTTCACATTTGTTCACTATGTATCTACCAATTTGCTCAAGCCCAAAAGGGAATTCCGTTTTACCAAACACTTTGCAGTAGAGATTCCAACTTTGAACCATATCTAAGAGACACTTGTTAAGGGGAGAGTTACCTGAACTAGCATATTCAGCCACTTTTTTGAGCCGAGAAGTCAATAGTATACGACTTCCAGTATTATCATCTGGAAAACATCTTTGCAAACTATCCCAAGCAGAAGTGCTCCATATATCATCTATCACAATCAAATATCTCTGCTCCTTCAAGAGTTTACGCAGACGTTCTGACGGTGGTAATTTTTCTTTGGGATTTCTTTGTTCTTTGGGTACTTTGCTCTGTTGAGGGTGTTCATCTCTTGACGCTGCAATAACACAATCAAGAAGACATCGAAGCATTTGCTCCACGTTATACTCTTGAGACACAGTAACCCATGCTCGCATGTAAAAATGAGAAGTAATTGATGGATCTTCATAGACTTTCCTAGCTAAAGTGGTCTTGCCTATTCCTCCCATGCCAACAATTGATACAACTTGTAGCTGCTTCACTGATTGTCGAGTGAGCTGATCCATTATCGTCTTGAACTCCTCTTCGCATCCAACCATTCTACTGTCAAACGTTGAAGTGTTTTTGGAAAATTTGCTCATCTTAATGTTCTCCAATTCTAGATCAGGCTGTGATGATGTTGAACCAAGGTGTAGTCTTCTTTGTCGAATCCGACCAAGGAGTGAAACGTCAGCAATTCTTTCAACTTGTGATGAACCTTTTGCAAGCTGCTCTTCACTTATAATCTTCGTCTTGAGGTAATCAGTCTGTTTAAGTGCTTGATTGAAGATTCCATGAAGCCTGAGGAGGCTGCAAGCCTCTATACTGCTTGATTGAAGATAAATGGTACTCAACTCCATCTCAATCCTTTCTTCGGCTTTGAACAATACATCTCTCATCTCTGCCTCTAAATCTTTCATCGCCCCCGCATTATCATAGCAGATCTCAGATTTTTCAAGACTTTCTTGGAGGAAACCAAGATTTTCATAGAGAGAATTAACTATCTCTTGGTTGTCTTTAAGAGGCAAGCGTGGTTGTGATTGCAAGAAATGCAGATGCAGAGTTCCCATAAGCGAAGTTACAGCAGCGTAAGCCATTTGTGTTCTCTGGTAAGGTAGTCAGAGCAATACTAAGAAGACAGGAAAGATGTGATAGAAATTGGTTAGTCAACGCTAAAATCTTGATAGCTGGAATTCGTGGGAATTGGAGGATAGTACCATGAAATAAGTAAACTATTTGGAAAACTGCAATTAAATAACTCAATTTGAATAAGTTCTGAATAAATTTATGAAATTATAATTTACTATTTTAGCAGGTAATTTGTCGATTTGTGCTTACTTAGGATTGTCAGGTAGATATTTAAAAAAAATAAAAATAAAAATAAATGTTTTAATTTTTCCACCGAGGAATCCCCAGATTGAAGCTTCTTGCTGTTCATATTAATGAAATCCCCAAATTGAAGTTTGTAGCTCGATCTTCATATAAATAACAACAGGAAGAAGAAGAAGAATACCTAAATTAAAGCAGCATTATATTAAGAAATCCCAGTCTGTCTTCACCCTATCACCACAACCAGATCAGATAGCTAAGCTTATCTCCACATGGCGGCAATTGAGTCCTTCAACAAAACAGATGGCGGCTGAGGATGATGGCGGCCTGGAGGCACTACTACTTCTTCTTCTTCTTCTTCTTCATCTCAATTCCTCCTTGCTTGTTGCTGCTAAGGATTTTGTATTGTATGGCTGTGGGTTTTGTTATTCTGACGGCAAACAAATCTGTTCGAACATGGCGCTCACTTGCTGTTGCTACTAAAATAGCCATTATGCTGCTCATTCTTCAAACTCATCTCCGTCTCCACGCTATTTTTTCTGATTTCATGAAGTTATTTGGAACTTTTTGAAAACAAGTTATTTAGTTGTTGTTTCCTTCCCTTCCCAAAAAGTTGAATTCTCAACTCCAAAAAACCTACACCGCGATCCGACAAAGCATTTGAGAGGATACAAATCATTGTTGTTTCCTAAATACTTGAGTGAGTTACTTGACTTTATCTCGTTATATAATGTCTAATAATTAGCGTTTATTTATTTATTTCAACATTTATTATATACTTATAACGGGGTTTAGTCAGAGAAAGGAATTAGGTGCGAAAAGAATTGCAATTCCATGAAAAAAGAGTAATGCATGAATAAAGTTAGAGTTTAAATTTCAGTGTTTGGTTTGCAGGAATCAAATTACTGGAAATTTCAATTCTAAAATGTCCAATGTCCATTATTGTTGTTGTTGTTGTTGCTGTTATTAGGGAAAATGGTCAAATACACCCCTAAACATTATACCAAAGTGCAATTAAGCTCTCAAACTTTAAAAAAGTTCAACTAAACACATCAACTTATCATTTGATGCATTCAGATCCAATAGCAGGTCATCAACTGGTAATACCCGGTAATTCAATTTCATATGGTTAAATCGGTCACCCAGTGACCGTTTTCCGATCGCTAGTCACCTTCTTCATCAGTCGAAGAAGGCAGACTGCGTCGCCTTCTTCTCATTTGAATAAGGCGACCAGTGGCCTTCTTCAACTAAGGAAGAAGGGCCAAGGACCTTGTAGTCCAGTGGCATCAAACCCTTCCCTTTATACGGGAGGTGGTGGGTTCGAGCCTCAGTGGAGGCAATACTGACTCTTGTGCTTCAATAGGTTGAGAAAGTAGTTATGAACAGATACTGCATTGTAATAGAGTTAGTAGTATTCAAAAAAAACTAAGGAAGAAGGCGGCGACTGACGTCACCTTCTTCCTCAGTTGAAGAAGACAACGTCGGCTGCCTTCTTCCTAGAGGAGGAGGCGACCAAACGTCACCTTCTTCCTGCAGAAGAAGGCGTCGTCGGTCACCTCAAGCAAGAAGGCGACTGCCGGCGACCTCTTTTTTATTTTTATTTTTATTATTTTTTTTTTACTATTCATACGGTGGTTAATGCCCGGTGATGGCGGTCAATCGCCGGAAATGACGATCAACAATGGTATAGTTATCGGTAAATTATTGGTTACCTGCTAAGTTGGCTTATTTGATTTATTTTATGAAGTTGATGTGTTTAATTGAACTTTTTTAAAGTTTGAGGGCTTAATTGCACTTTGGTATAATGTTTAGGGGTGTATTTGACCATTTTCCCTTATTATTATTATTATTATTATTATTATTATTATTATTATTATTATTTATAATTGACAAATTAATTCACAAATTGTTAGAGTTGTTGCATATAAAGAATGCAAATTTTGAAGAGTTCTGTAGATAAAGAATTCAAAGGAACATACACGAAAGTTTTTGTATATAAATAACGCATATAAAGAATGCAAATTTTGAATAGTTGTTGCATATAAAGATTTAAATTAAATGAACATACACAAAGGAAAGTCGAAGAATAGTACACGCTATAATTTAGAAGGGAATATCATGTATCAATTTTAGGTTAAAAAATGGAGGGGCAATTTTGTCTCTTTTTATTCTTAAAATCCATGGAATTAAAATTTCAGCGAGGGCAATGGGGATTCTAATTCCATGAAGATGAGGACCAAACAAAGGAATTTTGTTGCATTTGGAATTATGTGGGAATTAAGTGGGAACGAAATTGTAATTCCCTCCAACCAAACGCTCTGTAAATATTTAAAATAAAATAAAATACAAATTCAAATTTTATATCGTTAATGTGCATGTAATCGCATTATTATGCTTGTGTTATTAATACTATGTTCCCAAAAGGTTGAATTCCCGACCATAAAGGTCCCCCACGCGCCGGCCTGACAAAACATCTGTGATGATATAAATCATGGTAACTCAACTGGACACAGAAGCGTGCTTACTGCACACAAGGAGCCCTCTCACTTTGAGAGGTTGCCTCCACACTGCCACCGGTGAGACTCGATCTCTAGTCTTTGCTCGTTCCCAAATTTCATCCGTGTGACTAGTTGTGTTATTAATACTCCACAATATAACTGATAGTCTATATAACCATAATGAATAGTAGGAAAAGAGTAACGAGGTGAAACATTATGTGAAAACTCAAAAGGAGAAAAATCACAAGCTTTTTTGGGTCGAGTTATATCCAAAATATACTATTATTGTTGAATAATACATGTTCCGACCTATTTTACTTAATACCATTGAAATACGAATTAAATATAAGAAGGACTAATGAGGTCGGGAAGCTAACTAAGGAAAAGTGATGAGGTTGGAAAGTCTACTAGGGGTCTAACCATACAAGGTCGAGAAGCTCCGGTTAGCGTGGTGCAAGTTAGGAGTAGAAGTTTCTTTCACACTAAGCAAAGTGCTCTATTTATACTAACGAAAAAACCACTCTTACTTCCAACTTTTACTCCCGTGCACAAAATTTTGATGTTACATTTTCATTTGGACAAGATAACTAATTATCAATTGTCACGCCAAGGGCCTTGTGGTCCAGTGGCATCAAACCCTTCCCTTTATACGGGAGGTGGTGGGTTCGAGCCTCAGTGGAGGCGTTGCTGTCTCTTTGTGCTTCAGTAGGTTGAGAAAGTAGTTTATGAACAGATGGTTGAGAAAGTAGTTTATGAACAGATACCACACTTAATAGAGTCAGTAGCAGTACATGTAAGTACTAGATCATGACATGTGTAAGTTGTCGATGATGGCAGGTCGAGAAGTCTACCAATTAAGGAGGGTTAGCAGGTAGACAAGTCTCAGGTCCGAAAAGTACCCTGATGTTCACGTCGAGAAGTCTACCAATTAAGGAGGGTTAGCAGGTAGACATACAAACTCTGGTTGCATCTAGAAGGACGAGGTGGTCTAGAAGTTGTTGGGAATAATTCTCGAAAATCCAAGAAAATGGACGAAATAGAAAATCCACAAAAACAAATAAATATATATATATAATTCCAGGAATTTAAACCTACAAAAAAGGTTAGATAAACCTGGAATAAAGAGGGACGGAGAAGAATGGACTTTAGGGTAGTTGTAAGCACGAGTCGAGTTGCCTCTGTCCTTAAAACCTTATTACCGCTTCCCGGGATGCTGGAGCATTGCGGCCTATGTTTCCCAGGATAAAACGTACTACGGTTCCTACTTTTGAGCACACAAACTTGGAACCCGGCGAACGAGAACGTGGGATGAACACAGGTGGCTAGAAGGAAGGAATAACAAAGTTTCGAGGTGAAAAGCTATGTATTTTCGTATGTCACAAAATGCTCCTGCTCAACCTGGAAATATATAATGGAGGAAGGGATTAAAGGCATTCAACATGGCATTCAATTTTGGCATTGTAACCTCCTCTCCACTAACAACATATTTACTTCCGACTAACGGTCCATTAATAAAAAATAATGGCAGGATTTAATTAAATTAATTCCATAATGCCAAAGGTCATTCTTATGAACGGTCACAGTGGAAGACATCGCTCTGTGCGATATGTACGGTCACAGTGGAAGACATCGCTCCTGCTCAACCTGGAAATATATAGTGGAGAAGGGATTAATGGCATTCAATTTTAGAACTCTATGTTCACAATTTCATAACTCTATAATCAACAGTATAACACAATTTTTGAATCTATATAACAAAATTGTGAATATAGAATTCAAAAATTGTAAATATTAAGTAATATAATTTTATGTATTGATATCTAAAACTAAACAGAGTTTTAAAATTGTGAATATAGACCTAGGTCTATAGCATAATTTGCCTTTCTGTTATGCGTATTAGGAATATAATCATGGACTCCCATGCATTCCAGACTTCAATCATGCTGGGTCAACAACCCAATCTCTTATTCCTTGGCCCAACATTCACTATCTAATCCAAATCAAAGATCTTCTTTTCTTTTCTTTTCTTTTAATAACTATAATCTAATTGTCAATGATCTTGTGGTTTAGTGGCATTCGGTTGCACTCCCATGTAGAAAGGGGTGGTTTTGAGCCTCAAAAAATATCAGTATTGGAATTCTCATAAAGTTAATAGTCAATTTTGTCCTTCAACTATTATGATTTTGTCACTTTCCTCAAAGTTGCTCAATTTAGTCCCTAATTATGCAGTTTTTACTTAAAATGTCTCTCGACTATTAAGATTCCACCACTTTGATCCTCGATTACCAAAGCTGCTCAATTTAATTCCTAACTATGCAATTTTTACCTAAAATGTTCACTCGACTATTAAGATTTCACCACTTTGGGCATCGACTCTCCAAAAAGGTCCCCAAATCCACACTAAACTTACATTTTAGGTTAACATTTGCATAGTTGGAGACTAATTAAATTGAACAACTTTGATAGTCGAGGACCAAAGTGGTGAAATTATAATAGTTAGGGGACCATTTTAAGCAAAAATTGCATAGTTAGGAACTAAATTGAGCAACTTTGGTAGTCAATAATCAAAGTGGTGAAATCCTAATAGTCGAAGGACCATTTTAGGTAAAAATTACATAGTTAGAGACTAAATTGAACATTTTTGGTAATCGAGGACAAAATTGGATATTAACTCAATTCTCATAATATCAAATGGATGAACGCATAATAATATGCACTTATACATGATTAAAACATGACATTTATGTCACATCGACCTAGATGAAGATAGTTACTTTCAAATGAGTTTGGTTAAAACTCAGCTGAATTAGCCTTAAATCTTAACTCACAAATGACTGCGTGGACATGGGATAATGGCATTCGGAATGTCAAAATCCAATCCGATTCTAAGGATTTTATGTTGATTACATCAGGGATCAATCATCATTAAAGGGACCAATGCAAAATCATATCGAGGGGCTGAGGGCATTAAAGAGTTGGATGGCTAGAGGTTGGAACGTTTCCTCAAGAGCATCTACTGTGAGCAAAACAAAGTGGTTGACCGTTTTGCTATGATCGCTACGAAAAAGCAGAGTGCATGGTGCTATCACAGAGAACCGATTAGCGGTAATTTCTGTAATTGCTAAGAATAAGCTAGGTGCAACCAACTTTCGAAAGGTAAGGATAGTTCCTAAGCCCCTCCCACTTATCAAAAAATTCACAAGTTACGAATATGAGTAATTCAGTATAACATTAAACATTAAAAAAATGTGAAAATTATGAGAGTTGGGACTTGCACAACAAATTTAAATAAAACAAACATTTTTGGAACCATGTATACTTATACAAGTCAAACTCATAATTAATACAATATATATATGTAAAACCTTACCAATCATCCAAAAATGCAAAACAGCATTAACCTCAACTCTTGAAACAACAGGACACCAGTAAAATTACAGATCCATTTTGACAAAACCTTGTATACTTGACCAAAAAAAAAAACGAGGAATTAGAGAAGAAGATCAGAGAGAGGAGGAAGGATAAAGAATTCACACCTCAAGTCTATGAACACCTGTGTATATTTTGTCTGTATATCATAGGGGAGGGAGGGGCCCAAGAAAACCCAAAAATTACATAAAACCCCCAAAAAAAATTTCGAATTTTACACAGTTCAAAGTTGGTGGAAAACATCAAGATTCGCCCCACCCAAGTCTTGAGGGAGAGAAGTCAATGTATAGTCATGGCAGTGAGCTTCAATAAGCTGCCTTTCTTCTTCTTCCTCTTCAGGCTTAATGATCATCTCGCCATTATTGCTAAACCCATATTGATCAAACAGAGATTCCATTCTGTTCCCAACTTCCCATGATGAGAATCTCGACCCATTTTCCATGTTGTTGTTCATCTGGGCTGCCCCAATGTTGTTGGAGCTGTTGCTGGAACCCATTCTAGAATTCGATCCATCCGAGAAATAATCTGTCTCCGCAATCTGCGCGTTTGTGTCGAAGTTCATTAGGCCTGGCAAGGAGGTAAAGGCGTAGGTTGGGTTAAGGTAGGTGGAGGGGAAATTGAGGTTTTCTTGGGGTTCGTATAAGAACAGAGGGTCGAAGATTTGTTTGGTGGTTATGAATGGGAGCTTTGAGGGCTCCATTTGTGGGGTGGTTGGGAAATTTGTTGGGAGTTCGTTTGGGGGTGTTGGAAGAGTGGGATTCTTTGGGTCGTCTTGGGTTTCTGCCATGGGTTTGTGTGTGTTTGGATCGATTCCTTGCTTTATCAGCTTCTTCTTCAGACATGAATTCCAGAAGTTCTTGATCTCATTGTCTGTTCTCCCTGGCAATTTTGCTGCAATCTGTGCCCACCTGCTCCAAACAACAATATAATTGCTTTCTCCATTATATGATTATTACCATATATGAAAAACAAGGAAATCGAAGCACCTGTTCCGTCTCAACTAAAAAACTAAATTGATATGTGGGCGGCATATTTATATGTGTAGAAGTGTGAGGTTTAGATTCGACTTCACCTCTTGCATGAGGTTAGTTTTGATACTAAATTGAATCATGTCTTTCATCGTCTCAACTTAACTAAAAGTTTGAGCTGCACATTTATTATGCTCAAAATGTGCTTCACGTGTGCGGATGAACGAAGGTTCAGATTCGAACTCACCTTTTGTATGAGGTCGGTTTTGATACCAAATAGAAACATGTGCTCCGTCACAATTAAAAGACTCAACTGATAGTTGGCGGCTACACATTTATTATGCTCAAAATGCCCCTCACGGGTGCAAGTGCGTGAAGATTTAGATTCGAACCCACCTCTTGCGTGAGGTTGGCTTTGATATCAAATTAAAGCACGTGCTTCGTCAACTAAAAGATTAAGCTAATAGTTGGTTGCACTGCACATTTGTTATGCTCAAAATGTCCTTCACGTGCATAGGCGAATGAAGGTTCAGATTTGAACAACCTCTTAAACGAGGTTGACTCTATGCCAAATTAAACCATCTGTTATGTCTCAACTAAAAGTTTAAATTGATAGTTGAACTGAACAAGAAAAAAAATGGAGAATTAAATTGCCTGTTTCCAAGAACTTCATGAAGACTGAGAATGAGATCTTCTTCTTCCTGCGAAAACATCCCTCTCTTAAGATCAGGCCTCAGGTAATTTATCCACCTCAATCTGCAGCTCTTCCCACACCTCTGCAAACCTGCATGAATTATTCCATCATATCCCCCCATCCTCCCTCACAACAATCAATGAATATACGCAACGCAACTGATGATCCATGTAAAGAAAACTGATGAACATACATACATACCGGCGTGTTTGGGAACGGAGCTCCAGCAGCCAACACCGAAATTAGTGATGTAATTGTAGAGCTTCTCATCTTCCTCAGGCGACCATAGCCCTTTCCTTAGCTTCTGCTTCACCATACAAGAATGTCGGCCCATGTTGTCTCTCACTCTAAGCTAATTCTGGGAGGGAAGGAGAGAGGGAGGCTTATATTAATATAATGGTTTGACTCTTATGATATGATGGAAAAGGCAAAAAGAAAAGAAAAAACAATTTTTTTTATCATTTCAAGAATTCTAGAGAGAAATCATTCTTAGGATCCAAAGATAAGAGTGAGAGTGAGAAAAGGGGCAATCAAGTGGTTTCTACGCAAATCTAGTGATGGATTGGGTGTTAAGATAGGTCCCAAGTAGCAACAAAAATTTAATGAAAAGAAAAAACAATAAAATAAGACAAGTAAGACACTATATGGCGGGGTTTGAAGAGTCAAATCCAGTATTCTGCTATTGAATGTGACGTTAATTACAATAAACTAGAAAGAAATAAAATTGCACATTCGTTATTAGTTATAACTTTTGATATAGTGGTAAGCGCAAATCATAGGTTCGATCAAATGTAATTGTTATATATAGCTTTAGGCTTCCGTGGGAGAGTAGTTGAGTCATTCAAATATTTGTTGTTAATTTTTTTTTTTTAATGGGTCCTCTCGAAATTCAAATAGACTATTTTAATCTCATGAGTTACAAATACAGGAAATTATACTCTCCCTATTTTATTTTACATGCCATATTTACTATTTATTGGTTAAACCAACACTTTATTCTCTATTTATTTTTTGTAGTAATTTTTAATTATTTTAAAATTTTTATGTTTAATGGTACTTCTAATGTAGTTTCTAAATATATAAATTTTATATATACTAATACTGAATTTAATATTATGAAAAATTTAAATTAAAAATACCTTCAATCATGTCTCGTTAATTAGACCAGACACATAAATAAGACGTAGAGAGTAATAAAATATAAGTGGTGTATCAAAAAGAGTAGACTCATGTGGGATGAATTGAGTCTTTAAATATGTGGTTGAAAATATTTTTTTGTAGGAGCGTCTTCTTGAAATTCATACCAACTATTTTAATTTTGCGAGATGCAAATAAGATAAATAATAATAATAATAATAAAATAAGTGAGATCATCAAGTATATAAACGTGTACATTTGAGTAGCATGCAACAACACACTTAACTTTAGTCTTTAGTATAGACCCCTCATACAAAGAAAGTAGTAGCACATGTCAACGTCACCATATAATTCAGACGTGTCATCTACGTTGTTTTCCTATTATATTATTGAGTCTTCATACATCATACATCATACATGCTCTTCTAAAAACACCCCAATATTATTTTTTGATGTGTTATTATTTTATTAGATCAATTTATATATTTAATTAATTACTTAAAGTATTTACTAATTAATGGTAAAGTCACAGGTTCGAGTTTCATTTCAATTTAAGGGTTGACATATTATGTGAAACGATTTTTTTTGGGTGAAGAACGAGAGCCAGGGCCATGGGTTAGTGTGGAACAATTATTATAGATAAGGTTAGATTGTAATTATTAGTGAAAGTCACATCATAAGAAAAATTTAGGAGGAGAAATAGGAGAAATAGGAGGGGTATCTAGCATTACTCTTATCTTAATTACCATTAATTTTAACTTGAATTGAATATTGTCGTAGCTACTTTCTCAACCTACTGAAGCACAAAGAGTCAACAGTTGCCTCCACTGAGGCTCGAACTCATTCCATGTGAAAGTGTAAACTGGGACACTGGGTGCCACTATAGTGTATGTTTTTTTTTTTTTGGTTTTTTGTTTTTTTTTTTTTGTTCTGATAGAAGAATCAAATAAGTTCTCAAACTATTTAAGAAAAATCAATTATAATTTTGAACTATAAGAAGTTTCATATCAACCATCAAAATCTCAAAAAAAAAAAAAAAACAATTAGCTTAGGACATTTTTACGAGTAAGTTACCTTCTATTACATGTTATGTTGATGTGACAGTTATGTATAAATTTCTTCATATACATGGATAGTACATAAGCATAACTAGTAATTTTCTTTAATTTTATTTAAATAAAGAAAATTGGTTTTTAAAAATTAAAATAATTTGTGTGGCATCTGTTTAAACAAAAAAAGATACATATGAAAAGTGAAAACTACAGTAACATAACCCGCAATAGCATGTAATTCACAGTAACAAAATTCTAATTACACTATTTTTTTAAAAGACTTCGATGACTAATATGAAGTGTACGTTTTATAATATAAAGATATAATTAACCTTTTTTTTCTAAATAGTTGGAGAACTTCTTTAGCTTTTTCTTTTTACTCAATTTTCTTACAAATCATTTGAATTATGTATTTATATTTTTGGGTATAGTACCACGTTGCACGAAACTAGAAGAAGACTAGAAGTAATCCTAAAATAAACACCAATTATATAGAGATGAGAGGACATGAATAACGCCCAACAAAAAGTTTTGGCTCAAAAATCAAAATACAGCTAAGTGTATTTATGTGTACAATAATGGCAATGCTACATTGGGCTCGTATATAGTCTTCCTCACTTACGTCATTTTCCTTTCCGTACGTCCACGTGTCGATTTTCCATAGGCCCCCCACGGTGTGTCATTAACTATGCCTCCCAAAAATGTCCCACCTTCAAACCTATATTTCTTCACCGTTGGTTTTATGAATTCTGAGATTTTTGGACCATTTTATCTGCGTTTCTATCTGTTTGTCAGTCCATTTTTCTTTTAAGAAACATCACTACCTTTCAATGTAGAACAAACGTGAATTATTTATTTTGAAAAAATTTAAAAGAAACATTGTAGAAGAGACCGTTTCTGACCAAAAATTTTGATTCTGGACCATTTTTAGGTGATCAGAAATTTAAAAAGTATTTTTAGGTGTGAAGAGTAAAAATTGGAATCATTATTATCTGTTCGCACGGGTTTATATTCATCGCTACTCATCAATTGACTAACCATATCATGGATTAGTTAATACTCCATCCGTCCAATTTTATGTATCTGGTTCGGTTAACGAAACTTGACTGAAGGTATTTTGAATTCAATTTTTCATAATATTAAGTTTAGTATTAGTATACAAAATTTATATATTTAGAAACTACACTAAAAGTACTATTAAACACAAAAAAAAAAAAATTAAATTTAAAAATAAGTAAAAAAATACTAAAGAAAATAAAGAAGAAAGAGTTGGTGTGACCAACGAATAATAAGTAGGACAGATAAGATAAAATGGGATAAGGAGAGTAAAAAATAATGATATCATAAAAAGAGTTGATATATTATTAAATACAAAACTAATGCAATAGAACAATAGCAGTATAACACACATGGTTAAAAAAATCGCCAAGCGCACCTCGGGCGCTCGAGGGTTGCCTAGCGCCTAGGGCACCTAGCAGTGATTAATTGGCGCCTAGGTGCTCATGTATTTTTATTTTATTTTTTAAAAATTTGTTTAAAATTTTTAAATTTTTTTAAGGCTTGATAATTATAAACTATTTAATACTTTAATAATTAATACTCGTACTAAAATATTACAGTAAATATTAACCTTAAAAAAAAAGTCTAGAGTTTGAACAATTTAGGATCATTTCGCTCAAAATGATGTTGTTTTGAATGAAATAACTCATTTAAATAAAGAGAGAACAATATATAATCAGCAGGCTAGGCGGCCTACTCGGTGCCTATGAGGCCTAGTTGGCTCCTAGGAAGCCTAGGTGGTCAGTGCACAGGCGGCCTAGTCGTTGGCCGCCTAGACCGACAATTATAATGATACACTAAACGGTCGGTTGGCACCTAGACGAGATTTTTGCAACACTAATATAATAACACATTAGAATGTAAAAATTATGAGATAATTTTAGGATGAAAATACAGCAGAACTTTGTATATACATCTTATTATAAATAGTATAACAAGTTCATAAAAAGTGAAAATTTAGAAATAATAATGTATTTAGGGAAAAAAAAAATAGGGGTAGAATTGGATAGGAAATGTGTATAGCTAGCTAGCTCTACCGACACCAAAAATTTCAAACAAGTGTAGGGTCCATGCATGGATAAAATTTGATCCTTAAGGAAACTATAAAAACTCAAAAAAGGAAAGAGAATGCAAAGGGATGGGTTTTTGGATGATGTGATTTTTCTCTTGGATTATCATCATACATAGAAATTTTAATTGGAAATGTTAACACTGCATCCAAAGTCAATATCATAGAAATAATTTTCAAGCTTCATTGTCAAGATAGCCAGAGAAAAACTCTACAAAACATATGATCTATAAGAATAAATATTTGATATATTGTCAATGTATACGTACGTAACTTTCATGTAATCTATTATAAATAAACAATTGCTATTTCATTTCCTATAAATGGGTAAATCCTACTGAATCAAATGTCAATTATGACAATTTAAAGTGGAGTCGATTAATTCGATCACAGTAGATAATGAACAAGTTACAGGGATAATATGTCAATTTCTAATTCATTCACTAGTACGAAATTCACCATAAGAGTCTTTTGTAAATGACAATACTCATTTATTGTAGAACAAACGCGTATGACGACATATATGCGTAATTTATTTTAGAATTAAACTATATACGTCTGTTCTTAAACAAGAACATACGCGTATAGTGTTTTATTAATTATAACCAAAGCTGTCTTTTGGATTTTTGTGGCACCATTCTTGTAAATAAATGAGACTCTAATTTAGTCGTTCGATACATAAAAATTAAAAATTTGATTGAGAATAAAATTGAATTATGTCAAAGATTTTGAACGATTTTGCCATAATCATGCTCAATTAATTATGAGAGAGAAGTGAAAATTGAATTGTAACTTTGGAAATCAAAGAAATTTGGGAGAAAGTTGTAAAATTAATGGAGAAGGAAGAATCTTGCCCTCTCTAATGGTGCGTGATTTGGGTAAAAAAAAGTGATGAGTTTTAGGCCAAATAGAAAGAGGCGTGAAGGAATGTGGGCTTAGTTGCAGATTTTTTATTTTTATTTTCTTAAGTAGCTAAATCAAAAATAGATATTGGACCCTCTAAAATTGACACCCTGTGCTGTTTGGCATTATGCCGGGTCAAAATTCAATCCTAATTATAACATACACTTAATATATTGTGTGAATTTTATGGTCACTACTTCTGCACTGTATGACTTTTATTGTCCGTCTATTGTCCTTCATGGCTTGAGTCAGTTAGCTATAAATAATCTAAGATAATTTAATTTATCTCGTTCAAATCATTTGTCGGGTAAGATCGCAATATGTATTTCGCGCAAAGTGCACATAGAGATTCAATCAAAGCTATATATATTATCATAGCAGTAATTTTTTTTTAAGATTAGAAATGTGCTGTCATTTTCCATAAATATCAAGTTTTCGTAAACATCTTTGACAAGATGGTACTTAATTACTTGGCTTGAACAATTTTGAACGGATGTGCATGACTATATACAAGTAAATAAATGGATACTACTCCACTAGATTAGGTTTCTACATTATAGGCTCACCTGTAAATGTTGTAATGAGATTCGTTATTGAGTGGTAGTAGTAGTAATGGGTAATGGATTTGAGAAAAATTATTTTTCTTTAATACATAATTGACTTTGGTTGGTTTCGTACCATATATTTACATTCCAAATTAAATGTACTTTAACAAAAGAAAAACAAGTGGTGGTCGAGCGGGTGGAACATAATTCCTGAATCAAAAGGTCATGAATTTGATATTTGTAGTCAACAGTTCTCCGATCTAGGGCATTGCATTTGGTCTTCTTAGTGTGATTTATTTCACAGGAGCATGATTTATCTCGTGCATGTTGGAACTTTTTTTTTTTTTTTTATAACAAAAACAACATTTTAAGTGACTATTTTCTGGTACAAATATATGTGGAATCTATTAAAAGAATTTTTTTTTAAGTTCTATTTTTTCAGGGGGCAATATGGATCTTTTATCATGTTCCATCAATAAAGGGGTTATACGATATATCTGGTGTGCGATTTGGGTTAAGTCAATTAAAGTGGATTCATGTTCATCGTAGCGAGACAAAAAAAATTGATATATTGTACGCTGCAAATGGATAATAGGTCAATGAGAAATTTATTTTTAAAATAGATCAATTTGAGTTGGAAATTAAGATGGGAAGGCTTGGAAGTAGCCTTTGTCCGACATTGGAATGGAAGTGAGTTTGCACTAGTATATACACAATTATCTTTTAAAAAGAGTTTGAATTTTATAGTATAAAAGCTCTATTTCGGACGCAGGTGATGCAAATCAAATGGAAAAATGAGTTTGAAAAGGCATGCACTAGTACAAATAATACTTTTAATGTCAGTTTTTTGACACTTTTAATGTTGATTTTTTTTTTTTGACATCGATCTAGCAGACGTAACAAATAAACGATACGACGTTGGCTAAAAAAACTAACGTCGTATATATTTATTTAATCTTTAAAATTTAGCGTCGATTTTTTTTAAAATAGACGTTGTTTATTTTTTAAAAACAATAAATTCAACATACAACATCGTAGGTTGAATTTTAAAAATTTTAAAAATTATATAATGTTGATTTTTACAAAAAAATCAACGTCGTATGTGAATTTAAATTTTTTTTTTTAGAAATTAAGCGACGTCAGTTTTATATATATATATATATATATATATATATATATATATATATATATAATCGATGTCTTTTTTTTTTTTTTTTAAAGTTTATTATACGATATCGGTTTGCTTAAAAAAACCTACGTCGTTTATAGTTTTTTAATTATTAAATTTATTTTATGATTTCCAACCAAAACATGTATAATTTTACAATTCAAATCAATTTTTAGAACTTGTGAAGCAATTTGACATTTAAAATCTCACAATTGATTAAGCTAATAAATTTCTCAATCACTCAAACTAATAAATATCACAATTAATCAAGCTAATAAATTCTACAATTGATAATAATTAAATAAAATAATTTGAAACTTAAATTATAAACATCAACTAAAAAAGTATTTTATTAACACATTCATCAATAAGCAACTTAGCCCATGCGTCTTTAACTTTTGACAATCTTAACTTCCTTGTCGTCTCTGATCTCTAAATTCTACAAAGTTAAAAAGAGATAAATAATCAATAAGCTAGTATTTCCAAGTTGAAGGAGAAAGATATTTTATTAAATTACTTGTCTTATTCATCTTTGTATGCTCTGTAAATAATTTCCAACATGAATTTCATCCCATAATAGCTGCATTTGGTAGTTCCTCTTTGTATGGCACACTACATTTGAATTGCAATACAATTTAAGAATTTTTTTTAATAAAAAACAATAAGATATATGTAGTTTTACAAAGTGTATGAAATACTTACACTACATGTAGTCCATTTTGGTGGACGACTTTGTTTCCTTCGTCTACTCAATATGCTTGTTGCATTGATACACATATTGATATAAGACATAAAATATATGTAAGTACTTGACATCAATATATCAATAATAACTATTACTTATTTATAAATTTACATATGTTTTCATTATTTCTTTAATGTTATCACGTGGCTCAAGAACAATACAATTGAATCAAGCCAATAAATTTCATATAATTGCGGACAAATCATCAGTATCCAATGACAACTACAAATAAATAATTTATTAGTTTTAAGTGAATATAATCTATAATAGAAGTATATTATATATAAGTAATTGTATTTAAAACATAATTAATACTTACTTGAGAACATATGAGGCTAAATAACAATCTTTCTTCCCATATTGCATGGTGGCATTTATATACGCTATCCTGTCATCTCTATTCATCATTTTTGGTTGAATACAATGTGGATCTAGGAAGCGTTACGTGTTTTTTGATTCCAAACCAAAATCTTTGTAAAGACCCCGATTCACAATCACAATCACAATCAATTATATATTACTAAAAATTATGATGAAAAATAAAATAAAAACTATTATATAATAACAAATAATACTAAAGAACTTATTACCTTATAAAGAACTTAAAAAGAGAAATATTGATGGTCTCCATATTTTGATATTTAAGAAACGCATGATCTCTACACTCTGAAGTTGTAACTAATAAGCAATGTTGCCCATAATACCACGAGGCATATGAATCACAAAATTGTGTTCAAGACTACTGGCTATTCTATTCTACAGCTATTTGATATCGGTTCGATGAAAAACCGAATTTGTATATTATTAATTTATTTTTTTGAAAAAAAAAAGGTTACGACGTCAGTTCGATGAAGAACCGACGTCATAGCCTAAATAAAAAAGTTACAGAAAATACGAATATTTATTAATTTCTTCTTTTTTTTTTTTAATATAGGTTACGACGTAGGTTTGTGAATGAACAGACGCCGTATCCTAAATTAAAAAAACAAAAAAACAAAAAAAAAATATGAATATTATGTGGCATCTATTATAGTAAAATGACATCGTATAGCTATTAATTTCTTTTAAAAAAAATGTTACGACGCCAACATCGTAACATTAATTTAAAAATAAAAAAAATTAAACATACAATATGACATCGGTTATTACAACCTACAAATGTTGTATATTTTGTTAAATTTTTTGTTTAAAAAATGAGTAATAACATTGGTTTTTATGAAAAATCGACTTTAAAACTATTTTTTAATAAACTTATAAATTTATATAATATTTAATTTTAACGTCGGTTTTATAAAAAATTGACCTCATATATCTGACGTTGTAGGTGATTTTTGTAGTAGTGTTGACTTGTGAGCACCCATGCGAGCTATGTTATACCCAAAAATATTTTTTCAACTGAACCGAAATGGAAATATGCCACTCGTCCAAAAAGTTAACTTCTCATATGGATGATTCGAGAATGGATTCAACTTTTCGGTATGTATCCTCTCAATCACCTTACGGAATTTTACTTTCCAGAAAGTGCTTTCCAAGCAAAGTGACTTTTCATCTAGAACCATTCGGTTCGTGACCTTGCGGTCTTGATCACTTTGCAGTTTTACCTTACTAAATTTTTTTAATTCTTATCAATTATTCTTATTAATTTCAATTTATTTTTTGAGAATTAACTACGTAATCACATGTGTTATTTTCATATTTAATGGTCAATTTTGAAGGTTACAAATATGATATTTAATCACATGGTTAATGCCATTGTTTATTGTTATTTATTTCTTCTTCTCCTATAAAATTTTTTTTGTTGGACAGAATTGTTAAGATGCTAATAATTTGAGAACTTCAAAATATTTTATTTTTCTCTTTTTTTTTTTTTTTTTTTTTTTTTCTATGCAAGTAAGGCGAACTAGAGCAGAGCAAGGGTTATAACACCGAAATTGGGAAGAAGATGAGAAGGTTGAACTTAGCTTGCAAGGGCTTATTCTGGAATTTGATTTGCGCGAGTTCAAACCTCTAAGCTATACAATTCAAATTTTCCTTTAAAAGGGTATTATATATAGTGGTGCAAATCCATCCTATATTTTTAATGTGGACAAAGGCTACTTACCAGCCTTTCCACATTTATTTTCCAACTCAAATGGGTCTACTTTGAGAATCAATTTCTCATTCACCCATTATTCATTTTGAGTATACAATATATCGATCTCTTAGTCGCACTATGAAAAATCCGAATCCACTTTGATTCGATCCAAATTAGAAGTGTACATCACATATATTTGTACCACAAAATAGTCACTTAAAATGCTATTTTATGTCATTTTTCAAAACAATGCTCCTAAAATCCTGAGAGGTAGCAGATCGATTTTAAGGAGAGTATGTATTACACGGACTTGAATTTTTCATTCTTTCATATTTTTTTTTCCGATTGGGATCATTTTCTTAATTTAAAATCCCATTTATTTATATATCTTTTATATAAATTCATTTTATCGACTTATTCAGTCCTATACATTTAAATAGTGATTTTAAATTTTGTCATCATTTACATTTTTAAATAAATTTAAAAAAAAAAAAAAAAAAAAAAAAAACTTGGCCAGGATGGTCCATGCTAGCTGTTGTCGCGACGTGCCAATGATTGGAGCACAGATGGACTGCTACGCCATAGATGGACACCCACACGCTGCAAGGCTAACACAATACACATGCACACTTTTTTGTGGGATCACCATTTTTGGGCATGTACCTTTCGAGTACATTTGCATTTAAGTTGTGTGTATTTCATTTTTTTTTTTTTTGTTATTGGATCATGTTCATCTTTAAAAAGGAAATTAAATACTAGTCTCTTTGTTCCATTTTACATATCTTACTTCCCTTTTTAGTTTGTCGCAAAATAGTGTTATATTTTTAAAATTGAACATAACTATTATTCTACATTTCTCAATTACTTTTTTGAATTTTTTAAATTTCTAGACAATTAATGAGATAAGTACAATTGTACTTTATACAAATTGCACCTACTTTTATTGCATTAAAAATCGTGCAAAAATAAATGTGACAAAAAATTAGGGACAAAAGGAGTATAAACATTAAAATGTTATATATCTTTATTTAGTCTTCATTATTGGACAAATTTCAAATTTATGCCACCTAAGATTTTGGGTTAGGGAAAATGACACTTTTTCCCCCTATGTTATGTGCATATAGCACTTTTCCCCCCTGTGTTATTAAAGTGGCACTTTTTCCCCCTGAAATGTTAAATAGACATTTTTACCCTTAAAATAATTATTTCATTATTTTTTTCTCCAACAAATTATTACTTATATGTATGGATGATCACGATTCGGTTCAAACCTAACCAAACACTGTAGCAATCATACCGAAATAGTATGGACGGTTCTGGTTACGATTCAGAACCGAAAAAATAAAATTAAATAATTGTTGAACTGTAAACCGGAACTGAACCACATTCATATATAGTGAAAATGATCAAACACTTATTTGATAAATCATTACGGTTCGATTCCAATTTCGATTTTGAACCGCCAATCAAAACTTATTTATTTATTTTTATAATTTTATTTCTTATTTAAAAATAGTATAAATTTAACAATTATTTTATTATATTTTTTTCGGTTCTGAATTGTAACCGTAACCATCCATACTTTTTAAGTTCAAGTGCTACGGTGTTTGATTAGGTTCGTATCGAACCGTAATCTTCCATGCATATTAGTAATATAATTGGTTGGAGAATAAAAATAAATGAAATAGTTTGTTTTAAGGGCAAAAATGTCAATTTAACATTTCAGGGGGAAAAGCTACCACTTTTAAAATAACTGAGGGGAAAAACTGCCACTTTAATAACTCAAGGGGGAAAAAGTGCTATATGCACATAACTTAGCCAGAGACTTTATATATATATATATATATATATATATATATATATATATATATATATATATATATATATATATATATATTTGAATTTTTAGATATTGTGATGAGATTTCAAATAATTATGTTACCAAAGTTGATGTGTGATTACATGAGCCAAATACTACCCAAAAAAAACTAAAATAACTATGGATTAAATAATTACAACAAGCTAATGACCTTGTGGTCTAGTGGCACGAAGTGGCTCTCCCATATGGGAGGTCATGAGTCCGTGTACCAGTGGGTATAATATTGATTATTTGTGCTTCAGTAGGCAGATACTACATTGTAACCGAATTAGTAGTACTCAAAAAATAATTACAATAAAAAATACTTACAATTTTAAGTAAATTTGATATTTCTTTGTTGATAGTGGAGCAATTATTTAAGTATTCTAATTTTGAGTGACATACTTTGTACTCTTTGAGTTTGGTCCCAATTTAATTGTAATTTTCCTTCCACTTTTGGTTCCTTTTAAGAACATTTACAATATTACAAAAGGTGAAGTATCATTATTAATTCTAATGAACACATTTTTTTTTAAAGTAAAAATAGGTTTACTTTACTGATAATTTGAGAATTAAAAGTGGCGACGTTTATAACATAAGGATCGAGTTTGCTAATAATATTTTTATTAAAATTTTTCTGATACCCACATTGCTATTTTAACTTTACAAATTAAATCTTTAAAATAATACCACTTTATTGAAAACTATGTGAAAATCCCCACTTACAGTATTTTATAAAGGTTTTTTTTTTTTTTTTTTTTTTTTTTTAACTCCTGCTACATTATTTACATGTTCATCTGACAATAAACTTTTTTTTTTATCAATTAATTGTTCATCAATTGGTATACTCATCAAGAGTTAAAATAAATAAATAAATAAACTTAGTAATCATATATAAATAAAAATCTAATCACATAGTGTCTTATTAAGAGTTAAATATTTGAAAGTAAAATTTAGGAAAGGAGCCTATTAGTGTAGCGTTAAAATGTTAATTAACCAACTCAAAATAAGTTTATAAACTTTGTTTTGCTAGCACTCGCAGTCGTAGGGTGCATGGTTTCGAATCCTACCAACGACCAATAAAAAAAAAGATGTAGAAAGTAGAAATGGTGAGTGGTTTGTAATTTTAGAGTTCAAATTAAGATGTTGAAAAGTAAATTGATAAAATGTAAATCCTTTAATTTAGGTAAACTAATAATTTAATTTCCATATGTACTTTGTACTTTCAAGAGTGAGCATAAAAGTCCTATCCTACTTTTGTAGTCATTGAAGTGTGCAAATATGTACATATGTACCACGTACGTATATTGCAACATTTCAAGGGAGTAAGAAGTTCTCTTCGGGACGGCACAAGTGAATAATCACTTCTTTTAATTTATTTTCTTTAATTTTTTTAAAAAATTAAAGTTAAAAAATTAAAGTGTCATATTTAGTAAAATTTTAATATTATCCTCTAACTGGTTCATTATTAGCAACCTATGCGTTTTACTTCAAATAACGACTACAAATTTTGTCGTAAATCAAAATATCAAATAATTAGAGCACATAGACATTATAATGGTGAATTTGATTAACTAAAAAATAAAATTAATTTTTTAGTAGAAAATTAATGTTATTATTATTATTAAAACGAAATCTATTGACCTAGAGTCATATCAGGTGTGAAAATGACTTTTTTTTTGTGCAAAAAATGCAAAAGATACATGCTATGTTAATATATTTACATTTTATGTTGTAAAATGTGTACTTTTACGCAAATACATTTTATATAATAAATTGTATACCTTTATTTGCTAAATTATGAAATTTGTCACTGGTTAAAAGATAACAAAATATTTCACCAATTTTTGAAAACCTCGAACCCATATTTTCTTGTTAGAAAAAAAAATAATATTCCCTAAAAATCAGAATTCCAAATGGAACATAGTTACGTTTCGTAATAATCAAAAAGAAGTTGAACATTCTTTCTACCTTTTTCCATAAAATAATAATAATAAGTTGAAAGCATGGAACCAAAATGAATTTAAAAAGACTAGAAAAGATGTTCTGGGTCCATGAAGATTCTCTATGCCACGTTGAAAGAGCTTGTCGGGTTGAGAAAAATAAATAATTTTTAAAAATAATAATAATAATAATAATAAAATAATTCATATATCTATTTCTAATCATATGTATCACACGCACGCAAAACATAATAATCATATTTTGCAAAACCAAGGTTGAAGTAAACATTGCCGGCATGTACATCTTTTACTAACGGCCCATTATTTATTTCCTTTCCCTTTCACTTTTATGTCATATATTCCATATTCGATAAATCACATCATAAGTCGTAACACTGTCTACAAATCTCTAACTCAAAAATTAATACTGTTAAAGACAATTCCAGTCGAATTAATCAAATTATTAACTTTTTAATCATAAATTTTAAAAGTTTAATTTCTAGTGAAAACGATCTATTAACCTTCTCAATTTGAATCGATGAGTTATAGATTACTTAAGTTGATTCTTTTTTTTTTTTTTGATTTTTTTTTCCTGACTAAAATCACTAAGCTTCATCTAAAGACTGAATAGTCAATCTTATCTAAATTACCAAACGACAAATTGCATGACTAAGTGTCGACTAAAATCAAAAGTTTTTGGTCGCATTAGGTGCTTGTGCGGTGTAGTACTTCTTGTCTTGTATTGTTATTATTTATTATTCTCTTTCAAAATAATGTTACCTTTTTCACTTTCTCCTATTCATCTTTTAACCTCTGTTAATTCATTAGTCCACGTAAGACGTATTCATAGCGACTTTGTCCACAGTATAGAATGTCAAACCCTAATTCATTAATTTCTTAATTAACCCAATTAATTGTCTTCTTCTTTTTCTTAATTTCATAACAAATTAAATCAGATAAACATATCAACAACATTATATTTAAGAAGGATAATCCTTTTCACCATATACAATTGCTCCTCTCTATTAGTCATCCTTGGATTAAAAGTTTTTTTTGTTTTTTTTTTTTTTTAATTTTTTATTGTCATGAACTACTGGAGAATTCATTGAATCCACATTTAGTTAATAAGAAATATATGTATCCAATAAAATAGAGATATTTCATGAAGTGACTAATAGTGCCCAACTTATATATGTAGGAGTATCTAGTATAATTCATTAAAAAAATTTTAGCAATAGCAATATAATAGATTTAGATATTGCTAGAGGTGGCTTTCTTGTCATTCATTCTATTTAGTTTTTTTTTTTTTTTTTTCTATTTAGTTATATATAGCTGTTAATAAAATGTACTTTAAAAGAAAATAATTCATGAATCCCTCATATGGCCATATGGGTAAGTTTTATGGAAAAAAGAAGCCGTTCAACAACAAGTTCAGTTCATGTATTTTATTTTAGGTGTTGCACTGCTGTTTGAACTACTAAAGTCAAGTACGTGAAATTGTTCAGGAAAACTTAATTATTTCTCAACTAGTTCGAAAGTTGGTTCAAGGAAGTTGAAACACTTACGAAGATTTCGGAAGACTGATATAAATGACAGAGTTGGATGTTGGGACATTTTGAGTGACTTAGAGAGAAGAATTTACCGACCTCATATGTTTACTCTCAAGATATTCATACTGCATTAAACAGACGACTTGAAATTTCACAAAGAAGATTGAAGATCATATCTAAAGATACCACTGATGTTCAAGTTGTTAATCTAATCATAGATTTTGGGCTGTAATTAAGACTCAAGGAAACCGATTAATAAATAATTTTTTGAATTCGGTGAACCCACTATAAGTTAATAAGGAATTTATGTATACAATAAAACAATGAAACAGTCAGGCAGGAAGTGATTCATAGTGACTGACTTATGCATGTAATAGTATCTAGTATATATGGTTGATTTAAGAAAATTTAAGAATAACTATATAATAGATTTAGCTATTGTTAATCCGTCACAATATTCATCGCAAATCCCTCGCTAATCCGTTGCTAAATATCAATTTAATAACAAAATTAAGATTCGTCACTAAGTTGTCGCTATTCCGTCGCTAAATCCGTCACTATATAACTTTTTTTAAGTGATTTTTAATTGTCAACTAAATCACATTTTTAATAATATAAAGATTGTTCAACGTTTCTTGATCAGATCGCAGGTAATGGGAGCTGCTCCTCCAACAAACAAAAAACATCTATCATTACTTCAAATTTTGTCACTTTGACCAGTCGCCAATCTCATCATGTCCCTTTCTATGGCTCGGCGTAGAAAGCAAAGGAAGGGGGAAAAGGAGTTGTCGGGGGAAACATGTAATGACACGCACACAACAAAACAATCATAAATCCCAATTAATACAAGCTTGAAGTAAGCATTGCCGGCAGCTTTTTTTATATTTCACCACCACCCCCAATTCTTTCTTGCTTTCTTTACAAGGATTCACTACTCTTCTTAAATAAATATTTAGGTCAACCCTTACCATCAAAAGTTTGATTCTTGTAATGTCTAGTGTATTTAATTTTTTTTTGGCCAATCTCAAGAGCCCTCCATGTTCCGATCTAATATAATAGAGGATTTGGGAGGATGTCTGCACACAAAGAGCCCCACTAGACATTTGCTTATTGCACACAAGGAACCCCCCTCACTCTAACAGGGTGTTTGGTTGGGAGGAGGGAATTAGGGGAGAAAAGAATTGTAATTCGGTGGAATTGCAATTCAATGAATAAGGTAGGAATTGCAATTACAGTGTTTGGTATGCAGTAATAGGAGTACAGGGAATTGAAAGGTAAGAAATGATAAAATGACTAAAATGCCCTTATGCTGTAGTAGATGTTGTAGTTGTAGTAGAGTAATAATAATAATAATAATAATAATAATAATAATAATAATAATAATAATAATAATAATAATAATAATAATAATAATAATTCTTTCAAATTTATTAAAAAAAAAAACAAAGGGTATGGGAGGATGGACAAAATTATTGTCTTTACACCAACAAAATTGCCCCTCCTCTCCATTGAATATCAATTCATGGGGGTACCCCATGAATTGCAATTCATCATTTAGAGGAAATTGCAATTCCACGGAATTGCAATTCCCTCCAACCAAACAATGTAGTTTGGGAATTCAATGAATTCTAATTTCTCCCAAACTACACCCAACCAAACACCCCCAAGGGATTGCTCTCACACCCACTGATAAGACTCAATTCCTGGTCTTTCTTCTCAAGCTTCACCCATGAGGCCAATTAAGTTGTCCATGCAGGCTAATTTTTATTTATTCATTTTTTTTACTTGTTTAAGAATTTTTTTTGGATGTACCTAGGATTTCCAGTGTCGGACACAGTGACTAATTCCTTCACTGAATTGTAGGCATGCACATCTATTGAGTGAGATAGTTGGCCTGAAAATTTTAGATTACTCCATACCTAAAGCCAATGATCAAACCCTTGACGTTTGGTATGATTAGTATGCTTTTTTTTTTTTTTTTTTTTTATCAACAAGGGAGGGGGGCAACCCCGAGGAAGAAAGTATTAACTAATCTCCCTCACTCTTCGAATGATTAGTATGTTTGAACTCCAAATATAAGGATCTCTCACGGCTTAGTTTTTGAGATAGGTGGCGAAGACAAATAGGATGATATATATGCCTCAACTAGTTTACATGTTTTCAAATGCTTGTATACTGATATTCACAACAAAGTCAAATCTATACCTCTCTTTTTTAGTCATTGGTATGATTCAAAACAAAGCAAAACTTATAAACTTATTATTATGATTATCATATGATGAGGTAAATGATTTTGATTTTATTAGATTAAATAAGGATAGTTGGACCACGAAGCTAAGCTGAGTAAGAGATTGGATTGAGAATTTATCATAGTCAACCTCGAATGCATAGAAGCCCCTTTGCATTCTTAATATGCATCAGACATGGATAATGGGAAGAAAGTAAGAATGGTGTTTGTGTCCTAGCTAAGAAGAATAGTGTTCTTGTCATCTTGTTGCTTGTCTAATATGCCTATGGCTAGGTTTCACATGCATCTATTCTTGTAAATAGGGGTCTTGTCCCATAATTATTTTAAAAATCATTATGAATCAATACACAATCTTCTCTCAATAGCTCTAGTATATTCCCTCATATATGATACACATTATTTGCTATCCAATTCTTATAATTGGAGCAAGTTTACTGGCTAATCCTATAATTAGAAAATCGAGTTTCATCATTGACGCTATTTGTAAGGACCTGAACGAAAGATTTACGATATTTTAAAGAAACCTTAAGGAAAATAGCATTTAAAGAAAACTAATGGCTTCCTCAGCTCTAAGAAAATTGGGCAAAGAACAACAATAAGCAATCAATCGAAGTAGTAAAGCAAACAAGTAGCAAATTGCAATAAACTTAAAGAATGAAATTGACATTGACATAGCTAATTGGAAATAAAATTGCAGCTAGAAAATAAGAAATTAATCCTCAATAACTTCAACACTTGCTTCCAAAATAGAAATAGGAATTGAATATAACAATACATTGCAATGAGAATTGAAATCAAAATGAAAGTTGAAGTTGTAGAGTTTCAAGAGTTGAGAAAATTAAACTTATGCAAAACTAGATCTAAAACTACTGTACACTACACTACTTACTCCAAATGAAACCAACTTTCCCTATTTATACTCTCAAATCAAGCGTGTCACAAACCCTCTCACATGGATGAGAGGCCTCGTGAAGGTTATGATTCACTCTCTAAAGTCTCCTCTCACGAGCGTGACACCAAGAATGATAGCAGAAGTTGCATTCTGAAGTTGGTCTCACGTACGAATCTCTTCACGTGTGCGATAACCTTCATGACAGTAGAGACCATGTTATGAAGTTTCTCTCACGCCATGCATCAAGAGCGTGACAGCATTTGTGAACGTACCATCATCCAACTTTCATCCTATTTTGACCAATTTGAGTCCAGATTGTCATTGTTTTTTTTTTGGTTGCATTCCAACATTGATATGTTTCCAATTTGCATCTTTCTACACAATTAATCACATAATTGATCAATTTAAACAACATTATAGCAATTTTTATCCAAAATTGACCAAAATATGCATCATAAATTCGCACAATTGAACACCTATCACACACCAAGATCAAAAAGGGAGATTGGAAGCTTTAAGTTACATTAAAGGCAAAGAAAAAGCTTGGGATAACATCATTTCGGGAGAATCTCTTCCATTTTTCTTTACTTTCTTTGTTTAGTGTATTTTTCATTGACATTTGTGTAATTGAGACAATGTTAGCCATGATTGGCTAAGTTTACTTTGAAACTTTTGGGTATAAAGTGTTATGAACCTATTTTTCTAGTTCTTTAAATTCTTAATGAAACATATGTATTTAGGTTTCATATCTTGTGTTGCAATTGTGGTTTATATTGTTGGTGCGCGTGATTATTAATAGTTCAAATTGCATGTTTCTTTGCTATAATATAATTGTGTCTTAATGTGAGTTAGAGCATAAATTAAAGCACCCACCGTTACACTTAACTATTGCACCTTGGGAGAAGGATTTTAGACAATTTTATATGCTAATATTAAACTTAATATTATTTAAAAAAAAAAAAGAATTATAAATAATTTAGACAAGCATGTTAATCGAAATATCACATAAAATGGGTAGTTCACACAAAATGGGAGAGTAAATATCTTTATAATTTAGAAAGAGATGTGTAATGTATGTATGGCACCATTGACACAAATCACACTATGCAAATGGGAGCATGAAACTCCCATTTTATAGATGAGTCAATGTTCCCTTGAAAGTAAAATTGACAATATGAAATACTCATATTTTTAATTTTACATTAAAATTTTCCTTTTAAAATTTTTGTAATTGTATATACTAATAAATTAATAAATCTTAATAATAATTAGAAACATATTAATATGGAAATTTTTTACTTCTATTCTCGTATTCTATAAGTTGGACGATTTTCTTTACTTTTACACCATTGAAAACAATTTTTTTTTAAAAGAAAAGAGAGAATTAAGAAAGAACATAACAATTGAGAAAAAGAATAGTAATATAATATGGGAGAAAAAAGTGACTAATTGGATTATGAAAAAGCAAGTAGCATAATCTAAATAATATAACTCATGTAAATGTTTTTTAAATTCACATATATTATGCAACACGCTAATGTCATAGTTTTAATACATAGCTATATATCAATCTCAATTAGTATAACAGAAATGAATTAATAATATATGTTATTTCTCATCATAATTAGAATTCAAAAAGATAAATTAAATAAGTACTGAAAAAACTATTAATATTAAAATTAATATTTGATTATAAAAAATATATAAAATTTGTATAAAATATAAATTTTAAAAAGTAAATAAATATAATATTATCTTATAATTTAAATTAATTAAAAAATTAAAAAAATTAGAAATTGATTGTATTATCTTTTTTAGATTAATTGTTTTATAATTTAAGATTAATATAAAAACTACCAAAAATATAGTACATAATATAATTAAATATAATAAATTGGACATAATAGCAATAAATTAAAAATCAATTTCAATTATTAATTATTGAACCTAATAATAGCAAATAAATACAAATTTATTTGCCTCTAAGGAATTATACTTTATCAGTAAGTAGATACAATAAATTAAATATTATTTAAGTCACCCATAAGTGTGTCATTTAAGCAAAATGAATACCGAGTTAAAATATCAATTAATGTCTTTCAATGTCTAACTGAATATATCTTACATTTTTTTAAAACAATCAGCAAACACTTATATTAAATAATGAAAAAACCACTCCAACCGTCTCATATAGATTTCTTTTTTCTTTTTGTTTTTCATTTTCCTTTCGTTAAGAAATTTTTAAATTTTCAAGCTGACATTTATGGAAAGAAATATATTAAAGATAATTATAATTATTTATTTTTATCTATTAAATAACTTGAGGTTCCTTTTTTTTTTTAGTACTACTGACTCCGTTACAATGTAGTATTTGGAGTCAACAGTTGCCTCCATTGAGACTCAAACCCGCTCCCATCATCCATGTGGCCGGGACACCGGGTGCCACTAGGCCACAAAGTCTTTGGCACTTGAGGTTCCTCTTAAATATAGCCTATTGGAACATTTTGTTTATTTTTCAATAGATTTAATGTATTATTCTAGGATTAGGATGATATAAAGCCGAGTTGCAATGCGACCAGGCCTTAACGTGCGACCGCACCATTAGATATGCAAAAAGACACCAATAGTGTTAGTAAACGCACAACAAAGAAATGCACCACTAGGTACGCATCACCACAAAACGTACCATTAGGTAAGCATAAACGCATCACACAGTGTTCGGAAACACACCATTAGCTGTGGTGAGGTATGGTGCGGTTTTTTGTGTGTGTGTGGTGTGTTAGGTGCATTTCATTGTTGTGTGTTTCTTGACACAATCGGTGTATTTTTGCATACCTAATGGTACGGTCGCACTGGAACTTGGCTATATATATATATATATAAACTATCAACTAAGTCTTTGGCTTATTATTTATGAGTATAGTTCATCCATCTTTCTCTAATCATATAGTCCGCTAGTCATCATGCTTCTTCAATGCTCTCTTTCTTCAAATGTAACACAAAAGTTGGTAATGCATCCTAATCACATAAAACCATTTTAAGCAAAATGAAATCTCATGTGTGGTTCATTGACTTTTTGTTTTGTACTATATATATATTTATGAGGGATGAAAATATATTTTCTTTTTATAAAAAGTGATGAAAATCCAGAGAACGAAGTAAAAATTAAATTAAAATCTTTAAATTGAAACTGATTAGAATTGTTGTATGTAAGTTTAACTGTCATAAACTATATATAACGTTTGATAGAAATGAAAAATGTTGACACATAAATAGGTATGGTATTTGCACTAAATCTTACATCATGAAATGTGATTCGTAACACGTAAATTAGTAATAATTATTCAATACAAATTTATCGTATAGAAACTATGATAGTCTCACGTACAGCTCATTGAATAGATTCATTTGTAATTTAAGATAAACCACTAGCTTTCTTAAACAATTTTTTTTTTACCAATTAATATTTTATACTTAATTAATTAACAATGTTTCAAGCAGTGTTGCAAAAATCCCGCCTAGACACCAATTAATCCTTGCTTAGGCGCTAGGTGCCTGTCAACCGCCTAGCGCATCACCTTAAATGATGGTCTAGGCGACTGCCTATCTAGGCCGCCTAAGATTCACCTAGGCCGCTTTGGCTCTGATTGGATCGCCTAGGCCTCCTAGGCGTCAACTAGACCAACTAGGCCGCCCAGTCGGTCGATTAATTATTGTTCTTTTTTTTAATGGGTTATTTCACTCAAAACAACATCATTTTGAGCGAAATAACCCTAAATTGTACAAAGTGTAGATATTTTTAGGTTACTATTTAATATTTTAGTATTAACTATTAAAGTATTATATAATTTATAATGATTAGTCTTTAAAAAATAAAATAAAAAATACACGAGCGCCTAGGCGTCCTAGGCGCTAGGCGTTTCCCGAACTTCCATGGATCGCCTAGCGATTTTTTCAACCATAGTTTCAAGACTTAGCATCTACTACAACACAGCAACAGAATATAGTTCATTTAATTGGATCATATAACATAATTGAAGTTTTCAACAGAGACAAAAATAATAAAGTAAATGAAAGCCTGGGATTTGAAAGCCTAGCCCAAAGGTCTTTGGAAGGGTGTCCAATATACTTATATACCATAAGGAGAGAAAACAGTAATTGGATTTGATATATATGGATTTGGGGTTAATTCAAATTGCAAGAATGATTAAACCTCTAGGGTCAAAGTGCAGAAAAACATAATAATGTCTTGAGGCGAATGGCACCCATCGTTATACCCTGAACCACGGTGCACATAGCAATGTGCACCACGAACGTAAACGACGTCGTTTCGATGTAACTGGACGCGGACGCGAATGACTCCAGGAAATTAATTATCTATAATACACATAATCATTATCTAGAATACACAGAACATTTGCCTAGAATACACAGAATGTTTGCCCAGAATACACATAATATAGACACAAAATACACAGAATTCATCCTCCTAACATTCGAATGCACAAACACATCAGAACCTGTGTTAATAACATGAACACACAGAATATTGACACAAAATACACAGAACTCATCATCCTAAACATTCGAATGCACAAACACATAACAACATATGTTACTAACATGAATACACAGAACGGTTGGCTAGAATACACAGAATGATTGCCTGGAATACACAGAACGATTACCTAGAATACACAGAATATTAACATAAATACACATACCGACCGAAACGGGAAACATTGATTTCCAAAAAAAAGGAACGGTTAATTTACAATGCTCAAAACGACGTCGTCTACGTACGTGCTGCATATTATTATGTCCACCATGGTGCACGGTATAATTTGCCGAATGGCACAAAGATCTAACAACCTTGCTAAGTGTCCTGCCTCTTCTTCTATTATGTCTCGATTGTCTCTCGCCACGTGTCCTGAATGTATTGTTACAAGTGCTTGTTGCAAGATAGTTCTTATATCGTGGACCGCGGTCCACAATGCATTGTGGACCGCGGTCCCAAAACGACGTCGTTTTAGTAAGTGGGAGACGAGTTGAAACTACAGTTCATTGCAAAAGATACTGCCTTACATTTGTTTTGATATTATCGAATGAAACTGTAGTTATATCAAAAAGTAACTGTAGTTGTGTTGAAAAGAAAGTGCAGTGTATATGAAAAGATACTGAATAACAGTTTCACTTTTGTGTTTGATATTATTGAATGAAACTGTAGTTATATCAAAAAGTAACTGTAGTTGTGTTGAAAAGAAAGCGTAGTGTATATGAAAAGATACTGAATAACAGTTTCACATTTGTGTTTTTATATTATCGAAAGAAACTGTAGTTATATCAAAAAGTAACTGCAGTTGTGTTGAAAGGTAACTACAGTTGTGTTGAAAAGAAAGTGCAGTATATATGAAAAGAAAGTGAGTGGCGCGAATTCATCCGTCTGTTTTCATTAATCAAAACGACGTCACGATATAATTTGCGGTTGCAAGATGGCCATTCATTCTCCACCAAATGTGGTTTCTTACACCTATAGATAGTAGGGCATGCATGCACTCATTTAAGACATCATCGATCAACAAGACATCTCATCTTGAGCAAGTTTCCTTAGCTATTTAGGTCTTGTAATAGTCGCTTTGGGCGTGTATTCCAGTCCACTTTTATTAATCTTATTTATTTACAGGTTGAAAGGGCATTATATTCATGACCTAGTGTCCTACTCAAAATTTATCATGCTCATGTCAATTTTACTTCAAATTATCTAGTTTTATGATAACCCTGGTTTAAAAAAATAAAAATAAAATAAACATTAGTAAATTAGTATAACAATTTTTTGGTACAAAATTAAATTATCTCATCAGAATAATTTTGATTTTATATTAAAGATTCATAGGAAAAAAAAAACAAATTTAAAGTAATACATTCTTTTTTTGAAAAAAAAAAAACTAAATACACATTATTTTATACAAAGTCTTATTACTTTTTCACTTAAAACTCTTAGGTTTTTATTAAATTTTTCTTTTTGAAATATCATATATTTCTAATTTAAATGAAGCTGATATGCTTTTACACTCAATGGGAAATAATAAAAAGGATTTGAGCCTGCAGGGCTAACCCAGTGTATTCAACCAATTATCTAAAGCCTTGCTCCAGCAAAACACTATTAGGAATTCTAATGTATCAAAAAAAAAAATGGAAGGGCGGGGGTGGGTGTGGGGGGAGGTTTGATAGTTGTTATACCGTGGACCATGGTCATGACGATACTGCAGTTGTGTTGAACTGATACTGCAGTTATGTTGAAAGAGAACTGTCGTTGTACGAAACGAATGTTGTTTCATCCGTCTGGAACTGTAGTTGTGTTAAACTGATACTGCAGTTGTGTTGAACTGATACTGTAGTTGTGTTGAACTGATACTGCAATTACGCATAACAAATACGGTTTCATCCGTCTATTTTCATTAATCAAAACAACGTCATTTGCGCGGTCCACAGTATAATTTACGGGGTTGATGATTGGGGGTTGTTATGCCGTGGACCTGGGTCTACATTCACATACACTATACTCTACATTCACATACACTATACTTTACATTCACAATTTGTAAACTCCACATTCACACATTACAGGATTATATGTTTAGTAACTATACTCTACATTCACATACACTATAATCTACATTCACAATTTGTAAACTCCACATTCACACATTCAAAACTCTATATTCACAGGTCCTATTCTCCACATTCACAACTTGAGAACTCCACATTCACACATTACAGGGCTACAAGTTGTTAGAACTTCTTAACTCTATTACAGATTCACACATGCATAACTCTACATTCACGATTTCTATACTCCATATTCACAATTTGAAACCTCCACATTCACACATTTCTGGACAACTCTACATTCACACAATCATAAATCTACATTCACGATTTCTATACTCTATATTCACACTTTGAAACCTCTACATTCACACATTTTTAGACAACTCTATATTCGATCAGCAATATATTTACTAATTAAAAAAAAAAAAAAAACGACAAAAACGACGTAGTTTTGGACCCAGGTCCACAGCATAATTTGCCGATGATTGGGCCATAGGCCCGTTTTAGCTTTTCTTTCAATTTCAGTAGACGAAATCATATTAAGAATAGCAAAACGGCTTTGCAATCTGGGCTTCAAGAGTGGGTTTGTGAATTAGGTCACAAAAGTGAGCTGATTTCAAGTGATAATTTAAAAGCTTTTATAGAGTGAAATTAAATTAAAATACAAACTCTTTGGTAAAGGAATATGTATTTAACATAGTATTATTCTTACCTTCATTTATTACAAATTATTTTCTAACATTTAAATAATAATAATATTATTATTATTAATGATATTTTTATATTATTATTATAATAATAATAATTAAATAATTAAATTAGTATACACACACACAAAAAAAAAAGCCCATGCCGTTTTGTTTTACTTTTTATTTTTTGTATTCTTTTTGCAACTATTTTCTTCTTTGTAGTAATAATAATTAAAATATAATAATATTTACTTCATTTACTTTGTTTCTTTCAACCATTATAAAAGGTGAAAGATTTTTTTTTTTTTTGTATTGTCACCATAAAAAATATATAAATATCATACTAGAATTATCTTAAGAACAAACATTATTTGCTATAGTACAAATTTTAATTTTATATTCCAAAACTATATTGTTTAAATTAGAATTTACATTTTATTACAATTTGGTCTATTATGTTTGTGACAAAATATTTCTTTACTTTAAGAATTTAAATGCAAAAATTTCAATGTCTAATAAATTTTACAGAAAAAAATTAGTATTTGAAAATATCAATGACACCTAAGGATGGGTCCTCATTTGATTTGAACTATATATATATATATATATATATATATATATATATATATATATATATATATGGGTCTCTAATCAAGTGAGAATTTGCCAATGGCTTTGTGGTCAAGCGGCATCTGGTGTACACTCCCATATGGAAGGGAGTGGGTTTGAGTCTCAGTAGAGCTCAAGATCTAGTATATGTAACGGTTGAGAAAAACAAAACTTTATAATATTTATGAAAATGACCCTGCTCATTTTAAAAGTTTCTTTTATTTATGAAAATAAACCCCCTCATTTTTTACTTGATTTCCCATCCATCAGATCTTACAGATCGATGATTTGAATTTGTTCACAAGCTCTCACCTGGGAAGTGGTTCTCATATGGTTATAATTACATATATATTATGGTCCCAATTGGGTGGGAAAAGTCTAGAGGGGGGTGGGGTGAATAAACTTTTCAGCAATTTCAAAATTTAAAACACTTTGGTGATTTCAACTCTAGGAGTCTAGGTAACAAGCGTAAAGCAAATAACCAACTTAGAGTTCGCAGCAGAATATTAATACGCAAAGTGTAATAAAATAAACCGAGCAAATATATCGCATGCAATACGAGAGAAATTGCAAACCTAGATGCAGAATGAATATGAATAGTAAATGGGTATGTGTGAATCAGGATGAATTCTTTACTAAAAAGATGAATAGCAATGAATGGTAAGTGAATAGTGTATGAATAGTATCTAAGTCTTGAAACTTGAAATGTTCAAAACATGCACTTGAATGACTTAGAAATAATATATGTTAGAACTATGTTGCATGCACATGCACGAAAATGAAACCCAGATAAAATGAATTCAAGTCAGCAAATGGATTAGTTCGAAATATTCATGCAAGAATAAATATGATGCAAGTAGAGTAAAGAGACAGAGAGATTTTATACTGGTTCAGAGGTGGTGTAATTCTTCTAGTCCACTCTTCTCCTTTCACTCCAAGGAGAGATTTCACTATCTTCAATCATTCAAATACAATAGTGAACACTGAACAGTGCCAACCCAACACTTCTACAACTCTGAGTGTCTCGCACAAATCTACACTCAATCCGAGCGCCTCGCACAAAGCTACGCTCCCGAGCGTCTCACACCAAGCTACGCTCCTAAACAAACAATATTCAACTCAGTGATCAAGATTAATTGATCTTTTTAAAAAAAGTTTGTCATCTACAATTAAAAAAAAAAAAAAAAAAAAAAAACTCTGGAAGGCACAACAATGTGCACTATATGGCATAAAAATGTGCACTAGATGAAATAACAATGTGCACTGTATGAAGGAACAATGTGCATTGTATGAAGGAACAATGTGCTCTGATAGAAGGAACAATGTGCACTGTATGGCATAAAAATGTGCATTGGAAGAAGGGAAAATGTGCACTATATGGCATAACAATGTGCACTGAAAGAAGGAACAATGTGCACTGTATGGCATAACAATGTGCACTGTATGGCATAACAATGTGCACTAGAAGAAGGGAAAATGTGTACTATATGACATAAAAAGTGCACTGGAAGGCAAAAAAATAACTTACACAAAATTACAATAATGCCACCGCATTTTTTTTTAATCTCCAATTTGGACCCTTGATCTGGACTCAATCTACGGATACAATTTCATCTTATTTCTCACCTAAGGCAATTGTTTCATCTTATTTCTCACCTAAGGCAATTGTTTCAAAACGATTCTTCGATCCTCGTCGATGTTTTATGCATCTTCTTGTACCTGTCATAGCTCTATAATGATGGTGGTGCACTTGGCCGTCGTTGGTGTCTCGTCTTCATAGCAGTTCTAGAAGAAAAGTACGTCTTCTTGGAAAGTGGAAGAGTGAAGTCGGGTATTACCAATTATTTAGACTTCTAGTAACAACAGCCTAAGACCAAATTGCTCTTGAATTGCATATTATTATGGTTAATCGGCCTATTTTTATGGTGAAACATTTAAATCTTAAAATCCAATCTTATCCATCCGTACATATTTTCTAATGGCCAGGATGACGGTTCTTATATCGTGGACCGCGGTCCACAATGCATTGTGGACCGCGGATCCCCAAAACGACGTCGTTTTGATTAATGAAACATACGGATGAATTCACGCCACTCACTTTCTTTTCATATATACTGCAGTTTCTTTTCATATATACTGTAGTTTCTTTTCTATATATACCACTCACTTTCTTTTCAAATATACTGCAGTTTCTTTTCAAATATACTGCAGTTTCTTTTCATATATACTGCAGTTTCTTTTCATATATACTGCACTTTCTTTTCAACATAATTGCAGTTTCCTTTCAACACAACTGCAGTTACTTTTGGTTATAACTATAGTTTCATTCGATAATATACAACTGTAGTTTTATATGAAAAGAAACTGCAGTATATATGAAAAGAAACTGCAGTATATTTGAAAAGAAACTGCAGTATATTTGAGAAGAAACTGCAGTATATTTGAAAAGAAACTGAGTGGCGCGAATTCATCCGTCTATTTCATTAATCAAAACGACGTCGTTTTGGGACCGCGGTCCACAATGCATTGTGGACCACGGTCCACGATATAATTTGCGCCAGGATGAAGTCTTATTTCTCATCTAACTAGGTTGTCTCATGTGAAGTCTACCATATATATATATATATATATATATATATATTCTTCTTTTCTTCTTTAGTGTTCTTTGTCACCACAACAGTGCCGCCTCTCTTCTTCTTCACCGCCGGAGTGTTCTTCGTCGCCAAAACAGCCACCGCCTCCTCTCTTCTTCTTCTTCCTTTAGCCAACATTGCCACGATCGGCCTTCTCCTCGCGTCGTGCCACCGCTCTCATCCACAACACAGGCCGGTCTTCGCCTCACGCCACCGCTCGTGGTCCACAACACCTTCGTGTTTGATTTTTTAGATTAGAAAAAAAAATTTACTTTATTTCAAGTACATGGTCCATATAAAACACATAAACACAAGACACGTGCACATGTTTTACAGAAATAAAAAGAAAAAATAAAAAAGAAAAAGAAAAAAATAATTGTAACGTGAACTAAACGACAAACGATCGTCATCAAAATTAAAATTCAGAACGACATCGTATAAAACTAAGCGTATAACGATTGATTGATTATGAACTGGGCATCTGGTAAAGTACGTGGCCAAACCACTTAGTCCTAAATTAAAGCTCACCTCCATCTCATATATATGGTCCTCGTCACAAGATTTCATTACTTTTAGGATTCAGAATATAATTATAATTTATAACCTTGTATAACTACTACTACTATGCACTAATTAGTGCATTAAATTGCACATACGTCATTGCTTACTGGAACAAGTTGTAAAAATACAATGTTACAATGACATTAAATCACAGTTATATTGCCTTCCTACATATCCTCCCTGTAAAAACAAACGAAATGGAGAAGAAATTGAAAGTCGGAAGATCACGGGCAACAATTCAATCGTTAAATATGAATTTTTAAAAATTATGTAAAAAAAAATGTTGCTTAAACTGGACATTTATCAAAATGTTGCTTCAACCATCAACAGAAGCTAAAAAGTATCCTTTTAAGTTTATTAAAGGCAGTAGTTAAAGAAATGGAATCTAAAATATTCATAACCAAGATCAGACAAATCCTAATACAAGAAAATGCTTATGAATCAACTTCATCACTAGTAATTGAGTACAAACCAGAAGCATGCATGCATAAAAGCCAATTGTCCCGTTTGGTTAAAACGAACAAGGCATATGACTCAATCAACATGTAGCCGAAATATAACATGCCTGACACCAGCTTTGTAATTTCCAACTTGGTGAAGAAAAGAAAATAGAGTATAAAAGTAAGGATCCAGCAGTCAGATAATAGTAGTCTTCACTGCAAGCCTGCAAGTAGCAGAGCACAACAGACAGTTATCTCTGCACATGTGATCAGGAAAACTATGAAAAGGAAACCAAAGATGTAGTAGAACTGATTCAGCCATATGGATTTCAAGATGAAAAACAGCCCCAAAAGGAAGAATGCCTCCAGCAAGTATAGATCGAAAAGGCAGGTTTCATATGATCTTATTCGTCTTTACAGGGATTTTTATAACCTAAATAACTGCCTACAAAGTACAAACACTAATGGAACTAAGATACCAAATGGAACAGCTCCAGAAGCTTGCTCCCCCAAGATCAGAGCATTCAGTACAAAGAAGACAGCAAAAAGAATTCCAGGAAACATGAAAGGTAATCCTCTTCTTCCATTCAAACATTTTGTATAAACACACTCACTAGATATATATTGCAAACTTTGTGTAGCTAAAGCTAGTTTCCCTTTATAATTTACCACATTACGTACATATGTATATGTATAATGTATAAGCCATCAAGAACAACTTAAAGCTAGAAAAGAAAGAATGAAACTCATTTATCAATGTTTCAACACTTCACATTCAGTAAGAAACAAGAAGCATACCCTTTGTTCCCAATAAATTAACACTGCTGATTACTATATTAAGCAAAATACAACATACAAATGAAAATTTTAAAGTTTTTCCAAGTTGCATTAAAGAGAATTGGCAAAGTTGACAAGCGCAAGGAGGAGAAGAAGAATTAAGAAGAAAACTTACTCAGTGGCGCAGGAGGAGGAGTTTTGGTCTTCTTGGTCTGCATTGTCGGGAGATGCACGAGGAGGAGTCTTGTCTTGGTCTTCATTGTCGGGAGATGCAGGAAGAGGAGCAGAGCTGGAAATAAATATACAAACAATTGGGACATCAAAAGAATGAATTATAAGCTTTTTCACACAAGTAGAAGTATGAAGGTGGGGTGTGGGGTGTACTTACGCTATGCAGAAACCGGTAAGGATATGCCCCTTAGGGAGGGTGTCATAAGGATTGAATTTCATACTGAAAATAATATTTGACGAACGATCTCCACTTTCAAAGGTTTGAATGGCATGTTCAAGTCTAAAATTAATTTCGAAGACGTATATAAAAAAATCTCCACTTGAAGTAGTGTGCATCACACAAAACCTTTCACCTCCCATATCAGCTAATTGTTTCCAATCATGTACTGAGTAAGGCATATCAGCATCAGAAAACTTAAATTCAGCTAGAACCCTGTGAGATATAGGATCAATATCACCCGTGTCACTAAGGCGAACACGATATGCAGTGGGCAGTTTACCATGAAGGGAGACTAGAATCCAAGTGTTATCATCAAATTCATCCGAAACCCCCATATCGCCAGCATGCAAGAAGGGAAAAGGAATATTTCTCTCTTCAAATCTGTCCACAAAGGACTTGCAATCCTCCCATTTTGAATCTTTGGTGCTGAACTTAAATGTTTTAAAACAAGTCGTAGTGTCTGTAATAAACACATATATATAACCTCTAAGGAAAAAACAACCCTTTACACCGATAAGACTAAGCTGCATTTCAAGATTAATTCGGATGGGTGGGGATGGCAGGGTTTCAAACAACTTCTTGTTTAGATCAAAGTATTGAAAATCCAAGGGCACGTTCTCGTCAAGATGCTCTTTGGAAGACGAAATTCTATAACCAAAATGATCATCTTTGCGTGACAACAGGTAAATCCGATCCTCAGCTCGAATGACTCTAGGTAACACCGTGTGTGCACATCCTAAGTTCTGAAGTGTTTCAATATTTTCAACCGGAATTTGGTGGCACTTGGTTGGATCAAACATATGAACACGATCGTCATGTTCATATTCATATCCAAAGATACATCCATAGGCATCGTCATCGTCATTAACCTCTCGTCTATTGTTGCCCGTACCCTTAAACTTTCGTGTATTGTAGCCCCCAACCATATATAAAATGTGATTGTGGCTAAAGACTCCCATACCAGATGGAAGAGGAGGTTTAGATGGATTAGAGAACACAAGCTTGACTTCGGGTTCGAAATGTGTATTAAGTGTAGTAGGGATTTTAATCTGAACAATTGCTGCTTCTTCGGAATTGAAATAAGCATATTGGAATTCCGCCATCCTGGAAAAAGAAAATTTAAAAACAAAACACATAGATTCATAATTACACAAAAATAATTAGATCAAAACTAATAACACATAAACACAGTAGAATTTGTAAAAGAAGCAGATGAGGCGCACAACTCCAAATTGGCAACTCTAAACACACTCCCAAAAAAATTTCATGTCTTCATAACTAACTGCCAGTGCATTATAACATATTCCTCAATTCAATTCTAATACCGTGTAGCTTAATATTGGGCCCTGGATCCCCGGGAAAATTTTCGTGGACAGGACACCCCTCCCCGCCGCATCCCCAAATAATTCAATATATATTGGATACACATACACTGGCAGAGTGGATATATGCATAATAAAGTTTTAACACTAGAACAATCCAAGTATTTAACATAGATCAGATCATCAATAATTAAACAAAAAATAAATTTATTTACCTGACTGGCTAATGGCTATGCTGACAGACGACTTGGAGACTGCCGAGTGGACTACTAGAGTGGAGTGCCGTCGTTGGGGTACTGGAACTGGAGTGCCGTCGTCGAGGAGTTGCGAAGGAGACGACCGACTCTCTCGTCTCTCTCGGTACTCTTTGTTGGCAAATTGCAATTGTAATTTGGAAAGGGGAAATTGGAGTTTAAGATTTACAGGGCCTTTGGTCGGGAGGAGGGAATTATGGGGGAAAAGAATTGTAATTCGGTGGATTTGCAATTCAATGAATAAGGTAGGAATTGCAATTACAGTGTTTGGTATGCAGGAATAGGAGTACAGAGTAAAAAATGATAAAATGATAAAATGACTAAAATGCCCTTATGTTGTAGTATGTGTTGTAGTTGTAGTAGTAGAGTAATAATAATAATAATAATAATAATAATAATAATAATAATAATAAGAGTTAATACCACAAATGGTCCTCTGACTATTGGGCTAGTACTCCTTTTAGTCCTCGACTTTCAATTCGACCACAAATGGTCCTCTGACTTTCATTTTTTGACCACAAATAGTCCTCTGTTAAAATTTCTGTTAAATAGGTGTTAAATTTATGGGTAATTTCGTCAAATTGATTAATATTATTATGATTACTTCTTTTTTAGAATTATATGACAATATAATTAATTTCAAACGTTAATAAACATTAAGTTAATAAATATAAAAACAAAATGGGTATGACAAATCACGTAAATGAACAAATTAAATAAAAACTCATGATTAATGATTGTAATTTGTCGTTGGTTAAATTAAAAACAAATAGCTCTAATATTAAATCTTTATTTTGTACGCATAATTACGAGAATAAAGTGAATTGTCTTTTCTTAGGAGTATTTATATTTGTTAATTGTTTCAATTATGGTTGTTGGTGAAAAATTCTAAACACATTATATATATCAATTTGACGATAATACCCCTAGATTTAACACTTATTTAACAGAAATGTTAATGAAAGACTATTTGTGGTCAAAAATAAAAGTCAGAGGATCATTTGTGGTCGAATTGAAAGTCAAGGACCAAATGGAGTACTAGCCTAATAGTCAGAGGACCATTTGTGGTATTAACTCTAATAATAATAAGGGAAAATGACATTTTTAGTCCCTGAGTTATAGGGGTAGTGTAGACTCAGTCCCTGAGTTATGGCTGTATGTGAGTTTAGTCCCTCAATTATTCGCGAAGTGGCGAGTTTAGTCCCTGGACATTAAATTTGACGAAAAAATTAAAAAATATTCAAAATTTGAGGGGTAAAATAGGAAATTCACATTTTATTATTCTTCTTATATCAAAACAACTTTTACAACATTATTTTTCACTTCTTAGCCTAATTATTTTCAAGATTTTTCATTTTAAAAGCATTTTAATAACTTTCAATGACTTGTTAGGAACCCGACTCTCGTATAACACACTTAAAACTTAGCACAAATAAAGAAATTCATGATCAATGTATTTAGGTGCATGGAACACACTATCCTAACAAGTTTTTATTTTTTTACTAAGCAACAAATGTAATAAAATTAAAATTTTTGAGATTGTTTTACATTTGTTACATTTGTTTTACTCAAAAGTTTTAATTTTATTACATTTGTTGCTTAGTAAAAAAATAAAAACTTGTTAGGATAGTGTGTTTCATACATCTAAATACAATGATCATGCATTTCTTTATTTATGCTAAGTTTTAAGTGTGTTATACGAGAGTCAGGTTCCTAACAAGTCATTTGAAAGTTATTAAAATGCTTTTAAAAATGAAAAATCTTGAAAATAATTAGGCTAAGAAGTGAAAAATAATGTTGTAAAAGTTGTTTTGATATAAGAAGAATAATAAAATGTGAATTTCCTATTTTACCCCTCAAATTTTGAATATTTTTTAATTTTTTCGTCAAATTTAATGTCCAGGTACTAAACTCGCCACTTTGTGAATAACTGAGGGACTAAACTCGCATACAGCCATAACTTAGGGACTGAGTCTACACTACCCCTATAACTCAGGGACTAAAGATGCCATTTTCCCTAATAATAATAATAATAATAATAATAATAATAATAATAATAATAATAATAATAATCTTTCAAAATAATAATAATTCTTTAAATAATAATAATAATAATAATTCTTTTAAATTTATAAAATTAAAAAAAAAAACAAAGGGTATGGGAGGAGGGGCAAAATTGTCTTTACACCAACAAAATTGCCCCTCCTCTCCATTGAATTGTAATTCATGGGGGGTACCCCATGAATTGCAATTCATCACTTGGAGGGGAATTGCAATTCCCTCCAACCAAACAATGTAGTTTGAAGATTCATTGAATTGTAATTCAATGAATTCCAATTCCCTCCAAACTACACCCAACCAAACACCCCCTTAGGCATTTTAGGGGAAATGAGTAAAGTCGTAAAGGGTATTAGGTTTTTAGGGTTAATGGGCCGAAATGGGGATTGGGATTTGGAGAAGGGTCCGGAAGGCAAATTCTCTGTTGTTATGCTATGGTCCGTTTTCATAATTTTAAAACTCCACGTTCATAATTTTAATTAAAGAGTTAATATCATTTAAGGTTTTCCAAGTACAGTGGTTTAGCCACGTTTAGTCCTAAACCTTCAAATTACCACATGTAGTCATTCGACTTTTAAATTGTTACCATCTATGGTCTAAGTTTACCACCCACCGTCCTTCAATTTTTAAAATTTAACCATCCATGGTCATCTTGTAAGGACCATGAGTGGGTAAAATTTGATAGTTGAAGGACCATGTATGGTTAAAATTTGATAGTTGAAGGACCACAGGTGGTTAACTTGGATCACGGATGGTAACAATTTGAAAGTCGAAAAATCACATGTAGTAATTTAAAAGTTTATGACTAAACGTGACTATCACACGCACGCAAAACATAATAATCATATTTTACAAAACCAAGGTTGAGGTAAACATTGCCGGCAGGTACATCTTTTATTAACGGTCCATTACTTGTTTTCTTTCCTTTTCTTTCGTGTCAAATATTTCATATTCGATAAATCACATCGTAAATCGTAACACCGTCTACAGATCTCCAATTCAAAAATTAGTACTGTTAAAGACAATTCCAATTGAATTAATCAAATTGTTAACCTTTTAATCATAAATTTTAAAAGTTTAATTTCTAGTGAAAGCGATCTATTAGCCTTCTCAATTTGAATCGATCAGTTATGAATAACTTAAGCTGTTTTTTTTTCCTGACTAAAATCACTAAGCGAGTTTAATCTAGGTACTGAATAGTCAATCTTATCTAAATTACCAAACGACAAATTGCATGACTAACTGTCGACTAAAATCAAAAGTTTTTGGTCGCATTAGGTGCTTGTGCTGTGTAGTACTTCTTGTCCTGTACTGTTATTATTTACTATTCTCTTTCAAACTAATGTTACCTTTTTCACTTTCTCCTATTCATCTTTAAACCTCTGTTAATTCATTAGTCCACGTAAGAGGTATTCATAGCGACTTTGTCCACAGTATAGAATGTCAAACCCTAATTCATTAATCTCTTAATTAACCCAATTAATTGTCTTCTTTTTCTTAATTTCATAACAAATTAAATCAGATAAACATATCAACAACATTATATTTAAGAAGGATAATCCTTTTCACCATACAATATAATTGCTCCTCTCTATTAGCTAGTCATCCTTGGATTAAAAAGTTAGTTTTTTTTTTAAAAAAAAATCTTTTTTTTTTGTCATGAACTATTGGTGAATTCGTTGAATCCACATTTAGTTAATAAGGAATATATGTATCTAATAAAATAAAGATATTTCATGAAGGGACTAATAGTGCCCAACTTATATATGTAGGAGTATCTAGTATAATCTATCTATATATAATAACATTATCATCCTTCTAAAGTTTTCCGCCCAAAGTTAGTGGCATTTTGGTAAAATCTATTATTTTATTTATTTATTTATTAATTTATTTCTTAATCTATTAATTATTAATTTATTATGGTTAAATGTTGGTGATTGAATAATTGGATTTATTAATTAATTAAAATGTTAAAAAGGTAATATAATATAGTAATATTAATTGGTGATTGAATAATTGATTATATAATTGGTGTGATATATTTGTAATATATGTAATAGTATAAATAGAATGAATATGTGATATATTTGGTAATATATTTGAAATTTCGATTAAGTTATTTCAATCAAATAAAATTTAATACATAATTTCAAGATGTATTCTTCATCCAGTACATTAATAATTTTTTAATAACATAACATAATTATATATGTGATTTAAGATTGAAATAAATTCATTTTTTTAAAGATATATATAGTTGTATGAATTTCACCTCTGAACATGGTATTTTAGTAAAATCAAATTAAGAATTAATTTGTATTCAAAAAAAAATTAAGAATTAATTTAGTAAAATTATATGTCATAATCCCACGAGAATTATTTTAGTAAAGACAAATAAATAAATGGTTATTTTATTAATTAACTATATATATTTCCATAAAATTTATTGTCATAATCCCAAGAAAATTAAAACATATATTCCTATAACATTCTTCCTAATTTTATTCCATAATACCACGAGAATTATTTTAGTAAAACCAAATATATATATATATGGTTATTTTATTAATTAACCATTTATATATTTCCATAAAATTTATTGCCATAATCCCAAGAAAATTAAAACCTCCAGTAGCATTCTTCCTAATTTTATTCCGACAGGTTTAAATTGACGCCAATTTCTTTCATATAAGTTCCGAGCATGAGAGATTGCTCCCTCACAACTTTTGAACTCGGCAAAGTTGGCATTCGTTTTGTAGGTTTCCGATCACAACTCTGATGGACAAGCTCAAGACTCAAGAGTAAGTGAAAATCTTTTGATTTCTTTCTTTAGATTCACGGTTATGCTTTGTTGTTCTTCCTTTCATTGTTTAGTTTATGATTTCGTGTTAACAATTGTTTTAAAAATTTTTGTAATTCAATTTGGTGATGATATACTGTTTCCTAGCGATAACGAAGCCCCCATCTAACTCCTCTGAGAAAGCTACGGTGGTGCATGCACCAAGAATTGCACCGACCTACTTGAATCAGTTGAAAAAGATGATTTTTTATGCGTAGTCACCCGCACCGGTAAATCGCAAACATTCACCGATGTCATCTAGGGTAAATGATAGGGGTTAGCGGAGGAAGAGGAGAAAGAGCATACCATATTCTTCATCGCAAGTGAAGCGGAAGAAAGATTTTGTTGACTACGAGAGAGTGGATGGGAAAAAGGTAAACGTGGTTCAGGCCTTGAATTACATATTGGGGTTTTTGGCGCAAAAGAACTGATGAAGATTGTTGAGTGCTTTTACCACCAGTATCAACAATTAGATCAGAAAGGGCAATGGATGAGGAGCAAATGGCGTGCAAATGTTCAATTCAATTGTTGTTACAATTATGCGGTGGTAAAATTACATATTTTTCTATTTCTAAAAGTAATTTTTTTATGGAGAAGTTTCTATGTATTTTCTTTTTTAATTTGGTTTGGTTGTTGTTATAAATATGTTATATTAAAATTACTTGCTATTTCTATCCCTTAGTAGCGTTTCTTTTGAAAAGTTTATCTTATACTCTTGCATATTATTATGATTTTGGGATAGGATAAAAATAGTAATCCTCTTGGTATAATGAAGTGGATCTATTGCATGAATAATAATACGGAGTAATATAAATTTTATACATTGATATAATACTGCTGCTGTTAAGATCATAATAATAATAATAATAATAATAATAATAATAATAATAATAATAATAATATAATAAAATAATTTAGAATTCTTAATATAATTTCTAAATATAATTTTTCTAATATAATTTTCCTAATATTAATAATAATATAATAATAATCCAAAATGCTTAATATAAGTTCCTAATTAATTTTTTCAATTAAATATGTTTATAACAGTAATTACAAATATAGTATTTGGAAAAATTAGCAGGATTGATACTAGCTAATCAATTTTCTAATATAATTTTTTTTGTCATATTTTAATTTTTTTAGTACTATATATCATATTTTAATTAATTGATACTTTTACTAATATATCTTAAGGTTTCATCATTTTTTTATAATGTTGATCCATCTAAATAACCCGTGGTAATTACCAATTGTATTTAACATCTAAATTTATTATGGTACGTATAATTAAACATTAAGAATTCCTTCTTATGATGATTTTTTTTTTTACTTCAAATAATATCAATTTTCTATTCACCTCCTTTTATTACTTTTGAATAATATAATATCTTAAAAATTATATAAATAAATGAATTAATATTTTCCGTTATTTAAATTTTATATTTTTATATAATCAATTAAGGAAATTGATAATACACCTATCAAGTCCATCATAATTAAAAGATATTTTTTTTGAGAATATAATTAAAGGATATTTAAAAAATTATGATAATTGTTTCAAATCACAAATTTATTACGCTAATTCACAAATTATTGCGTCCATACAATTATGCAAATTATTCAAATTCACAGATTATTACACATAAAGTTATGCTAATAGTTACTTTTGAATAAAATCTTTAATTATAGTAATTAAGGAAATTAATTCACACATTACACTTTTATTAAACTATTTTTATACTTGCCAAAATATAGCTTGCCATACTATAGATTTTATCTAATCACACTAGTACAAAATCACCTTTTCGCTACTGTTGTAAATGACATTTCGCTACTGTTGTACAACAGTAGCGGATGAAACAGTCACTGAATGTCCTTGACTTTTCGCTACCGTTGTGGAACGGTAGCGAAAAGTCTACTCATCCGCTACCGTTTCTAGCTAGGAACGGTAGCAGATGATATTTTTTTCTTTTTTTTTTTTAATTTTTAATTAGTGATATTTCGCTACCGTTCCTAGCTAGGAACGGTAGCGAAATATCAATTATATTATTAAAATAATTACATTTCGCTACCGTTCCTAGCTAGGAACGGTAGCGAAATGTATTTTTTTTATTATTATTTTATTTATTTTAATTAATATCCCCAATTTTTTTTTAATTCTTGTACCTGTTACAGCTTAAATCCATATCAAACAATGCAGTTTTACACAATAATTTCAAACTAACTAACATCAATACTAACACAATGCTTTTAAACTAATTAACGTCAATATTATTAACACAATGCTTTCAAACTAACGTCAATACTAACACAATGCTTTTAAACTAATTAACGTCAATACTAACACAATGCTTTCAAACTAACGTCAATACTAACATCATCACAAAACATAATAGCTTTATTAATAAAACAAAAGTTACACGCACTGAGAGAAGAAGTATTTTGCCCATTGCTCCCGAATCTCATTTATGTCGTCAATAGAATACGGAGCATTACTTTGAAATGCCTACAAAATAATTTAATTAATAGAATTATTAAAAGTGTTAATTAATAAAGTATAATTTAACCATACACAGTTCTATTTAAATTTACTTACAGCATCCAAACGATCAACAGATGAATATTTTGTCACGATGTCAAGCATGTATTGCATGACATAATATCCACACTCAACATGTCCTGGTTGTATCGGGCACTATAAAATACATATATATTTTAGTAAGTTAAACAATTCTTTGTAATTTAAAATATCACACTAAAGCTTAAATTCAATATTCATACATACTTTGCATTGTATCCAATTGAAGGACTTACTCCGTCCATCCGTAGGAATAGAGCGAAATGCCCTATATTAATTATAAACATACATAAAAATTTGTAAATAATATAATAGAAGTTAAAATACTTATATTAATAATATATAAGGTATAATATTTACTTACAGATTCAGAGAAGCTTTAACTAGATCAATGTCGCGATTACAAGGCAATGGATCCAAGACATATACACTATTTTTCCGTATGGAAATCACCAAAAGTATCCAATGAGATCTGCATTTAAAAAATACACATACATATTAAAAATTTAATATCTAATACTTCAAATAAAGCTATTAAGTTATATTAGTAAAGTAATAAAAAAATGATTTTCTTACTGTTGATGATATGGTGCTAAAATAAATTGCTTATCTTTGTTCAGCTCCATGACTCGAATAAAATATGAAGTAACAGTGGGGACATGACGTTTAAGCATATCAAATGAGATCTGAGTCGGACAAGCAAACCCAATTGACTTGACTTCAAAATCATTGCATAATCGATTAAGAAATCTGGAAAATTTAAAAATAATAAGAATTTCTTGCAAATATATATATCATTGTGAGCAAATCCTTTATATACAAAATAAAGAAACTTACAAAATAAACACTTGGATGATTGAGACGTCAAGCCAACTCATCGTGAGCAAATCCTTTATATCATTCATCATCACAAAAATATATTTCATGTTTTTATGATGGAAGATTGACTCATCTATCTCCACATCAATGTAGTCTTTATCAAGTGGAATAGCTGTCAACAAACTCACTAAATACTTGCAATTTTCCCCCAACTGCTGCAAGGCATCAGTGGTACACATATTAAGACATAATTAAAGGAGATTAAAGGTACACATATTACATCAATAATTAAACAAAATTAAACTTACACGTATTATCTATACTATCTATACTATATATAAAAGTAAAATCGCCCTATTTCATTTTTCCCGCCCAAGCATATGTAGTCAATTACTTAAATATTTTATTGGTCAAATAATTAATAAAGCTTATTTGGTAAGAAAATGTAAAATGGAAATTAACTAATATCTATTAATTGGTAATATCGTTGCTATATTCACGTATCAGCACTATTAATAAAAGTAAAATTATTTATCAGAAAAGGAAAATGATATTACTAATTGACTAAAAATTATTTTAAAACTTTAATAAAAAATAATTATACTTTCCTTTTGAAAACTTTAAGTTATTTAAACTTAAAAAAAAAAATTTGACATGGGTTGTTATATATATTTTTATAATAATCGAAATTAATTCATTTAAATATGGATGAGGAAGATAAAACTAAATGCAATATGGTGAAAATGAATATACTTAAAGTATAAAAGTATAATTACATATATATAAGTGTAATTGACTAATAATAATTAGCTAATAATTATTATGGTAATTAAGCTAAACATTGATCGTTGAATTTATTTTTATAATAAATTATAATTAAATTATTTCTCATTTTTCCCATATATATTTTAGTAATAATATAATTACATAAGTCATATTACTTATAGATCTTCGTAAGATAATTGTAGACAAACAAATTATATATTATTCAATTAATTGAGTAATAATTTTGCACTAATCTTATAATCAAATAAATGTACATGTTCAATATTAAAGTTTTTTATAATTTCATCTTTATTTTTATTATCTCAATATATAATAAAAAAAATTATCCGCACGGGTAATTGGACAATTATTTGTTATAATTCAAGCAAGGACAACATCATAAAACATAATCGATCCAACCAATTTCATCAATTGCGCTATATAACATTCAATGTTATAATTTATATAATTGTATATCGATACAAATATTCTTAAAATATTATAACAAATCTATTTCGTGCAACGCACGGGCGAAAATACTAGTTCATTTTAAAAAATTTAGCAATAGCAATATAATAGATTTAGCTATTGCTAGAGGTGGTTTGGATCTTGTCATTCAGTCTATTTAGTTATATATAGCTGTAAATAAAATGTAGTTTAAAAGAAAATAAATCATGAATCCATGGGTTGTTAAGTTTTAAGGAACAAAGAAGTTGTTCAACAACAAGTTCAGTTCATGTATTTCATTTTAGGTGTTGCGCTGTTGTTTGAACTACTAAAGTCAAGTACGTGAAATTGTTCAGAAAATTAAAGCTGAATTATTTCTCAATTAGTTCGGAAGTTGGTTCAAGGAAGTTGAAACACTTACGAAGATTTTGGAAGGCTGATATAAAAGATGGAGCTGGATGCTGGGACATTTCAAGTGACTTAGAGAGAAGAATTTACCGAGCTCATATGTTTACTCTCAAGATATTCATACTGCATTAAACGGAGGACTTGAAATTCCACAAAGAATATTGAAGATCTGAAGATACCACTGATGTTCAAGTCGTTAATCTGATCATAGATTTTGTGCTGCAATTAAGTCTCAAGGAAACCCGACGGGATCGGAGTTAGGTGATGCTGCTGTTGAGTGGAGCTTCAACACGAATCGATCGAGAGATCAATTGGCTAATTCTTCACATAAATTCTATGTCTAATCGAGCTAAGTTTTAGCTATGAATTTGATCTAAATAACTTTGTGTTACATCTTGAACGATTCCTGGAATCAGTTAAAATTGAATGGGAATTGGACAGATTTTTCCTTGAGATGCCCCCAGACGTATGAGTGATTACTCCGAACTAGGCTATCAAATTTGTTGTGTGTTAGTTTTCTTTTTCTTGAAGATTTTTCATATTGATTGCTTTAATTTGTGTGCTATGGTTAAGTAGTTATGAGGGTAGTTTTAGAATACTCTGTGTACTTGGTAATTGATCTTGGTTTGAAAATACTATGTTGAACTAATCATTCAACTAATAAATATTTTGAGACCTAACATAATATATAGGCCAAGTCCCTATTTTCAATAGCCTTACCTACGCCACCTGTAACGCTATAATGAGATCATTCTAGCTAGATACTACACACATGAATAAATCACATGCTCTTCTTCTTCTTTTCTTTCCCCATGAATGCTACCTTCAACATTTCATTAGCTTAATTACCTATTGCTATAATTCCAAAACTCTATTAGTCGCTCCGAGATTAAACCGATTAATAAACAATTTTTTGAATTCAGTTAACCCACTATAAGTTAATAAGGAATTTATGTATGCAATAATACAGTGACACAGTCAGGAAGTCATTAATAGTGAGTGACTTGTGCATGTAATAGTATGTAGTACATATGGTTGATTTAAGAAAATTTAATAATAACTATATAATAGATTTAGCTATTGTTAATCCGTCGCAATATTCATCGCAGATCCCTGTTAATCCGTCGCTAAATGTCAATTTAATAACAAAATTAAAATTCGTCACTAAGTTGTCGCTATATAACTTTTTTTAAGTGATTTGTTTTTGAATACTACTAACTCTATTACATTACAGTATCTGTTCATAACTACTTTCTTAACCTATTGAAGCATTGCAGCATCTGTTCATAACTACTTTTTCAACCTATTGAAGTACAAGAAGTCAGTATTGCCCCCACTGAGCTCGAACCCACTGTTCATAACTACTTTCTCAACCTATTGAAGCACAAGAGTCAGTATTGCCCCACTGAGGCTCGAACCCACCACCCCCGTATAAAGGGAAGGGTTTGATGCCACTGGACTACAAGGATTAAGATTGTTCAACGTTTCTTGATCAGATCGCAGGTAATGGGAGCTGCTCCTCCAACAAACAAAAAACATCTATCATTACTTCAAATTTTGTCATTTTGACCAGTCGCCAATCTCATCATGTCCCTTTCTATGGCTCGGCGTAGAAAGCAAAGGAAGGGGAAAAGGAGTTGTCGGGAGAAAGCTCTAAGAAACATGTAATATATGACACGCACGCAAAAAACAATCATAAATCCCAATTAATACAAGCTTGAAGTAAGCATTGCCGGCAGCTTTTTTTATATTTCACCACCACACCCATTCTTTCTTGCTTTCTTTACAAGGATTCTCTACTCTTCTTAAATAAATATTTAGGTCAACCCTTACCTTCAAAAGTTTGAGTCTTGTAATGTCTAGTGTATTTAATTTTTTTTCTCCCCAACCTCAAGAGCCCTCCACGTCCCGGTCTGATTGAGCATCTGGGAGGATGTCTCCGCACAAGGAGTCCCCTGACTTTGAGTAGTTGCATCATGGTAACTCAACTTGATACAAAAACTAGACATTTGATTACTGCGCACAAGGAACTCCCCTCACTCTGAGGGGTTGCTCTAACACTGCCATTGGTGAGACTCGATTCCCGGTCTTTCTTCTCAAGCTTCACCCATGTGACCAATTAAGGTGTCCATGCGGGCTATTTTTTATTTTTATTTTATTTTACTTATTTAAGAATTTTTTTTGGATGTAACCAGGATTTCCACTGTCGGACACCGTGACTAATTCCTTCGCTGAATTGTAGGCATGCACCTTTATTGGGTGGGACAACTAGCCTTGAGATTTAAGATTGCTCCATATATACCCAAAGCCAATGATCGAACCTTGACGTTTGGTATGATTAGTATGTTTGAACTCTAAATATAAGGGTCTCTAGATTGGATTGAGAATTTATCATAGTCAACCTCGAATGCATAGAAGCCCCTTTGCATTCTTAATATGCATCAGACATGGATAATGGGAAGAAAGTAAGAATGGCGTTTGTGTCCTAGCTAAGAAGAATAGTGTTCTTGTCATCTTGTTGCTTGTCTAATATGCCTATGGTTAGGTTTCACATGCATCTATTCTTGTAAATAGGGCTCTTGGTCCCATAATTTAAAAAAATCATTATGAATCAATACAAAATCTTCTCTCAATAGCTCTAGTATATTCCCTCATATATGCTACACATTATTTGCTATCCAATTCATATAATTGGAGAAAGTTTACTGGCTAATCCCATAATTAAAAAACCTAGTTTCATCATTATATTGGCGCTATTTGTAAGGACTTGGACGATAAGAAATTAAGAAATTAATCCTCAATATCTTCAACACTTGCTTCCAAAATAGAAATAGGAATTGAATCTAACATTACATTGCAATGAGAATTGAAATCAAAATGAAAGTTGAAGTTGTAAATTTCGTAGCTAGAGTTTTAAGAGTTGAGAAAATTAAAGTTGATGCAAAACTAGATCTAAGAGCAACTCCAACCTTCACGTCAAAGCACCCAAAAAAAAAAAGGCGTAAAAGCCCTCCAATCAACACGGCAAAAAACTATATTTTTTCCGCAACGTAACATGAACAGTGCAGCACCATGTTTGGCGCTGCATTGTTCATCCGCACCATTTTTGGTGCAGAAATTTATTTTCCATTTTGCCCCTATTTGTTCTTTATCTTTTTTTTTTTTTTTATATATAATTCCTTTTATATCCCTTTTATTTTTTTTTATATATATTTACATATTTTGTTAAATATTTAAAGATAAATTGTATATTATTAAAAAATTTATATCATTTGAAAGATCTCATCAAGACAATTAAAACAATACCAATATTAAATATAATTTAATTAAAAATAAAATTACATAAAACATATATAATTAAAGTTTAAGTTATTAAATTACAACTGTACTATATGTTAAATAATAAAAGTATATACATAAACTTTGTAGGAGAATATAAATTATTTTGCTGTTGGAATAAAATTTGGTGTAAATGAGTTGGAGATGAAAAAATTTTGGTGTAAGAATATGCTAAGAATATTCATTTGGGTGTAAAATTTGGTGCAGAATTTGATGTTTTGGGTTGGAGATCGATGGTCTAAAACTACTCTACACTAAACTACTTACTCCAAATGAAACCAACTTTTCCTATTTATACTCCCAGAACAAGCGTGTCACAAGCCCTCCTGTTAGACCAAGTATTAGTTGTTAGTCTAGAGTCCTAGTCTTAAGCCTAATATGTAGATGTGAAAGTGTTGTATTATTATCTGTAATCAGCTTTGGAAATATTGAACAACTGTTACACATTCATTTGGTATCAGACTTGCGATAGGTATCCTTTCCTCCTTTCTCTCCCTATTCGCACAATGGCCGGCAATGACTCCGAGCGTACGTTATCTGCGCCAGCCACTCCGGCGCCGGCCACCCTCACCAGCCCAAACTCCCTCACTTCTGCTCACCATTTCGTGTCGATCAAACTGACGACACGAAATTATCTGTTTTGGCGTACCCAACTTGTGCCGTTTCTAAAAGGGCAAGGTCTTCTCGGGTACGTCGATGGCTCCTCCCTACCCCCACCGGCGACACTACCATCGGTTTCTGGCAACACCGGAACTGCATCGGACGACGCCTCCTCCTCTGCACCAAATCCGGCGTATGGTGGCTGGGTCCAACAGGACCAGTCGATACTCTCCATGCTCGTCGCTTCACTCTCTGAAGAGGTCATGTACCTCGCCGTCGGTCGTTCCACGGCGAGAGAAGTTTGGAGCTCCATTGAAGCGGCTCTCGGATCCTCAACCCGTGGCCTGAATCTTCTCGCCCAATTCCAATCACTCCGGCAAGGTGATTCCACGCCGGCAGAGTACTTAGGTCGCGCACAACTCCTCGTCGAAGACTTGGCATTGGCCGGCCGTCCAGTTTCACTGGATGAGCAAAACCTCTATGTCTTTAGAGGGCTCCGGCCAGAATTCAGGGCGATGGCAGCGTCGCTTGTTGTCGCTGGGAATCCCGTCTCTATTCCGCAGTTGGCGGATTGTTTACAAACTCAGCAGTTCATCTACTCAGATGACTACGCCGCTGCTCCCGTGCTGCCGACTGGAACTCCAACAGCGATGATGGCCAACCGCAATCGGAGACAGAACAACGACGCTGGTTTCGGTGGTCGTCACGCTCGCGGCGGTGGTCGCGGAGGGCAGTGGCGTGGAGGCGGCGGTGGTCGCGGCAATAACCAAGGTCGCGGACGCGGGGGGTCTCCAAGGTGCCAGATATGTCGTTCCCATGGCCATACGACCGTCTACTGTTACAGGAGATACTCGGAGCAACCACCGGCGCAGGCAAATCTCGTCGTCGGAGGCGAAGGCACTGGACCGGCGGAGGCTGCTGCATGGCTACCGGACACGGGTGCAACATCACACGCCACCCCTGATCCAACCATGATGACGCAATCTGAAGAGTATTCCGGGCCCGATGTTCTCCGCGTTGGTAACGGTAGTGGTCTGGGTATATCCCGTATTGGATTTGCTTCGATTCCCTCAGTTTCAAAGTCCCTGCAATTAAATAATATCTTGCATGTACCTCAGTTGTCTGCCTCTTTATTATCAGTTAATCGCTTTTCAATTGATAATAATGTGTTCTTCGAATTTCACCCTCATTACTTTGTTGTGAAGGATTGCATAACCAAGGCAGTTCTACTTAGAGGTTCCAGTTCGGGTGGCCTGTACAATCTTCCACGTGGATGAGAAGCCTCATGATATGATTCACTCTCAAAAGTCTCCTCTCATGAGCGTGATAGAAAGAGTGAGCGTGATTAATAGTTGAGATTACATGTTTCTTTGCTATAATTGTGTCTTAATGTGAGTTAGGGCATACATTAGAGCACCCACCATTACATTTAACTATTGCACCTTGGGAGAGATATTTTAGACAATTTTATATGCTAATATTAAACTTAATATTATATAAAAAAAAATATGAATAAGGGTCAAATAGACCATCGAACTGCACACCATAATGCAATTAGACCACTAAACTTAAAAAAAATGCAATTGAGTCCCTATGCTAACCAATTCTATGCAATTAGGCCACTAAAATTTTCCTTTTTAATTTTTGTAATTATATATACTAATAAATTAATAAATCTTGCCAAAGACTTTGTGGTCAAGCGACATAGTTGTGGCTCTCTCAAGTGAGAGGTCACAAGTTTGATCTCTAGTGGGGGCGTTGGATCAACAATATTTAGAAAATAAATTAATAAATCTTAATAATGATTATTATAAACATATTAATTTGGAAATATTTTACTTCTATTCTCATTCTTTATAAGTTGGACAATTATCTTTGCTTTTAGGCAAATTATATCGTGGACTATGGTCCACCATGCATTGTGGACCATGATCATAACTGATACTGTAGTTGTGTTGAACGGATACTGCAGTTGTGTTGATGAAAAGATACTGCAGTTAGGAAACTGTAGTTGCACGGAACAGAGGCCGTTCATCCGTTCCACACAACTGCAGTATCCGTTCAACACAGCTGCAGTATCTTTTCAACACAACTGCAGTATCCGTTCAACACAACTGCGCGCAGTTTCAGATGAATGACACGGCCTCTGTTCCGCACAACTGCAGTTCCTTTTCAACACAACTGCAGTATCCTTTCAACACAACTACAATATCCTTTCAACACAACTGCAGTATCAATCATGACCCATGGTCCACAATGCATTGTGGATCATGGTCCACAGTATAAGTATTGTTACTTTTACGCCATTGAAACCTTCTTTTTTTTTTTCTTTTTTTAAAAAAAAAAAAAAAGAGAATTAAGATAGAGCATAACAATTGAAAAAAAAAAATATAATACTAATATAATATGGGAGAAAAAAGTGACTAATTGGATTATGAAAAAGCAAGTAGCATAGTCCACATAAGATAACTCATGTAAATATCTTTTAACTTCACAGATATTATGCAACACGCTAATGTCATAGTTCTAATACATAGCTATCAATCTCAATTAGTATAATAGAAATGAATTAATTAATAATATTTGTTATTTCTCATAATATTAGTATTGAAAAAACTAATAATATTCCTTTCAAAAAAAAACTAATAATATTAAAATTAATATTTGATTATAAATCTAATATGTATAAAATATAAATATTATAAAGTAAATAAATATAATATTATCTTATAATTTAAATTAAATAAAAAATTTTAGAAATTAGATATTGATTATATTATCTTTTTTTTTTAATATTAATTGTCTTATCATTTAAGAATAATATAAAAACTACCAAAAATATAGTACATAATATAATTAAATATAATGCATTGGACATAATAGCAATAACTTAAAAATCAATTTCAATTAATTGAAACTAATAATAGCAAATAAATACAAATTAATTTCCCTCTAAGTAATTATACTTTATTAGTAAGTAGATACAATAAATTAAATATTATTTAAGTCACCCATAAGTGTGTCATTTAAGCAAAATGAATACCAAGTTAAAATATCAATTAAGATCTTTCAATGTCTAACTGAATATATCTTACATTTAATTTTTTGATAAAAATCAGCAAACACTTATATTAAACAATGAAAAAACCACTCCAACCTACCGTCTCATATACATTTCTTTTTTCTTTTTATTTCGTTTCTTTTTTTGAGTACTACTGACTCTGTTACAATGTAGTATCTGTTCATAACTACTTTCTCAACCTACTGAAGCACAAAGAGTCAACACTTACCTCCACTGAGGCTCCCATCATTCATGTGGGAGTGTAAATCGGGACACCGGGTGCCACTAGACCACAAAGTCATTGGCATTTTTCCTTTCGTTAAGAAAATATTAAATTTTCAAGCTGACATTTATGGAAAGAAATATATGAATAAAAAATGTAAATATATTAAAGATAATTATAATTATTTATTTTTATCTATTAAATTAAATAACTTGAGGTTCCTCTTAAACTTAGCCTATTGGAACATTTTGTTTATTTTTTTAATAGATGTAATGTATTATTCTATGATTAGGATGATATAGAGCCAAGTTTCACTGCAGCTAGGCCTTAACTTGCGGTCGCACCATTAGATATGCAAAAATACACCAATAGTGTTAGGAAACGTACAACAAAAAAAAAAGTACAATTAGGTAGGCATCACCACAAACGCATTATTAGGTATGCATAAACTCATCACACGGTGTCCGGAAACACACCATTAGGTGTGGTAAAGTATGGTGTTTTTTTTTTTTTTGGTGTGGTGTAGTGGTGTGTTAGGTGTATTTTTTTGTTGTGTGTTACCTGACACAATTGGTGCGTCTTTTCGTATTTAATTGTGCGGCCGCACGTTAAGGCCTGGCTGTACTGAAACTTGGCTATATATATATATATATATATATATATATATATATATATATATATATATATATAACTATCAACTAAGTCTTTGGCTTACTATTTATGAGTATAGTTCATCCATCTTTCTCTAATCATATAGTCCGCTAGTCATTATGCTTCTTCAATGCTCTCTTTCTTCAAATGTAACACAAAAGTTGGTAATGCATCCTAATCACATAAAACCATTTTAAGCAAAATGAAATCTCATGTGTGGTTCATTGACTTTTGTTTTGTACTATAAATATTTATGAGGGAGGAAAATATATTTTCTTTTTATAAAAAAAGTGATGAAAACCCAGAGAACGAAATAAAAATTAAATTTAAAATTTTTAAATTGAAACTGATTAGAATTGTTGTATGTAAGTTTAACTGTCATAAACTATATATAACGTTTGATAGAAATGAAAAATGTTGACACATAAATAGGTATGGTATTTGCACTAAATCTTACATCATGAAATGTGATTCGTAACACGTAAATTAGTAATAATTATTCAATACAAATTTATCGTATAGAAACTATGATAGTCTCACGTACAGCTCATTGAATAGATTCATTTGTAATTTAAGATAAACCACTAGCTTTCTTAAACAATTTTTTTTTACCAATTAATATTTTATACTTGATTAATTAACAATGTTTCAAGCAGTGTTGCAAAAATCCCGCCTAGGCACCGATTAATCCTTGCTTAGGCGCTAGGTGTCGGTCAACCGCCTAGCGTATCACCTTAAATGATGGTCTAGGCGACTGCCTATCTAGGCCGCCTAAGATTCACCTAGGCCGCTTTGGCTCTGATCGCCTAGGCCTCCTAGGCGTCAACTAGACCAACTAGGCCGCCCAGTCGGCCGATTAATTATTTTTCTTTTTTTTTTAATGGGTTATTTCACTCAAAACAACATCATTTTGAGCGAAATAACCCTAAATTGTACAAAGTCTAGATATTTTTAGGTTAATATTTAATATTTTAGTATTAACTATTAAAGTATTATATAATTTATAATTATTAGTCTTTAAAAAATAAAATAAAAAATAAAATAAAAAATACACGAGCGCCTAGGCGCCGATTAATCCCCGCCTAGGCGTCCTAGGCGCTAGCTAGGCGCTTCCCGAGCTTCCATTGAGCGTCTAGCGATTTTTTCAACCATGGTTTCAAGACTTAGCATCTACTACAACACAGCAACAAAATATACTCCGTAGTTCATTTAATTGGATCATGTAACATAATTGAAGTCTTCAACAGAGACAAAAATAATAAAGTAAATGATAGCCTGGGATTTGAAAGCCTAGCCCAAAGGTCTTAGGAAGGGTGTCCAATATACTTATATACCATAAGGAGAGAAAACAGTAATTGGATATGATATATATGGATTTGGGGTCAATTCAAATTGCAAGAATGATTAAACCTCTATGGGCCGTTTGGTTGGGAGGAGGGAATTAGGGGGGAAAAGAATTGTAATTCGGTGGAATTACAATTCAATGAATAAGGTAGGAATTGCAATTACAGTGTTTGGTATGCAGGAATAGGAGTACAGAGAATTGAAAGGTAAGAAATGATAAAATGACTAAAATGCCCTTATGTTATAGTATGTGTTGTAGTTGTAGTTGTAGTAGTAGTAGAGTAATAATAATAATAATAATAATAATAATAATAATTCTTTAAATAATAATAATAATAATAATCTTTTAAAATAATAATAATTCTTTAAATAATAATAATAATAATCTTTCAAAATAATAATAATTCTTTAAATAATAATAATAATATTAATAATAATAATAATTCTTTTAAATTTATAAAATTATAAAAAAAAAAAACAAAGGGTATGGAAGGAGGGGCAAAATTGTCTTTACACCAACAAAATTGCCCCTCCTCTCCATTGAATTGCAATTCATGGGGGGTACCCCATGAATTGCAATTCATCATTTGGAAGGAATTGCAATTCCGCGGAATTGCAATTCCCTCCAACCAAACAATGTAGTTTGAAGATTCATTGAATTACAATTCAATGAATTCCAATTCCCCCCAAACTACACCCAACCAAACACCCCCCTAGGGTCAAAGTGCAGAAAAACATAATAAAGTCTTGAGGCGAATGGCACAAAGATCTAACAACCTTGCTAAGTGTCCTGCCTCTTCTTCTATTATGTCTACTGTTTCAAAAATCCCCGCCTAGGCGCCAGGCGCTCCTAGACCGAGGCGAATTGCTCCCTAGGCGTCCGCCTAGGAGGCCGCCTAGCGCCTAACTCGGCCGACTAGGCCGAATTTGGCCGAGTTAACTCGGCAGAGTTAGCCGAGTTAACTCGAGCGAGTCGGCCTTGTTAATTTTATTATTATATTTATATATATTTAAATTTATTTATTTATATAAGTAAGAGAAGTAAGAGATATATATATAATATATATAATATAATATATGACAAACACCCACACATATGAATTAATTTTTTATTTTTATAGGTCGCCGCCTAGAACCGCCTAGGCGCCGCCTAGACCGCTTAGGCGCTAGGCGCTAGTTTACCGCCCGACTAGCGCCTACTGCAACCATGATTATGTCTCGATTGTCTCTCGCCACGTGTCCTGAATGTATTGTTACAAGTGCTTGTTGCAAGATGGCCATTCATTCTCCACCAAATGTGGTTTCTTACACCTATAGACAGTAGGGCATGCACTCATTTAAGACATCATCGATCAACAAGACATCTCATCTTGAGCAAGTTTCCTTAGCTATTTAGGTCTTGTAATAGTCGCTTTAGCGTGTATTCCAGTCCACTTTTATTAATCTTATTTATTTACAGGTTGAAAGGGCATTATATTCATGACCTAGTGTCCTACTCAAAATTTATCATGCTCATGCATGTCAATTTTACTTCAAATTATCTAGTTTTATGATAACCCTGATTAAAAAATAAATAAATAAATAAACATTATTAGTAAATTAGTATAACAATTTTTGGGTACAAAATTAAATTATCTCATCAGAATAATTTTGATTTTATATTAAAGATTCATAGGAAAAACCCAAATTTAAAGTAATACATTCTTTTTTTGTAAATAAAAAAAAAAACTAAATACACATTATTTTATACAAAAGTATTAACCTTTGAATGAAAATTATTACTTTTTCACTTAAAACTCTTACAGCACGTTTGGTTCGCAGAATGAATTTTGAGGGAATATGAAGAATGGAATAGGTAAGGAATAGAATAGGAATTGTATTCTATTGTTTGGTTCGTTGAAGGAATAGACTTTAGGAATGTTATTCCAGTGTTTGGTTTGTTTGAGTAATAGAAATGGAATATATGTGTAAAAGACATAACTACCCTTATACAAAATTAATAATAATAATAATAATAATAATAATAATAATAATAATAATAATAATATTATTATTATTATTATTATTATTATTATTATTATTATTATTATTATTATTATTATTATTATTATTATTATTATTACTACTACTACTACTACTACATACGGAGTAAGATTTATAAATAATATTATATTATTCAATATATATCAATTACAATATTTTAAACCCTCCCAATTAAGCCTTCAATTCGTTTTAGAAGCAATCTCTGCCTTTTCTCACATAACAGATGCGAGCAATCTCTTCTCACGTACCAGATGCGATCGTTGTCTTCTCACCAAAGCGATCTCGTGCCTGGAGTTCGGCGATCAGCGATCAGAAGGTGGGGATGGAATCGTCATCGCTTCGCAAACCTCTAGGATTGGTCTGAACTCTGATCGGTTACCAGCGACTACATCGCAACTTCCTACGTAACGGCGATTTTACGGCGACCTTAGGCCACGAACAATGGAACAGATGGTGGTAGTGGCTCTAGCACTGTCGAGGCTACACCTTTTGACCTTCGCGAACCAGTTCAATATCCCCTTAACGAAACCTTAGTTCTGGTAGGCGGCAGGGTGGTTGTTGCTGTAGCCGATCGCGAGTCTCCGTCGTCGATGAATGTTGTTGGTGGTGGATGAGATCTTTCTATGCAGGTGGTCTGGGGACTTTGGGTGATCCAGTAATGGTGCCAGTTGGTCTCAGATTTGGTGCTAGGGCCATACATGGTTTGGAGACTCTAGCCAATGCGGTGGTGGTGCCGGGAGTCAACAACTTCGACCCAGTTTTGAGTGTTCAGAGAAAGAATCTGAAGCTTCAAAAGAGATGCAAATACAGAAAGAAAGAGAGAAGGGGTAAAATAGGAAATACAATATAAAATCTATTCCTGAGAACTCAGAAATATGTTAATACCAGGGGGACCCCTAGTAATAGCTATTCCGTCTGTAAGAGGAATGAGCCATTCCTAGGAACGTTGTTCCTGGGAATACAAAAAGTTACCAAACAAAGGAATAGGCCTATTACTGGGAATGCTATGCCATTCCAGGCCTATTCCACGAACCAAACATGCCATTAGGTTTTTATAAATTTTTCTTTTTGAAATATCATATATTTCTAATATAAATGAAGCTGATATGCTTTTACACTCAATGGGAAATAAAAGGATTTGAGCCTGCAGGGCTAACCCAGTTTATTCAACCAATTATCTAAAGCCTTGCTCCAGCAAAACACTATTAGGAATTCTAATGTATCAAAAAAAAAAATGGAAGGGGGTGGGTGTGTGGGGGGAGGTTTGACAGTTGTTATACCGTGAACCATGGTCATGACAATACTGCAGTTGTGTTGAACGGATAATACAGTTATGTTGAAAGAGAACTGCAATTGTACGAAACGGATGTTGTTTCATCCGTCTGGAACTGCAGTTGTGTTAAACTGATACTGCAGTTGTGTTGAACTGATACTGTAGTTGTGTTGAACTGATACTGCAGTTACGCGGAACGGATACAGTTTCATCCGTCTATTTTCATTAATCAAAACAACGTGGTTTGCGCGGTCCACATTATAATTTGCGGGGGTTGATGATTGGGCCATAGGCCCCTTTTAGCTTTTCTTTCAATTTCAGTAGACGAAATCATATTAAGAATAGCAAAACGGCTTTGCAATCTGGGCTTCAAGAGTGGGTTTGTGAATTAGGTCACAGAAGTGAGCTGATTTCAAGTGATAATTTAAAAGCTTTTATAGAGTGAAATTAAATTAAAATACAAACTCTTTGGTAAAGGAATATGTATTTAACTTAGTATTATTCTTACCTTCATTTATTACAAATTATTTTCTAACATTTAAATAATAATAATATTATTATTAATGATATTTTTATATTATTATTATAATAATAATTAAATAATTAAATTAGTATAGACACACACACACACACACACACAAAAAGCCCATGCCGTTTTGTTTTACTTTTTATTTTTTGTATTCTTTTTGCAACTATTTTCTTCTTTGTAGTAATAATAATTAAAATATAATAATATTTACTTCATTTACTTTGTTTCTTTCAACCATTATAAAAGGTGAAAGATATTTTTTTTTTGTATTGTCACCATAAAAAATATATAAATATCATACTAGAATTATCTTAAGAACAAACATTATTTGCTATAGCACAAATTTTAATTTTATATTCCAAAACTATATTGTTTAAATTAGAATTTACATTTTATTACAATTTGGTCTATTATGTTTGTGACAAAATATTTCTTTACTTTATGAATTTAAATGCAAAAATTTCAATGTCTAATAAATTTTACAGAAAAAAAATTATTATTTGAAAATATCAATGACACCTAAGGATGGGTCCTCATTTGATTTGAACACATATATATATATACATATATATATATACATATATATATATATATATATATATATATATATGGGTCTCAAATCAAGTGAGAATCTGCCAAAGGCTCTGTGGTCAAGTAGTATCCGGTGTACACTCCCATATGGAAGGGAGTGGGTTTGAGCCTTAGTGGAGGCATCTCTTGACTCTTTTTATTTCTACATCTAGTAGATGTAACGGTTGAAAAGAAACAAAACTTTATAATATTTATGAAAATGACCCCGCTCATTTTAAAAGTTTCTTTTATTTATGAAAATAAACCCCCTCATTTTTTACTTGATTTCCCATCCATCAGATCTTACAGATCAATGATTTGAATTTGTTCACAAGCTCTCACCTGGGAAGTGGTTCTCATATGGTTATAATTACACATATATTATTGGTCCCGATTGGGTGGTCAAAATTTAAAACACTTTGGTGATTTCAACTCTAGGAGTCTAGGTAACAAGCGTAAAGCAAATAACCAACTTAGAGTTCGCAACAGAATATTAATACGCAAAGTGTAATAAATAAACCGAGCAAATATATCGCATGCAATACGAGAGAAATTGCAAACCCAGATGCAGAATGAATATGAATAGTAAATGGGTATGTATAAATCAGGAGGAATTCTTTACTAAAAAGATGAATAGCAATGAATAGTAAGTGAATAGTGTATGAATAGTATCTAAGTCTTGAAACTTGAAATGTTCAGAACATGCACTTGAATGACTTTTTTTTTTTTTTTTTGAAAAACAACCAAACCAACTATATTAATTCATCGCAATATCAGCTCGAGCAAAACAAGAAATAAACCACGGGATACAATCAAAATACTCAGCATCGCCCATCCTCGCGTCATCTAAAGATTGCCGCGCGATAATATGAGCTAACATATTTGCCTCCCGGTGTACAAAATTTAAAACAACAAATTGTAAATGATCTAGAAGGACCCGAATGTCATGAATAATTAAACCGAAAGGTGCCTTGTTCGATCCTTTAGCAACCGCAGTTGTAACCAATTCGGCATCAGTCTCTACAATCACCTTGTTCCACCCCTTCTTCTTTACCCAACTTAGAACCTCCCTCACCCCCACGGCCTCCGCTTCACGAACCGAGTAAAACCCCCCAACTACCCTCCAACCCATCCCATACACCTCACCACCCTCACCCCGTACCACCCAACCAAAACCCATCCTTTGATTTGCACAATCCAAAGCAACATCCACGTTAATTTTGTAGAAACCATGCATAGGATGTTGCCACCTCACTTGATGCATACCCCTTGTTGGCAGGCTAGAAGAATGACTTAGAAATAATATATGTTAGAACTATGTTGCATGCACATGCACGACAATGAAACCCAGATAAAATGAATTCAAGTCAGCAAATGGGTTAGTTCGAAATATTCATGCAAGAATAAATATGATGCAAGTAGAGTAAAGAGACAGAGAGATTTTATAGTGGTTCAGAGGTGGTGTAATCCTCCTAGTCCACTCTTCTCCTTTCACTCCAAGGAGGAATTTCACTATCTTCAATCATCCAGATACAATAGTGAACACTGAACAGTGCCAACCCAACACTTCTACAACTCTGAGTGTCTCGCACAAATCTACACTCAATCCGAGCGCCTCGCACAAAGCTACGCTCCCGAGCGTCTCGCACCCAGCTACGCTCCTACACGCTCCTAAAGTCCTAAACAAACAATATTCAACTCAAATTAGTAATTAGTGATCAAGATTAATTGATCTTTTTTTAAAAAGTTTGTCATCTACAATTAAAAAAAAAAATTTGGAAGGCACAACAATGTGCACTATATGGCATAAAAATGTGCACTAGATGAAAGAACAATGTGCACTGTATGAAGGAACAATGTGCTCTGATAGAAGAAACAATGTGCATTGTAAGAAGGAACAATGTGCTCTCATAGAAGGAACAATGTGCACTGTATGGCATAAAAATGTGCACTGGAATAAGGGAAAATGTGCACTATATGGCATAAGAATGTACACTGGAAGAAGGAACAATGTGCACTGTATGTCATAACAATGTGCACTAGAAGAAGGGAAAATGTGTACTATATGACATAAAAAGTGCACTGGAAGGCAAAAAAAATAACTTACACAAAATTACAATAATGCCACCGCGTTTTTTTAAAAAAAATCTCTAATTTGGACCCTTGATCTGGACTCAATCTACGGATACAATTTCATCTTATTTCTCACCTAAGGCAATTGTTTCAAAACGATTCTTCGATCCTCGTCGATGTTTTATGCGTCTTCTTGTACCTGTCATAGCTTTATAATGATGGTGGTGCACTTGACCGTCGTTGGTGTCTCGTCTTCATAGCAGTTCCAGAAGAAAAGTACGTCTTTTTGGAAAGTGGAAGAGTGAAAGTCGGGTATTACCAATTATTTAGACTTCTAGTAACAACAGCCTAAGACCAAATTGCCCTTGAATTGCATATTATTATGGTTAATCGACCTATTTTTATGGTGAAACATTTAAATCTTAAAATCCAATCTTATCCATCCGTACATGTTTTCTAATGGCCAGGATGAAGTCTTATTTCTCATCTAACTAGGTTGTCTCATGTGAAGTCTATATATATATATATATATATATATATATATATATATATATTCTTCTTTTCTTCTTTAGTGTTCTTTGTCATCATCACAGTGCCTTCAATCCTCTCTTCTTCTTCACCACCGGAGTGTTCTTCGTCGCCAAAACAGCCACCGCCTCCTCTCTTCTCCTCGCGTCGCGCCACCGCTCTCATCCACAACACAGGCCGGTCTTCGCCTCACGCCACCGCTCGTCGTCCACAACACCTTCGTGTTTGATTTTTCAGATTAGAAAAAAAAAATTTACTTTATTTCAAGTACATGGTCCATACAAAACACATAAACACAAGACACGTGCACATGTTTTACCAAATAAAAAGAAAAAAGAAAAAAGAAAAAAAATAATTGTAACGTGAACTAAACGACAAACGATCGTCATCAAAATTAAAATTCAGAATGACGTCGTATAGAACTAAGCGTATAACGATTGATTGATTATGAACTGGGCATCTGGTAAAGTACGTGGCCAAACCACTAAGTCCTAAATTAAAGCTCACCTCCATCTCATATATATGGACTAATATGGTCCTCGTCACAAGATTTCATTACTTTTAGGATTCAGAATTTAATTATAATTTATAGGGAAAATGGCATCTTTAGTCCCTGAGTTATAGGGGTAGTGTAGACTCAGTCCCTAAGTTATGGCTATATGCGAGTTTAGTCCCTCAGTTATTCACAAAGTGGCGAGTTTAGTCCCTGGACATTAAATTTGACGAAAAAATTAAAAAATATTCAAAATTTGAGGGGTAAAATAGGAAATTCACATTTTATTATTCATCTTATATCAAAACCACTTTTACAACATTATTTTTCACTTCTTAGCCTAATTATTTTCAAGATTTTTCATTTTTAAAAGCATTTTAATAACTTTCAAGTAACTTGTTAGGAACCTGACTCTCATATAATACACTTAAAACTTAGCACAAATAAAGAAATGCATGATCATTGTATTTAGGTGTATGAAACACACTACCCTAACAAGTTTTTATTTTTTTAATAAGCAACAAATGTAATAAAATTAAAACTTTTAAGATTTTTTTACAATACAATGTAAGTTTTAAGTGTATTATACAATTAAAACTTAGGACAGTGTGTTTCATACACCTAAATACAATGTTACAATGACATTAAATTACAGTTATATTGCCTTCCTACATATCCTCCCTGTAAAAACAAACGAAATCTCTCAATGGGTACAAATGGATGCTATCAATGCTTAGGGCATATAGTATTGATTTGGAGAAGAAATTGAAATTGGTAGAACATGTAGTCTAGAATTATTCTATTTTTATTTTAAAAATGAAAGAATAACATGAAAGTACAATTTTACCGAGTAAAGTATCGAAAGGATCACGAGTAGTAGCAATTTGAAAGTCGGAGGACCAAGGTAGTAACAATTTAAAAGTCGGAAGATCACGGGCAACAATTCAATCGTTAAATATAGATTTAAAAAAAAAAAAGAATGGTACTAAATCTCTCTTATATCAACATGTAGCCGAAGAGACCAGCTTTGTAATTTCCAACTTGGTGAAGAGGAAAAGAAAATAGAGTATAAAAGTGAGGATCCAGCAGTCAGATAATAGTAGTCTTCACTGCAAGCCTGCAAGTAGCAGAGCACAACAGACAATTATCAAGGTAATCCTCTTCTTCCATTCAAACATTTTGTATAAACACACTCCCTAGATATATATTGCAAACTTTGTGTAGCTAAAGCTAGTTTCCCTTTATAATTTACCACATTACGTACATATGTATATGTATAATGTATAAGCCATCAAGAACAACTTAAAGCTAGATAAGAAAGAATGAAACTCATTTATCAATGTTTGAACACTTCACATTCAGTAAGAAACAAGAAGCATACCCTTTGTTCCCAATAAATTAATATTGCTGATTACTATATTAAGCAAAATACAACATACCAATGAAAATGTGTAATTAGTGATCAAGATTAATTGATCATTTTTAAAAAAGTTTGTCATCTACAATTTTAAAAAAAAAAAAAAAAAAAAAAACTCTGGAAGGCACAACAATGTGCACTATATGGCATGAAAATGTGCACTAGATGAAAGAACAATGTGCACTGTATGAAGGAATAATGTGCATTGTATGAAGGAACAATGTGCTCTGATAGAAGGAACAATGTGCTCTGATAGAAGGAACAATGTGCACTGTATGAAGGAACAATGTGCATTGTATGAAGGAACAATGTGCTCTGATAGAAGGAACAATGTGCATTGTATGAAGGAACAATGTGCTCTGATAAAAGGAATAATGTGCACTGTATGGCATAAAAATGTGCACTGGAAGAAGGGAAAATGTGCACTATATGGCATAAGAATGTGCACTGGAAGAAGGAACAATGTGCACTGTATGGCATAACAACGTGCACTAGAAGAAGGAAAAATGTGTACTATATGACAAAAAAAGTGCACTGGAAGGCAAAAAAAATAACTTACTTACACAAAATTACAATAATGCCACCGCATTTTTTTTTAAAAAAAATCTCCAATTTGGACCCTTGATCTGAACTCAGTCTACGGATACAATTTCATCTTATTTCTCACCTAAGGCAATTGTTTCAAAACGATTCTTCGATCCTCGTCGATGTTTTATGCGTCTTCTTGTACCTGTCATAGGTCTATAATGATGGTGGTGCACTTGGTCGTCGTTGGTGTCTCGTCTTGATAGCAGTTCCAGAAGAAAAATACGTCTTCTTGGAAAGTGGAAGAGTGAAAGTCGAGTATTACCAATTATTTAGACTTCTAGTAACAACAGCCTAAGACCAAATTGCCCTTGAATTGCATATTATTATGGTTAATCGGCCTATTTTTATGGTGAAACATTTAAATCTTAAAATCCAGTCTTATCCATCCGTACATGTTTTCTAATGGCCAGGATGAAGTCTTATTTCTCATCTAACTAGGTTGTCTCATGTGAAGTCTATATATATATATATATATATATATATATATATATATATAGGCCCCTATTCAGGTGAGGACAACTTATTTTGAGGTCAAAGAGGTGTAATCTCAACCATCCAATATTAAGGATTAAAAGGCTTAGATTAAAGATTAGATTGGTAATCCACGCCATATTGAGATCAAATAGGGGTAAATTAGAGTTTTTTTAGTTTGGTAGTAATTAAGGTATGATTTTTAATTACAAAGTTAGCATTTGATGATCTTTTTAATTATGGAATGAAGGTGAGTTTACAAGGACCGTGTATTTCCTTACTTTTTAACATTTGCGGCATTTTACTAACGTAGAGTATTAACAAGGAGCTTGTAGAATTTGATTCCGCAATGGCAGACATGGAAGTGATTTCGGAGCAAATTTTTGGACAAACATCGCCGGAAAACGCAGAGATAACTACCATGCAAGGTATGTATTGATTCCTTCTATCGTTGTGATGCGTAATGATTGGAAAATACCAAGATTTTTATTTGAACGTGATAAGTTGCTTGAATATGGGTTGAATATCCGTAAAAATGCAGGCATGATGACATATTTCGTTGTGTGACAGCTAGGGATTAGATGTGCCGTTACCCTTAATTGTGTGTGACTACTCTATCGTATATAGTGACGAATGTAGTTAGGAATTTGAGTATTTTCTACATTGCCATTGTTTGAAGATTGGTATTACTTTAATCGTATGCACATTGTTTCTGTTACCATGCATACGTGTCCCTAATGCTCAAAGTCCATTTGTTTTTTTTCTAAATAATTTTTTAGCATTCAAATTGTGGATAATGATGGATTGGTTTTTTTGTTCAGAAAACTTTTATGCCGTGGAGCTGCGGTTATATGACTATTTACTATCTATTGTTTGCCTTGTGTGAATATTGTGCTTCATTATTTACTACATATTTTTTCGAATAATTACAATGATTTTTGTAATTTTTGAGTAGATATTTGCGGTTAATACTTAGTTTTGATTTCCTAGTATTTTTTGAGTGTTTTAATCTATTTGGATAATAAGTTTGTAATTAAATACAGTATAAGTCTTCATTTATTTACCTTGGTGTGTTTTTTGAGTCTTTATTCAGTTGTAGTAGATAAATTGGTAGAAAAGTATAAGTTTTCATCGTGGTACTAATATTCATTGTAAATGGAAAATACCAAGTTAAATATGGTGAATATGAGTGGAAAAGATCAAAAGGAAAACCAATTGATGGTATAGAATTGATTTGCATACAGCAGAATGATAGTTTAGTGTGAAACGTAATATATGCCTGTTAAATAATGGGAATTTGTGGGAAAAGGGAGTTAATAATTACAGCATACCGTGGGTTCAATTGTGTGCCATCTTGGGATATTATTTGTGTCATTTCAGTTAATTTTGTTTGACAACAGAAATATATACAATTGATAGCATACAACGAAATGAATGTGTTTTTTGATGGTGTTTTTTGCATGCAACAATGACATATTTAATGATTCACGAAGCCTAACGTAGTGAACTATTGGTTGTTGTTGGTTTTAATATATATTGGAATGTGACAAATCCATACGACGGCCATACATTGGACAAAGATTTCCAACGGTAGAAGAAGGTGTGCAGTTTTACAAAAGCTATATGCAGCAATGGTAGGTTTCGATTTTAGATGTAGCACAATGAGAAAGAACCGAAATGGCACCGTTGGAGTGAAATATTTGCTTTGTTCAAGAGAAGAGCAAAGTGATTTACAATGATTTTATTTTTATTTTTTGGAAAAAATGAGAATGCAATTAATAAACACAATTACTTTTAGACGGAGTAATGATCTATTTTGTGATTTCCTATCTATGTTCATTTTGTACGAGTCCTTTAAAACTTATGGATGACTCGAACACATTACTCTCGTTACTTTCTTATTGGCATGAGTCTAAATATTATGTCCGTTATTGTTCAAGACACACGAAAGCTGCAAGTAGGGCACAAAACAAATCCTACTAACATTGTGAACTGGTTTTAGCTTTTAATTTGTGAGTCTATACGGTTATAGATGTGTGTCCATTCGGTTATAGGTGTGTGCCCATTCAGTTATAGGTGTGTGCCCAGTTTGTGTCACTTTTAAGTTTAGACACAAGGCTCAAAACACGCGTATAAAGTTATTCCTACTGACATTGTGAACTGGTTTTGGGATTTTATTTGTGAGTCCATACGGTTACAGATGTGTGCCCATACGGTTATAGGTGTTTGCCCATACGGTTATAGGTGTGTGCCCGGTGTGTGTCACTTTTAAGTTTGGGCACAAGGCTCAAAACACACATATAAAGCTACAAGTCCTGCCAGACACTCAAAAAGTAAAACTAAGGCAACAGAATAGCGAGGAAATGCACTAAACAAACATAAATAATTGCAGGAAAAATAATGTTATGCACATAAACAAATGCTCAACCTAACGTTAAAAAAAAAAACCCCAAAGTTGAAGGAAAAGTATACTAGTTTGTAAATGTGAAACTAAAATGAAAAGATGTAAAAAACAATAGCATCATTACAAAAGAACAAATCTCGTAAATAAACATAATAACACTAGATACAGTTAGACAGGTCAAGTTGTTGAATGGACTTTCCCCCGTACTTCTCCTAAATCGGTCATTCTCCTTACCACAATCCATTTCACGTTTTTGACATTTCCCTTTCTCCTCCACCTTAATTGATTTTGAAGTATGCTCTTCAGCCCATATAGGTTCTGTCATCAGGGAATAAATTTAGGATATTTTCTAGGAATATAAAAGCACCATGTCAAAATGCTCCATCTATCAATGACAAAAGTTTACACAAGCATGCTGTATATGACTGCATATTATATATATTATAAAAGATAATTGCCACCTACTTTTGCTCACAAAGCCAACAAGAAAACCATCTGCAGAACAGAGCTCAATTAGCATGGAACACTACGAATGCAAAACAAGTGATTCCCTGTAAAAACAAACGAAATCTCTCAATGGGTACAAATGGATGCTATCAATGCTTAGGGCATATAGTATTGATTTGGAGAAGAAATTGAAATTGGTAGAACATGTAGTCTAGAATTATTCTATTTTATTTTAAAAATGAAAGAATAACATGAAAGTACAATTTTACCGAGTAAAGTATCGAAAGGATCACGAGTAGTAGCAATTTGAAAGTCGGAGGACCAAGGTAGTAACAATTTAAAAGTCGGAAGATCACGGGCAACAATTCAATCGTTAAATATAGATTTAAAAAAAAAAAGAATGGTACTAAATCTCTCTTATATCAACATGTAGCCGAAGAGACCAGCTTTGTAATTTCCAACTTGGTGAAGAGGAAAAGAAAATAGAGTATAAAAGTGAGGATCCAGCAGTCAGATAATAGTAGTCTTCACTGCAAGCCTGCAAGTAGCAGAGCACAACAGACAATTATCAAGGTAATCCTCTTCTTCCATTCAAACATTTTGTATAAACACACTCCCTAGATATATATTGCAAACTTTGTGTAGCTAAAGCTAGTTTCCCTTTATAATTTACCACATTACGTACATATGTATATGTATAA